>JAJHSJ010000005.1:87542062-87646255 GCA_021015155.1 Magnolia officinalis
AAGAAAGCAAAAAATAGAAATAAATTCTAATAAATTCGAAATTGATTAATCAATGAATAAAAATGAGTTCACAACCATTTAAATAGGGATACCAAGCAATGGGAAAGAAATCAGAATCAAACTACAACTAAAACTCTTGGAATTCGTGACTTACTATAAATAGTAAACTTACTATTTATAGACGGTCGTGATGTCTACTAGTGCGCAAGGTTTTCGGCCAAAAATAGTAAGTGTCCTATTTGGCTTCACAAAACCGTTCTCCTAATTATTCTAAGCTCTTTTCATGTTGAGCGCAACTCCTAAAGCCCAACGGATGAAGAGTTATAATCAAACTAAAACTTAATATTTATAGTAAAAATGAAATTAAAACAGGGAAACGACTGTCGATCCAGGGGTTTTTCGCAATTCCGGGAGTCGCAACTTGGTGTAGCGGGGTTGGTTGGCTAAAGTAGCTCGTTCTACCCCAAAATCATATATTTTACGTTAGCTAACTCATTCCGGATTGCGAGATACGCCCGATCTAAGGTCCGATGGTCCAGATCACTTCTATCGTCGACCGGGCCTTTTCTGATCCATCTTGGCCATGAAACTGTCCGCGACCCACTCTACGTCAAGACCGGACTCAAATCGAGTTAGGCATGCTGGTTTCGGTATTGAGTCAGATCGAGTTCGGGTCAGGCCTATTTCAAAACTAAATTAAGTTGCCTTAACTCAGTCCGACTCAACTTGATGCCCTTACATTCTAACTTTGTTTTTAAGCTGATGTCTAACATGAGTTGTACATGTGTATGAAATAAATGTCATACAATCATTACAGTGAGCTTCACTGAGCCTATGTTCTAAGGGCCCAATGCTATGTCTTCGGTGCCATCTACATATATGCAAGGAGGATGTACGAGGGAGTAGGCTACATGCCAAAAAGAATTGAAATGACGTACTGCCCTCTTTTGAAGGGCCAAACCACATCCCTCAGTCGAACGATTCTAAAATCCAAAGTCTTGGACACTTGGCTTGTTTAAATAAGACTATTAGAGAAATTTTTTTTAAAAAAAAAAAAAAAAAAAAAAAAGATCCTTAAACCTTATAATAAAAATCCACTAATCTGATTATTAGATAATTAATAAGTTTAGTATTTTTCATGGTAAATCCAAATTAGCACCGGTAATGTGCATGAGGAATCCACTCCAACCGTTGGATGTGTAATTTCAATGCAGGGTCTAGTAAAAAAAAATTTTAAGTTGACTTCTGATTCAAGTGGGTCACACCAAAGGAAAAGTTAGGAGAGAGACGCCCACTCTTGATTTTTTCACGGCCCGCCACGATGATCATATAAAATACACTCCAACTATTAGATAATTAACTTGTTGGCACATGATGTTGGATTAGTTTAATTTTTTGAGGTTTAACTTTCATGGTGGGGTGACCCTACGGTATAGGCTACAAGTCATATACGCAGCCTCGAGACCACATGTAGAGCATCCATGCCATTAGGTAAGGACGAAAAAGAGAGAATTATATATAAAAAATGGTTCTATGCGGTCAACCTCTGGAGAACTTTCCATGAGGTCGAGCTGTGTGAGCCCCACCATGATGTGTGTAGAACATCATGGTAGACCTTAAAAAACTAAGTCTCGGAGTCTCTCTCCATTTGCCCAAAGGGAGCACTTAGAAAAAAAAAGGAATCATAATAGACATTATTCTTGATTTTGATTAGGGCCACCATAATATTAATGTAAGATCGATCCACCCCGCCTATTAGATGTTTAGTTCAAAATTAGTGAGGAGAAAAAACGTCCCTGTGATTCTAGTGAGCCACACTTAAAAGAAATAGTTGGGAGAGAAATGCCCACCCTTTATTTTACAGGATTCACTTAAACAATTAGATTAAAAAATAATTATAATTGGCCCAAAAGCCACACCCATTCAAGTGGGCCACACTAACAGAAACAGTTTAGAGGATGAGCTTTGCCCCATGCACTGTTAATTTCCAATCATGTGGTCCACCGGGATCACAAGCGGAGCTGATTTTTGAGGCCCTTGGCCTAGCATGAGCTGACACACCCGTGGTCGGAGAGGATTTTACGAAACGTTACAGTGGGGCCCACCTGAGCCACAAACATAGTATGATTATTATATCGATTAATGAGGTGGCTTTTTAAATACCTTCTTAAAAAAGTTACCAAAAATGTAAATTCCAAATTAACAAAGTAGTTTTTTGTAAAATCCCACTAAAAGCATGGTGATTGTCTGTTGTGATATATTATGGGATTTAAGCTTTCCTTTAGTGGAGATGGACGTTTAGATCTTCTGGAATGAAAGTAGTTCCATTTTCACAAGGAAGGTGCACTGTACGATACCATCAATGGCTTTTATGGGATTTTACTATAAAATTAAAATTCTTTGCCGATTTGGGTTTTACTAAATAATGTCTCCACCGTTGAAAACTACAGTGCTTTTGGAAGTGTGAAATTACTAAAATGCCTCTCTTTTTTCCTTTTTTAGAAAGTATTGAAGTCGAGAATTGTGGGGCCCAATTGCCATGTGTTTGACATCCAAGGCATCTAATAGATAAACCCTACCATGATGATCAAAAGAACAGAAAATAGGGTGGATCCAAACAGTCGATGGGCCACACCATAAAAAATAATTTACACCGTCCAAAAAATCTAAATTCACTTCTAACTCATCTAATGAGTTGATAGGCCTGATGTTTTGTTTGGGTAATCATCACCGTTGAGTACATGTGTTAGAGGACTTGGATGTCTTACACAGATGACGTGAGCCCTTCAATTCTCAAATATATTGTTTTTTTTTTTCTTGAATTGGATACTTTTTAAAGAAACAACAATCGTGCCAATTTCAATAATTCTCTCCTTCAAAACCTAGGAATTTTTCCAAAGAAATTTGTACCTGTCAATTGCATGTTGCGTCCCACCTATGTGTGTGTCATACACACACGGACCCACTTATGGGTCACGCACATTACTAAGATCATTTATTCTTACCTTCCAAGGATACTCCCCTCCTGTACGAACAACTTTTCACATATCGTAAAATGCACCTGCTTTATCAATTTCACTCCATTCTCTCCCTTACACACAAATATACGTCTGAACTCTTCTCTATTATCCCTATTTCTTCTTTTCACTCATTTTTTTCATTAAATCTCCATAAAATCTCCATCCTACTATCACATTACATCTTCCATATTCCATTCTATTCAAGGCTACTTGCATTTGTTTTCTGAGAGGACGTGGATACATTAATAAACCTAAAATCTCGTAGGCTTTTCTCCAAAGAATGTGTTTCACATCAATGCATTCTTATTCTTCTTCTCGAACACGGATTTCACTGATATGGCGGTTGTGGGAGGTAAAGATGTTTAAAATCTGAAGAAATTACCTAAAGTTTGTAGTCAATTTCACGTGGTCAATTTCATGCACCGCTAAGTCAATTTTACGCGGTTATCCAATAAACTTCAAGAAGTTCACGGTCAATTTGACGAAGTTTCACGGTCAATTTCACTTAGTTCCCGGTCAATTTACTGAATTTATCGGTCAACTTCATGCACTACTTGGTCAATTTCACACATTTTACCATCAACTTCAAGAAGTGAACGATCAATTTGATGATGTTTCGCAGTAAATGTAATGAATTTCTAGGTCAATTTCATTCACTTCTCGGTAAATTTTACACATTTATCCGTCATTTTCACTCAAATATGAACGACTCATCGGCCATTTCACTCAATTCGCGGTCAATTTCGCGCTTAAGTTCACTCACTTTGCGGTCATTTTCAATCACTTCAGAACTGAGAAGTGAGTGAAATTCATCGCGAAGTGAGTGAACCTGCCCTATAAGTGAGTGAAATTGACCGTGAAATGAGTGAAAATCATCGCAAACTGAGTGACATACATCCCTGCAATTGAGAACTTTGAAAAAATGATCGATAAGTCGTTCATATTTGAGCTAGTAGAATGGTGGATTTCCTATTACTTGGTAAAATCCACCTTATACATGTGAATACTAAACGAGTTATATGGCTTCGATAATCATCCTATGCTCATATGGCGGAGAGTTAGTAAGTGAAAACAATCGATGCACGTACAAGGGTGGAGACTCGAAAACTACTGTTGTTGTCGTTAACATTACATATGATAAGCTTTTATTGAAAATGTACAGGATTACGAAGAGTAGACCTGAGGATTATGATATTAAGTTGAAAGTATTATATCCTTGCACAAACGAATCAGTCCCTCCGTCTGTAATTGAAGACGACGAAGATGTGAGAATGTTCTTAGCAGCACATTTGAAGCATCTGAATCACTACATCCCTTTATTCGTTGAGACAATGCAGTGTGTTAATGAGGTAATACTCGAAGACTCGGTGGTTTACAGTGGTTTTGAACATGATGCCCCAGCAGTAGGAAGTTTGGGTGAGGAACCTGTCTTGAAATACGAATATATGGCATCACCTTCACAGGTTCGTCTAAGCAACACTACAGTACCCGAGCCGGCTCAAACATCAAATTTCATGATAAGTCAAGTGAGGGCATTGACTAACTTGAAGCTCAGAAGTGAATATACGACATCACATTCATTTACAAGAGTATATTTGCCCTCAACATCCAACGCCAGAAACGTAAGTGGAAGTGACATTCCATTGCCCGAGCAAGCACGAACATCGGACTTCACCACCGGCTTTGTCATTGTACCTTTCGAGGATGATGGTTTCACCAATGCAGACCTGTTAGTGTATTCATATCCACTTGATGCCCTGATTGATATAGTCGTTGGCCAAACGTTTAAGGACAAGAGCCGGTGTAAGTATATTTTGTGTTAATTTGTAAATCACAACAACTTTCAATACAAGGTCCTGTATTCCACATCCAAGAAATTCACCATGGTGTGTATGGAAGATAAGTGTGAATGAAGGGTACACACATCTAGGGTGAATGATGCGAGAATATTCAAGATTAAGACTTACACGTCCATACATACATGTTGAATGTCATGGATGAAGAGCAATTATCAGCAAGCAAGCAGTAAGCTAGCCAGTGAACTGGTTGTCAATCGCATTGAGCAACACCTGGGATTAAGGCCGAAGGACATTTATTCGCAATGCAAGAGAAATATAATATTCTTATTCTCTATAAGAAGGCATGGAGCACTAAAGAAATTGCAGTCAATCGTGTAATGGGGTCTTATGAAGACTCTTACAAAGAACTCCCGAAGTACTTGCATGAGTTGAGGATGGTGAACCTGGGGACAGTCACTGCCCTGCTTGTGGATCCACAAATGACGAGGTTCGAGAGATGTTTTGTTGTGCTCGGACAATGCGTTAGAAGTTTTCAAACATCTCTACGAAGGGTCTTGGCTGTTGACGAGACGCATCTAAAAGGTAAGTAAAAGGGTGTTCTGTTCGTCGCTACACTTTGGATGGGGACAATCATAGCTTTCTAGTCGCTCTTAGTATCAGAGACTCAGAAAACAGTAGCAGTTGGAACTAGTTCCTTACCTACCTCAGCTATTCGTTAGGGGATCTACCTAGTCTTGTGATCATATCAGACCAGCGTAAAGGTCTAATGAAAGAAGTTCCCCAGGTCTTCTAAGCAGCAATCCATGGCTACTACGCCTACCATATATACCGAAACTTGGTGGACACGTTCAAAGACAAGTCGTTAGAAATCTACTACTAGCAAGCTGTAAAGACTTGTAGGAGGGCTGAGTTCAAAAAGTTAATGCATGATATCAAATTTATCAACCCCCCGGCACATGTATGAATGAGAAAAATAGGGTATGAAAAGTAGGCATCTTCGCACTTCCCAGGAAAAAGATTTAATTTGGTCACTACAAACATAGCTAAGCGTGTTAATGCTCTATTCAAAGAAGCACGAGTAGAGACGGTCAAAATGAAAATTCAAGAGATGTTCTATAAGAGAAGAAAATCAGCATCATCATTTGTTGGACTGTTGACACCGTGGGCCGAGAAACAATTAAAAGATCTCATACCGAAGGCACAAGATGTTCGTTGCCATGCAATTTCTTAAGACGAATACTATTTTGTAAGAGACTACAATGATTTTGTCAAGCTTAGTAAGCTTTCATGTACATGTCGCGAGTTTGAAGTAAAGGGATTCCCTTGTTTTCATGTTCTTTCAGCATGTAAAAACTATAATCTTCCTCATTATTCATACTGCTCCCCGTTGTACACGGCAAAGAATTACTAGATCATGTATGAAGATTCTGTGTACCTAGTACGGGATAAGAGTCAATGGGAAGTTTCTTCAGGATTCAAGGAGTATTGTGCGAGTATCAAGCTCCCGCTATAGAGGAGGTCAGCTAAAAGACCGAAGAATGCACAGATCCTTTCCTGTGGAGAGAAACGAAAAACAATAAAGTGTGAATGTTGCAAACAAACAGGACATAATCGTCGGAGTTGCAAATTTCCAATACCTCTGGAATAATGTAATTTGTAATGCAATTTTTGTAATACGATTGTGAATGTTATATATTGAATACATTTGTTGCTTTCTTTGAAATTGCGAATATCTTACCACTATGATTCAAACCTTGAATTAATATTAATGATTGGCCAGATACTTTCTAAAAATCCATGCCCTAGAGGGATTTCAGGAACCTGCTACTATTATACTTATAATCTGAGTTGTGAAAATTAGATTTGGGTGATATGAATAGGATTGCATTGAAATTAGTTATAATAAATCTGGAACTCTTATCCGATATCCTTGTTGGCATAACCTGATTCATGTCACAAGTTCAAGTTTTTCACTAAGGCCACTTTCAGTCAATAAGACATTCATTTCGAGGTGAATTTCCTTCACTTCGCGGTCAATTCCATGCATTTCACGGTCAATTCTATGCATTTCGCAGTCAATTCCCTTCACTTCGCTGTCAATTGCATGCATTTCATGGTCAATTCCCTTCACTTCGTGGTCAATTCCCTTCACTTCATGGTCAATTCATGCATTTCACAATGAATTCCCTTCACTTCGTGGTTAATTCCATGCATTTCACGGTCAATTCCCTTCACTTCACGGTCAATTGCATGCATTTTACGGTCAATTCCCTTCACTTCGCAATCAATTCCCTTTACTTCGTGATCAATTCCGACGAATTCCCTTCACTTCACGGTCAATTTCATGCATTTCGCGGTCAATTCCCTTCACTTTACGGTCAATTCCATGCTTTTCGTGGTCAATTCCGGCAAATTCCCTTCACTTCACGGTCAATTCCATTCATTGTGGTTAATTTCACTTCATTTTGTTGGTTAATTTCCTTCACTTCACGGTCAATTCATGCATGTTGCATTTCGCGGTCAATTCTCTTCACGGTCATCACAGTCATTCCATTTTGCAATGAATTCCTTTTTCGCGGTCAATTTCAATTTTCATCTTCGTCAATCATTCGTGCATTTCGCAGCAATTCATTCATCATGCAATTCATGGTTCGCATTATTCATCATTCCGTTCATTCATATTCCTTCACTTCCGGTCAATTCCCTGTTACTTCGCGATGAATTCCATGCACTTCGCGGTCAATTTAGTCACTTCTCAATAAGGGAGTGAAGGGAATTCTCCTAAAAATGTATATTGTAGCCAATGGTCCACATTCAACTATAAAAACCCACCGACTATTTGGGTAAGGCTTTTCAACTGGAGAAAGTCCTGGGACATGACCGATCTGCAATGGTGCAAATCCAGGTGAATGGAATTGATGAGTTTCACTTCATATTGTGCACCCACATTGTGTTAAATAAAGTTGTCATAGACATTCAGTACATATGTTGCAAAGAACACAATATTCATGCATTTTAGGTAACACAAAGTTTTTCCATAAAGCCACTTTCATTCAACAAGACATTTAGTACATGAGTTGCAAAGAAACATGTAAAATGCATAGGGATAGTACCTAATACATGCAGACGTACGAAGTGACTATCATGAGGATGCTAGCTAATGCATGCAGACATACAAAGTAAGGGAGTCCATATCCATTACAACTCTCTACTGTGCTGGAGGGGGCGCTCCCTACTTTTGTACACAACACAACATCGCCTTTATTGTTCGCTGCATACTCCGCATCTTATACTTTAGGTAGTGCTAATCCTTCTTAAGCTCAGATATACTAGCCTCGATCGCCCCTAATCGCTCATCTGGACCCGGATGTGCATCGGGCACCTCACCTGCATCATCACCCTCTTCTTCTTCTTCAGCTTTATCCTCTTCGTCACCTTCTTCCTCTTCTTCTTCTTCAGCTATCTCATCTCCAATTTCTTCTAATCGCCTTGCTTGTTGTTTAAGGCCACATTACATGTGATTTAAGGTGTCTTTGGTTATCACTCTCTCTAGATGTGAGGGGTCGCTAGATGCCCTGAACTCATTATCTCGGGCTATCTTACAAATCAGGCGGCCAAATTGGAGGGAGAATTTACCTCTTCTTGACCTCGCGACCTTTACTATATGGTAAGGGATAATAGAGGGCAAGCACACATTCTCCCCACGCCCTATCTGGTACATTATCTCTGCATGGTAGACAGAAACTTCCGTGTTGTTTCCCGCTCTTGGATATAAATTATGTGCGAAGATGTAGTGCAACATTCTATAAATTGGAATCATTTCTGTGTTTCTAAAACTACTATCTCTCCTCCACTCAATAAGGTGGCTGCACAAACTCATGCTCAGTTCACTCCTGTGTTGTGATGTGTTTAAGTCCTTTGTGTTCACGGGGATATGGATTGTTCCCAACGACACGACAAGGATGTGTTGTACACAGATGGGCTGTACTGCGCCTCCATATGAAATGTTAAATTCGAGTAGGTTGAGACTTGCGTTAACAATTTCTGAGTAGAAAAACCTTACATCATACTCACTAACTCGAAACTTACCTTCAAAAATAGCTCCCCAACCGCCATGTAAGAGTCGATCTAGCACATCATTTTCGGCAAATAGTCGGTCCCCCACCTTGACTTTGAAGACCACTTCTCGATCGCAATATCGACCCACATCCAATGGCCTAACATTCTAATCGTGAGCCCTCTTCGTCCTCCTCTCACGACGTAGTGGTGAAGAACTCATTGCATCAACATTGGCCCTCTTGACATTTCTTTGAATAGGTGGTTATGATGGACTCGCCTCATTCTCAGCGGCCTGCCTCGCCCTTCTTTCGGTCCACGGAGATGATGGACCTGCTTGAACCACTCTCTTTTTTCCCATTAGAGAGATAATCATGGGGATGGAAAAGATGGAAGAAAAAAATGCAATAAATCCCATGAGGATGATGGGTTTGGAAGATGGGAAGATGGTTGTGAAAATAAGAAGGTAAGTTTGGAAGATGAAGAGAGAGGTTTTTGAAAGATGAGATGATGGTAGATGGTAGGGGTTTTGGATTGTAACGGCCCACGCCCACACTATATGATATTGTCCGCTCTGGGCACAACCCGTACAGTTTTGTTCTCGAGGTCACCCCCAAAAGGCCTCATACAGTATAGGGTGGCAACTCCATATAAACCACCACAACTTCAGATGACACTTCCAATGTAGGACAAAGTTTCACCTTCACTATGTGCACAGTAGCCTGCTAGTACAGTAGCCTGTCAGCCACACAGTAGCCTGCTAGCCACATTAGGGCCCACCCACGTGTGCCCACCCACATGTGGCCACAGTGACGGGGCGTCACAATATCCCCCACCTAGGGCAGAGCCGTCCTCGGATCTGATATCATTTGTAACAGCCCACGCCCACACTGTATGATATATTGTCCGCTCTGGGCATAGCCCGCACAGTTTTTTTCTTGGGGTTACCCCAAAAAAGCCTCATACAGTATAGGGTGGCAACTCCACATATAACCACCACAACTTCAGACGACACTTTTGATGTGGAACAAAGTTTCACCTTCGCTGTGTGCATAGTAGCCTGCCAGCCACATTGGGGCCCACCCACATGTGCGCCCACTCACTTGTGTCGGCCCACATGTGGCCACAGTGACGGGGAGTCACATAGAAAATGAGAGGCTTTTGGAAGATGGGATGGGAAGATGGTTGTGAAAATAAGAAGATAGGTTTGGAAGATGGAGAGATTTTTAGAAGATGAGATGATGGTAGATGGTAGAGGGTTTTAGAAAAAGTGAGGGTTTTAGGAAGGGAGATGAAAGGGTTTAGGAAAGAGGGTTGTGAGTGGTTGGGCATGTGGAAGGAAATTAATAGAAGACAAAACAAGTAAAAGGGGACCCACAATGGGACCCACCAAAAATTTTAAGCAAAGGGGAGGGTGCACTACCACGGTCCAGGTGGCACTGTCGCCGATCCGGTGCTAGTGCCGCCGAACGCTGGAAGTCCGGGCGACATTAGTGCCGCCGCCCCTTTTGCACATATTTTTGGTGGACCCCACACCTATTTGAATTGGAATAATGTTGGTGGGGCCCACACCAATTTGAATAATTAAGTTTCTTTTTACAATGATCTACATTCATATTATTTGTCCCATTTATAGTGATCCAAACCTTTGACATAGGCCATTTCGATGGATTAAAAACATTGACATGCTGGGCCATTCGATGGATCTAAATTGTTCATATGATTCTGCTCATTTAGCGATCCAAACTCTCTTCAATGGATATGCCAAGTTGATCCATGCCCTAAACTTTGTAAGACTCTCTTCTTCTTTACCAATGGTCCAAACTTTTCATATGATCCGGCCGTTTCTAGTGATCCAAACCTTTGACAAGCTTGGGCCATTTCAACAGATCAAAACCTTTGAAGTGCTTGGGCCAATTCAGTGGATTTGACTTCTTATATCATTCGACACCTTCAGCTATCCAAATGCATGGAATCCACCGCGAAGTGAAGGGAATTCACCTCGAAGTGAAGGAATTTGATCGCGAAGTGAATGAAGTGAATGGAATTGACCGTGAAATGAATGGAATTCACCGAGAAGTGAATGAAATTGACCGCGAAGTGAAGGGAATTCACCGTGAAGTGAATGGAATTCACCGCGAAATGCGTGGAATTGACTGTGAAGTGAAGGTAATTGACTGCGAATGCATGGAATTGAACGTGAAGTGAAGGAAATTCACTGGAATTCACCACGAAATGCATGGAATTGACCATGAAGTGAAGGGAATTGACCGCGAAGTGCATGGAATTGACCGTGAAGTGAAGGGAATTGACCGCGAAATGCATGGAATTGACCATGAAGTGAAGGGAATTGACCGCGAAATGCATGGAATTGACCGTGAGGTGAAGGGAATTCACCGGAATTGACAACAAAGTGAAGGGAATTGACCACGAAATGCATGGAATTAACAGTGAAATGAAGGGAATACACTGGAATTATCCGTGAACTGCATGGAATTGACCGTGAAGTGAAGGGAATTGACCACGAAATGCATGGAATTAACCGTGAAGTGAAAGGAATTGACCGCGAAATGCATGGAATTGACCGTGAAATGCATGGAATTGACCGTGAAGTGAAGGGAATTGATCGCGAAATGCATGGAATTGACCGTGAAGTGAAGGGAATTCGCAGGAATTAATAGTGAAATGCATGGAATTGACAGTGAAGTGAGGGGAATTGACCGCGAAATGCATGCAATTGACCTTGAAGTGAAGGGAATTCGCTGAAATTGTTCGCGAAATGCATGGAATTGACCGTGAAGTGAAGGGAATTGACCACGAAATGCATGGAATTGACCATGAAATACATGGAATTGACCGTGAAATGCATGGAATTGACCGACGAAATACATGGAATTGGCCGTGAAGTGAAGGGAATTGACTGCGAAATGCATGGAATTGACCATGAAATATATGGAGTTGACCATGAAATGAAGGGAATTGACCGCGAAATGCATGGAATTGACCGTGAAGTGAAGGCAATTGACCGCGAAATGCATGGAATTGACCATGACTGTGAAGTGAAGGGAATTGACCACGAAATGCATGGAATTGACCGTGAAGTGAAGGGAATTCGCCGGAATTGACCGTGAAATGCATGAAATTGACTGTGAAGTGAAGGGAAGTGACTGCAAAATGCATGCAATTAACCATGAAGTGAAGGGAATTTGCTGGAATTGACTGTGAAATGCATGGAATTGACCGTGAAGTGAAGGGAATTAACTATGAAGTGAAAGGAATTCGTCGGAATTGACCGCGAAATGCATGGAATTGACCATGAAGTGAAGGGAATTGACTGCGAAATGCATGGAATTAACCGTGAAGTGAAGGGAATTCGTCAAAATTGACCGTGAAATGCATGGAATTGACCGTGAAGTGAAGCGAATTGACCGCGAACTGCTTGGAATTGACCGTGAAGGGAATTCGCTGGAATTCACCGCGGAATGCATGGAATTGTCCGTGAAGTGAAGGGAATTGACGGCGAAATGCATGGAATTGATCGTGAAGTGAAGGGAATTGACTGCAAAATGAATAGAATTGACCGTGAAGTAAAGGAAATTCGCCGGAATTCACCGCGAAGTGAAGGACTTTGACTGCAAAGTGAAGTAAATTGACCGCGGAGTAGATGAAATTATCTAATATACAAACAAATCACCATTCATAATGAAATCACTATTAAGAAGACATCATTTACTACAAATTTATGACAAAATATACAAGACCCCATTTACATCATTTTACCCTAAATATTTTACAAGACATCATTTACAACAATTTACAAGATTTCACAAAAATTTTTCATTCCTCTCATGCCTAAGACAAATATATCATATTTCGTAGACACTCAGGTAATCATAGGCTATTGAGTTCCTAAAGATGAGAGTGAATTTCTACAAGTCCGTCCATGACAAAATTCTATCGCTGCATAAAATGTCAATATATTTCATGACAAATATACCAAATCATATATGTTCTTCTACTTTAGAATAAAAGTATCTTCTCTGACCTTCCAAGTCTTCTCATCCAACACAGACATATCTCCTGCGACATAGAATAATATATGCAAGTCCTCCTTCATCAGCTCGATATGTTCCCTTTATCGACTGAATGCCTTCAAATATAAGCTGTCGAAAAAAAAAAAAAAATCGGTCTAAAGGGTGGATGACCATGAGCTACCAATGACGGTTGGCGTGGTTGATTGGTATGTATGCATGTCCATGTTTGACAAGATAAGATATCATTATAAAAATTATAGAAATGTGTACACCCAGCGTTGATAACTTGTAACAACATCATTACTTGTTCATACTGCCACATGGGCTTCTTCCCTTCTCGAGGTTTAACAATGCCGTTCACAATGAGTTTCTCTACTTATAATGTTGCACGCTCTTCGTTGCTACCAATGTCTCGATACATTCTTAAGGTCGACATTTGCAATTCGAGACATGGCTATTACAGACAAAATACCAAATTAGAACATATATCATATAATCAAATAACATAATAACCATGATCCAATTCATACAGTTACCAAAAAAAATGTGGGGCAGAACTTGCAGTCCTGAGTATATAAAGTACGAAATGAACTATGTCTTCTCTCCAAGAAATCAACGTACTTGTCAATAGCCTAATCAATAAAGATGGCGAATTAAGCTCTAGTCTAATATAAGAGTTGAATACATAGAGATGTATGTATGTGAATTACTTACCACGCTATCAACCCATGTATCTTTCTCCCATATGGTCCTGAACCAAATAAATTTTGCCGAACTTTGTTTACGTTGGCCCAACTATCCAATTCATGCAGTTCATCCTCCGATATAACCGTAAATGGATCAATCTTGGCCTGTAAGCGTATCAGAGAAGTACATAATTCTCTCTGTTTCTCGTAGTCGGCAGCGTTGCTTGGAGTTGTTTGAATGATAGAGATGGAAGTGAATGGAGAACACTTGTAGACAGACGGCTTCACAACCCTCTTAGTTCTTCTCTTATAGACTAGAATGGATCGCAGTGATTTCTCACATGTATTAATGTCTAACATATCCGAGTGTTGAATATCCACCGCTCCGTTCCCCTGATCCCTACCTTCCAAATCCTCATCCTCCTTCTTAAACTCTTTCTTCTCCTTCTCTAACTCTTCTTTCCAAAACTGCGTCTTCTCTATAAGAAACACCTCCATCTGCTTCTTCAACTCCACCTTACCCTCTTCCAACTCTTCCTTCTCCTTCTTCAATACCTTATTCTTGATCCTCAATTCTTCCTTTTCCCTCATTAGCATTTCCCTTTCCATCTTCAAAACCGCCCTCTCATTCAACTCTTCATTCTCTAACCTCATGGCTTCTTTCTCTTTTAGCATCAGTTTCATCTCCTTGAGTACTAGTTCTCTCTCCCTCCTCATTGATTTTTCTCTCTCTTTTAGCATGTGTTCCCTCTCATCGATATGTTTTTCTTTTTGCTTCAACTCTTCCCTATACCTCTCCAACTAAAGCCTCTTTACCTTCAACTCCTCCCTATCCTCCCTCGACTCTCCTGTTAATTGTAATCTTGCTCCCTCTCCCTCATCACCACTCTCTTCCTCTCCCCCTTCTTCTCCCTCTCCCTATCCCCTTATCCCCTTCTCTCTTCCATATCTTCATCATCATCATCTTTAATGCCCTACAAAATGAAGCTATATATATATATATATATATACACCCCACCCAAGCTAATATCTTGATTTTGTTAAGACAATCCGAGAACCATGATCATATCCCTACCCTATCCTGAGCCATTATTCAATCCAAACCATGTCCAAAACCGATCTATTTCTCGAATCATTTTCGGGCAACAATCGAGCCAATTTCAAGCCATTTTGATCCAAATATTCAAAACGGACTTTGTTTCACTCTAAGGACCCGAAAAAGGACCCACCGGCTAAATTTCGAGGGAAACTGTACCGAAGCGGTAGTTTAACTACCGCCGGCGGCAGTTTGACTGCCGGCGGCAGTTTGACTACCGCCGGCGGCAGTCAAACTACCGCTTCCTCTCAAAAAGTGAACACTGAGTCAATCACACGAGTTATAGATTCAGCCAGGTCCGGGCGGTAGTCCGACTACCGCTGGCGGTACTCGGAGTACCGCCGCATGCAGCCTGAGCAGGGACAGCTGTCCCAGCATCCAAAGTCAACTCTCTCATACATTTACCCTCCTCATCCTTACTATTTACTATTTTACCAGCCCCTTTAGCCAATGAGAGCACGCCACGTGGCATCTCTCTCATCTCCACCAATTACCATATGCCACATCAGCATTTACCCTCCTCTTGTCCTCTATTTACCAAAAAACCATTGGAAAGGGCTATAAATAGCCCTCTCCCCTTTCATTTTCACCCATAAGCCACCAAGGGAGGGAGAGAGAGAGAAAGAGAGAGTGAGAGAGAAAGAGTGAGTGAGGAAGAGAGTGAGGAAAAGGGAAGGAGCTCCCAAACTCTCAAAGTTCTGATTTTTCCAGCCACCCCTAGCCCTCCTCTCAACTCTTCCAACCCATAAGCCTAACCCAGTTTGATCATGGTTCAGTCTATGTCTTAGTCTACTCAAGAATCAAGCCAAAGATCCATCACCCTACAAGCATTCATCATGACATCTACTCCCTTCTCAACCCCCCTGCTTCTCTAGATCTCTAGTGGACGTATGCTCTGTGACTTGCCGTACATCGGATCCTGTCACATCAGAAATTCCTAGTGATCTAGTCCACTTTTCTTATCTCTTTGCATAAGCATCATCACATCCACCCTCTAGACACATTGTCGGACGTATGCTCTGTAGCCTACTGAAATCTCGGATCTAGCTACATCAGAAATTCACGTGTGACTAGTCCCATCATGACCGTAGCATCATCATCATCCCTTGAGATTATTTTACCACACTAAGTTAAGACCGTACATTTGTGCGGGCAGAGAGTGTGCCTAACACCTTCCCTCTTTGTAACCGAGGTCCCTTACTCGGAATCCCAGTTCGTAGACCAGGAGTCAATCTAAGGTAGGAAAGTCTTCAGATTTCTCCAACCTTACTTATTCCGTGGGTTCTAGCCGACCGCGGGATTCTGAGTAATATTGGCTAGTGGCGACTCCAACCACAAATCAGCTTAATCACCCCCTCACCATCATTCACCACAACACACTTTTATGCACCAACGTGGACGCCGATTTTTTCAGTGTCTACAATATCAAATCTGTAACATGTCAAAGTCAATATATTAAAGTCTTATAACGAGTCCACAAGGTCGATATACTCTATACAACACATAATATTCGTGTCGGTTCCCCTAACAAACCACTATACACATAATATTAGGGCTACCTTCACGACATCTCCGTGCTTATTGTTATCAACTATCTTATTGAACACCTCCTATACATATTTCTTTAGGATAGGATATTCCTTGAAGTATTTCTCTCTTATTGATTTCTTGGAACGATGGATATTGGATATGGAGAGGTCACCAGTCTTCAGCCCTATTATTAGGGTGAAGTCCATCTCCGAAAATTTTAAACAGTTCCCCTGTATCTCGAATACAAGATTACCTCTGTATCTCTCAATAAGTGAAAAAATGCTCCTATAAACTTAAATGATGTAATGCGTAGTAAAAATGAGAATGAGGACTGCCTAAATATATTTAATCAACTGTCATTCTTCTCTAAACCACTCTTCACGATATCAAACCACCATGTCAATGAACATCTGCATAACAGGGTCGAGGCCGACTCGCTAAATCCCTTAACAAGGGTTTGTCATCTGCAAGGATGAATTGGAAATTATATCAACAATAACATTCAATATTTAATGAAGCATAATGTGAAAATTGACTTATTGTGGTGAAAAATCATAAAGTATGGTGTAAGTTTGCTGAGTCGGCGATCAGTTTTTGACGAATTCTAAATTAAAGTACAAGACTTATAAGTGAATTTTCATAAGTTTTGGACCTGTTTCACTCATTTATTAGTCAATTTCATGAAGTTATCGGCAAATTTATACAATGTTTTCGATCAAAAAGATGTCAATATCAAGCAGTTATCGGTCATTTTGACGAATTCTAAGTCAAAGTGGCTGACTCATAAGAGAAATTCAACAAGTTTGCATCCAATTTCACTCAGTTATTGGTTAATTTTTCGAGTTATATGTTGTATTTTGACCCGAGAACGTCATGAAATTGACTGTGAAGTGAGTGAAGTTGACCACTAACTGACTGAAATTCACCACGAAATCACTTCAATTGACCGCGAACTCACTGAAATTGACCAGGAACTAAGTTAAATTGAACGTGAACTAATTGAAATTGACCATGAACTGACAGAAATTCACTGGCCACTGAGTTAGATTGACCGCGAACTGATTGTGTTTGACCGCGGACTAAGTGAAATTGATTGGGGACTGTGTAATTCACCGATAACTACTTCAAGTTAACATTTTGAATTAAGTGAAATTGACCACGAACATCGTGGAATTGACCACGGACATCGTAAAATTGACCGTGAACATCATGAAATTAACCGCGAACTTAGTGAAATTGACTGCAAACTAGCTTAAGTTAGAAAAATCGACCACAAACTAAGTTAAAATGACCGCGAACTAAGTTAAATTGATAGGTAAGTGAGTGTCAGGCAGTTATCGGTTAATTTCACACAATTATCGATCAATTTCAAGTGGTTATCGGTCAATATCACACAGTTCTCAGCGAAGATGTCAGTTTCTTGTAGTTGTGAGTTGAATTTCACTTAGTCCTCAGTCAATTCCATTCACTTTGCGGTCATTTTAACTTAGTTCGCGATCAATTTAACTCAGTTCGCGATCATTTTAACTCAGTTCACGGTCAATTTAACTCAGTTCGCGGTCATTTTAACTCAGTTCACGGTCAATTTAACTCAGTTCGCAATCATTTTAACTCAATTCACGGTCATTTTTACTTAGTGGGTCCTCATCAATAACTCAGTGGGTCCTCGGTTTATTAACTCAATCGGTGCTCGGTCTCTTTCACTCGGTCTTCATTTAATTTCACATCGGTTTTCGTTCTTTATTTCAAAAACCCTCAATGTGGACCATTTGAGCATTGAATTTGCTCATTTATGGGGACATGTCATACCATTCAATGTTTGAAAAATAAAAAATGGATTGTGGACCGTGCGGATATATCATATAAAATAAGTGGGGTCCACAAAATGAAAGCAGAGATTTCAAATATACCTACCATTCGAAGCTTCTTAGATAGGGGAAACATTTTCGTCCTATCTTGGGTTCACAAAAGTCGAAATTGATATGTGGAGTGTGTATTCTCGACCAAATAAAGGTATATCGAAAATGAGGGTTTTACTCCTAGGGTGGATAATCAGAAAAGGGAAGAGAAAAAAGCAATAAAACGAGGGTTTTACTACTATGGTGGACAGTCACAGAGGGGGAGAAGTAATTAAAAAATGGGATTCTTCATCTAGGATGAAGGATCAGGAAGAGGAAAGAAGAATCGGTGAAATTTGAGAAGGAGATGCAGCCGGCAGCTTTCAAAGGTGCGTCTGATAAAGCAGGGGCATTTTTTACCTGTGAAAAGTTGTCCGTACAGTAGGGGAGTATTCTTGGAAGGTAAGAATAAGTGGGCTTAATAAGGTGCATGGCCCATAAGTGGGTCATACAGTAGGAAACAACTCTATAAAATATCTGAATGCTCCGCAGAGCACCAGTCTACACAGAACTCGTGAGAACTTATTTAAGAACTCATCATACGTGATGTGACTCCAAAATCTGAACGGT
Source organism: Magnolia officinalis (assembly GCA_021015155.1). NCBI lineage: Eukaryota > Viridiplantae > Streptophyta > Magnoliopsida > Magnoliales > Magnoliaceae > Magnolia > Magnolia officinalis. Next base: position 87,560,752 of record JAJHSJ010000005.1, read on the forward strand.
CCACTTGAATAAGAACCTTATGAAACTCCGTGGGACCAATTTTTTACTTTGATCCAAAAATTTGGTAGGCCATGAAAAATGAAAACATTTTTCTCCATCGATTTGCATTTTCTTTTCTATGGCCCATCAGAATTTTAGATCAAGGTGAAAATTTGTCCCTTAGAGTTTCATGGGATTCCGCATCACATATGGATCATTTGGATTAGATTCCCATGACACGTGTGCAAAGGTACGCATGTGCGTATGTAACGTCTCGGAAAAATCCATACAAAGACCTGAGTACCACTTCAGGCAGAAATCACTCAGGACCAAATTCTTTAGAAATTAGACGAAATTAATTAAGTGTTAAACTAGATTAGCTGTGAAAATCGCTTGAACCAGTTTAAATACGAACTGCAAGATCCAAAACTTGCAGAATCATTAACACTACATTACCCTAAAATCTAAGATTAATCTCATTACCTAGTTACTCTCGGGAGCACATTGAAACTTCGTATTGGACCTAGACCGCACGTCGAAAGTCCGATGACCACGAAACTAAACGCTTATGACCGCTTTACTGGGCTTGACAATAATCTCAGTAATCTCAGAAATCAAATCCAAATAGTATCCAGAAACGCACAACTTGAGCTCGGAGCAAAGTGTGTGAGAAACACGAATATTTTTAAGAAATGAACTCAAATTTAAGTGATTTGGGACATTCGCTTGCGGGCCAAATCTAAGCTTTCAGATCGTCAGAATCTAACCCAATTACACCCTCGGATCAGGAAAAATTTTCAACACATGTTAGAATACTTGTAGCCCTGATCGAGTGCCCGTGACCATTGAACTGAAACTAGTCCGCCACGGTCGATCTGTAAACCCGATCGGAACGAAAACTCAGCCTGACCTACATCCAATGTCAGGAAGCTTAAGTCTGACCGCACGCAGAAAAAGGGACCTCTAGAAGTGCTCCGTTGAGCTGAAACAGGCCACTTTTGGCTATAACCTAGGTATACCTTGGCCCTGGGGCCATTGAGCTCAAGTTTTAGCCTATATAAGGGCTTTAAACCCCCTCTCTCCCTTCACATACGAATTTCCCAAACCCTAGAGAGAAAAGAGAGAAGAAAGAGAAGGAAAGAGAGAGAAAGTGAGAAAGATACTATGGGTTTGTTCTTGGGATTCTACCCTGCCTCTCCACGTGCTTACCTACTGCTACCGAATCGCTATTCCGGCGATTCCAACTTCAATATTGGGTAAGAAAACTAACCCTAATCTGTTTTAGGGTTTCAGATAGTGTAAGTTATGAAATAGCTAACCTAATTCATGTTATAGGTTGTCAATTCTCCGTTGACAAAGACTAAGTGTCTAAAACGACTCTATTACGCGTTTACCGGCGTAAGGTGCGGACTATAAACGTATAGGTTATGGTTTTCAAAGCTTTCAATGTCGGTTAATGATTTATTACTGACGTGAGTGTCATTTCATATGCAAAATGCGATGTCTGTTTCGCTTTTCAGTTATATATGAACTATGTTGAATATAGGGTAATCCATGTGGTTGTTGAAATGATCGAATACGTAGGAAATTTGAAATTGAGTTTGCCATGATTAACTGTCGTCTATGTATACTAGATGTATGTATAATAACTCCTGAGCGAAAGGATTAGCCCTAATACATGCTATATCAACATACGTTGTGTATATTATTATGTGTAGCTTAAGTGTTTGTGAAAATGACTGAATGAGTATAGAATTTGCATTCGTGCTCGCCATGACTAACTGTCGTGGATATATGATTGTCGTATAGGCGACAATCATTTGACGAAAGGATTTGCCCTAATACGTATAATAACTAATATATAATATGTATGATGAAATGTGTAGATTAAGTGTTTGTAAAAATGTCTGAATGAGTTAGCAGTTAGCCAGGTGTACCTGTATGCGAGCTGAGATATGATTCTCAACTACCTTAATGATGTGTACGATTCCCTCCATGTATATCATATTCTGATGTCTGTTTTGTTTATGAATGGAAAATGTGCGAATTCATGTTTACATTGCATTTTAGAACATGTTCAAATGATAGTATGATTTGAAGTATTGATCCATTACTGCTTTGATTATCTCATATGATAATTTATTATAATTGAATGTGGTTGGGGCTATTATATAGTCCAGGCAATCGGTAACAGATCCTGATTAGGTGGCTGATGTTGTTTCGCCACACAGGACGTGCCTGACGAATCCGAGCTGTACTTGGGTTGCCGACAGTGGTTAGGCCACACGGAGTGCTCATGCACTTCATGTCAATCAGCTCGACATGCATTCGTGCTAGTCAAGCTCGTCAAGTAACCCGATTGGCCCGATGTATGTTCACGATGTTTGGACGTTACTGCTTGAACCTAAGGTACCAAACTCACCAGTGAAAACTCCGTTAACCTTGGTACATCGATCCGCTAAGACTCATGAGCCGGATATGGTGGTATGAGACACTGTGGTCGAGCTTTCGGCTTACGCCTGGACAACAAGTCCACCCGTAGTGGCCAGTGAGCAACATAAGCTCGTGAGCCGAATACGGTGGTATGGGACGCTGTATTCGACCTGTCAGCCTACACTAATAAGGTGACGAGCCCTTTGTAGTGACCTCGAACATACTCTAAGCCTGCGTTGAGGCGACGAGCCTTTCCGTAGCAACTAGAGTATAAACTAGGCATACACTGCATTGTGGTGACGAGCCCTTTGTAGTGACCTAGAACCGTAACATCGTATGAGATTTGCTAGGACTAACGACCCTAGAATGGATCTTTGTTTAGGAAAAGATATAAAGGAGGTACCTTAGTTTCCCAATCCTACTGTACGAAAAAGACGACTAATAAGAACTTGATAATCACGCTCATGCACCGCACTGCATGTATCGTTTGGCGTTAGGTAATGCACTGAGGAAGTGACTGACATGCGCGACCGTTAGATGAAGATCGCAGAGGGAGTGCAGGCGAGGGCATGCATCATTATACATACCATTTTTTTCATTAATTTGAGTACTTAGGGATGGTTAATTGCGTTGTTTTATCATTACTGTTTGACTGAATAGATAACATGTTAACCTTTGCTTTATTGTTCCACTAAGTTGATCACTCACTCCCACGTTACGAGACGGTGTTGTACACACTAACCAGACCCTGTCTTAATTGAAGGTGGTGACGATGCCTACGAGGCGGAGCCGGACTTCGAGGATGACGAGGAAGCATTCTCTTATATGTAGTATTCAGGCGGGTTCACGTAAGCCATGTTCTGATCGATGGGGCTTCAGGGCTTATACATCGTAGAGGACCATCACATTTTTTACATTTTGTATTTTGAATCGATACTTGTAATATTTCACCTGAAATATGTTTATACTCTGGAGACATACCACAACTTATATGTTTAATATCTATCTATGACAGTCTTCCGCTTGTGTGATTCAATTGTCTTTTGAGTATGATATACTGATTTAGCTTAATCTCACTCATGTTTAATGTACTAATACGGTCAATATTTAATCATCATTATCTATGTTGCATAAGTGATGTGGAACTCGAGAGTCGGGCCTATGCTCAACCCCCGATTTTCAGGGCTTCTCTCTCTCTCTCTCTCTCTCTCTCTCTCTCTCTCTCTCTCTCTCTCTCTCTCTATATATATATATATATATATATATATATATATATATATATATATATATATATCATATTTGAATGTGCCCATGCGTGGACATAGAGGAATTAACGTACCTCAAAAATATAATAACAAATTCAATATCTTCATCTTTCGTCCGTTTAGTGCATGGGTTTGGCCTATGGTGGAGGCCTGAGAGCCTGGCATGAGCCCCCGCCCCACCTTTCAGGGCTAAGGCTTGGGTCCTTTTAGCCACATGAGGGTGGGCCAGGGCTGAGTGGATTAGGGCCAGGGTAGGACTAACCCTTGTGGGGGTGGAGCCGTTTGGACAATTGCCGCCATCAATTTCCTATTTCCCTGTCAGTGTAAATTGTTAGGGCCCATTAGTTGTACGGTCTACCTACCACGTGTTACGTGTGGTGAAGGAAGTAGGTAGCGTCTGCGGCATCACACTGAAATATCTTGTTTTGGGCAATTTTTACACCTAAAAATTTCAAGGGAGATTTTGAATTTTTGTGGTTTTTCAGGTAACATTGTTGGAAAATCGCACCGAAAATTAAAATATTTAATATATTAATTATGAAGATAGTATATATTATAAAACATATTCCTTAAGATTTTTACTATTTTTAAGTTAATATCACAATAATATTATGAGATAATGTCATATTTTTAAAAAGTTCAAGATTTTAAAATATAGTGATTATATTATTTAGTGTATTTCTCACAATATTGTTACAAGATTTCAAAAGGTTTTTGTACCAAAAGATTCTTCTTAAATATTAATTTTATCATAAAATGTACTTAAATGTTATATTTACCCAATCAGACTTACTATTTTCTACTTTGCAGCTGAAGTTAAAAAGATGCTCTTATCCTTCCATTCTCATCCTGCTATATAGTCAGATTGGCAAAGAGCTTCCAAGGCGTAAGCAACGTGTGGTGGGGCCATCGTGCTGTGTTTTTGAAATCCATTTTGATCATGAGGTGTGTGTGACCTAGTTTTTTTTTTTGGTGTAGAGCTAAAAAATTAGAGACATTATGATTAAGGTGGATTACACTATTGGAAACAATATATATGGTGATGTTCACTCTCATGCTTCCCTCAGTGTAGCCCACCTGAATGAATCACAGATTGTCATGATTTTTAGCCCTAGGATTAAATGTTTTCATGGCATTTAATCGTTGGAGTAGATTTCACATAACTATCAGGATGGCCCCTGAAAAAATCAATATTAAATGTCTCTCTTCCAATTGTTTCTTTAGTGTGGCTCATCTGAATCATAAGTCCGCTTGATTTTTTTTGGCCTGGGGCTAACATAAGATTATACATCTAAAAATTGAAGTGAATTTCATATACACATTGCGGTGGACTTAGGTGGGCGTCCCATAAATTCTTAAATTTTTTTAAAATTATTTTTTATGTTTTTTTTTATTATTATTTTTATTTAAATATAGGTGAGTAGAAATGTCCGAAGATATGGTTGACAGTGGACACACCTCATTAGAGGTGGCCAATGATCTGGGCTGGACCGAGCCCCATTATGATTTGGCTCGTTTTTGTGCTACCTCAGTTTGTGGATCGGCTCGGTTTGAGTTTCGAGCTGACCCATGTGGCTCGAGTTTGATTTGCTCTGGAAAAATCTGATTCGGGCTGGGATTGGTTTGGTCGAAAATTTCAAACTGAGCCGGTCGAATTTGAACAGGTTGCGACTCTTTTTTTGTTATTTGTTTAAATAAAAAATAATTAAAAAGATTTAAAAAAAAAAAAAAACATAAGTATTTTACTACATGATGTTTAACATCCTCCAAAGGAGGAGTGCAACTTCAAAATAATTATCACCATTACCTTTGGGGGTTTTCATGCTGAATCAGGGGTGGGCGGACAAGGGCTAGTAGATAGGGGTTAGAGTGGTGGATAGTGGACGACATCGGCAAAATGGCATGGCAAATGAACTGGGTGATGTTGTCAGGCAAGGGGTTTTGAAGAGAGAGAGAGAGTTTGGGAAAGAGAGGGAGAGAGTTTTGGGGACGGGTGTGATGGGAGATATATGAGAAAGATTGGTGAATGGGAGCGGCGGGAAGAGTTTATGATTTTTTAATTAATATAACTAGTATTCTACGGGCTAGACCGGGCCGGTCCAAACCAGGTCGAGTCGAGCTTCGGGTTGGACCAGGTTGGCGTTGTAAGAGTTTGGGTTCGGTTCGTTTAATAAACGGGCTACATTAAGGTAGCTCATCACTGACTCAAACTCCACTTTGAACCGGATTAAACATGGTTTTTCGATGCGAGCCGTCCGTGAAATCCACTCCGGCCATTAGAAGTGTAATCCCACATTAGACTCACGTATAAAAACTCAAGCTAACCAATGATTTAAATGGGTCACATCAAAGGAAATAATTAAGAGAGAAGTTCAACACTAAATTTTTTACGAGGCCCATCATCAAGTGATTCTGTAAAATCCATTTCAACCATTAAATGCCTAAAACAGAAGAAGATTAAACTGTAAGCCCGAAAGTTAGGACAATTTATGATTCAGACCAGCAACACGGAGGGAAACAATTTGAAAGGTGGGTATATCTCCACCTACTATTTTAAGCCTTGTAATCTGCCTTAATCACGTACGTGGCTGATTTTTGAGCCTTACCTAGAATTAGGTCACACAATGGCTATCCGGTTAAAACACATCAACTTAAGGGTCAGTTTGGGCAGTAAGATTAGAAGGGATTAGATGGAATGGGATTTAAAAAACACAATTATTACCCATGGCGGAGTTGTCCCTATTGCCATGGGATAAAATTAATGACATGCTTGGTTGATTACGGTGGTACATTGAATGGATATAGCCACCATCATTTGAAATTACTTAAAATAACACACATGAGTTATATCTAAACTGTTCATTTGTTTTGTAACCTCATTTTATGGCATGAGCCTAAATATGAGGTAGATCCAAAACTTATGTAGCCCCAAAGAAGTTTTCAATAGTAAGTATTCAATCCCTATTACTTTCTATGGTGGGGTCCAATTGAGCTTCAGATTTACTTAATTTTTGGCCCATGCTCTAAAATAATCTTGATAAATGGGTGGATGGTGTGGATATTGCCCACACATCATGGTGGGACCTACACAACTTCCCAAACATTAAGTGAAATTGGCATGGGATCCATTGCAATTTCATTTAATGTAATTCCACGCTTTTTCCTTCTTCCCAAACATGGAGTAGAATTGGCACCAGACCAGATGAATCTGATCCCACCTAATTCCTTCTAATCCCACCGCCCAAACTGACCCTAATAATCTGCCCGTACAGTCAGACGTATATTTTAGTAAATATGAAAATTCAAAGGATGTTCTGAAGTATCATATATACGCTCCAAGGATTTTGGCTAAATACTCCCCTTTTAAAAATTCCTAGATATTTGTAATACCGTTGGAATGGAGGGAGAATGATGGATGAAATGCAGTCACTTAAAATTACTTAGAAATTGTACATATGGAGTAGCAATAATTCAAATTAAGCCGTCCAAAACTTTGGATTCCAGTTCAGATGTATCATGAACCAAAATTCAATTTTAATTGATCAGCTGACTGTCGGATTATTGACATCTATTGGACGGCTAAAAACGAAATATCCAATGGTCCTAATTTTGACAAACCAGTTTCCACGAATCAAAGGTTAGGATCGTTCCACAAATCAGATTTTTGTCTGTAACTTATAAACAGTAGTGTATAATTGTATACAACTTAGTCGGCTTAATTTGTGTTAACGTTTGCCTCGTGTGCAGTTTCTGAGTGCCTCAGTATCAAGATTCATATCCAGCCGGAGTATAAAATTACTCCCCGAACTCTCGGAAATGGAATCTAGTTCGTTTGGTGTCTGTCGCGAGTCAGGATCCAGCATGTGTTGCAACCCTGTGGGCCCCACTGATTGATATACTGCAATGATTCGAGCCGGACAGTCCATATTCTCTTTCCTACCATAAGTAAGAAGGGCGCGGATTAGCTACCGACAGGTTGAGTAGCCAAACTGGCTACTGAAGTGACGTCACCAAGTCCCGTGGGCCTACCATGATGTATGTTTTGTATCCATGCCTTTCATCCATTTGTAGAAATCATTTTAGGGCAATATTCAAAGAATGAATTAAATCCAAAGCTCCAGTGGAACCCAGCACAGAAAATAGTGGGGACAGTGGCGCCTATCATTAAAAACCTCTAAAGGCTACAAAAGTTTTATATCAAGTTGATATATGAGTTTTCCTTATTTCATGTCTTTTATAACTTTTAAACAAGTTAGATTTCTAATAAACATTATGGTGGGCTTAGGATACTTTCAACTATGGGAATCACTCTCCTTACTATTGTCTGTGGTAGGTCAACTACAACTTTTTATCTGTCTTATTCTTTGTAGCATGCCCTAAAATGATATCTCAAAATGAATGGATTGTGTGGATATAACACATACATTATAGCGGGGCTTACAGAACTTGATGACGTCACTTCAATAGCCAACTCGCTAATCAACCTAGCAGTATCTAATCGGCGTCCAAGTAGAAGCCAATTGGCTGGTGTACGGAAGCGGATTGGCTAGTGTACCACACACCAGCTAGGTAGCTAGTATAGATACATGTGGTGCGAATATGAGCGCCCCGACCCTCCTTGAGCTCCGAGTTGTACGAACGGTTAAAATGAAATTAAAGTTACATGAGCCCGCAATGATGTATTTATTATATCCACACCATTCATTAATTTTTTGAGATTATTTCAGTACATTAGCCAAAAAATGAATCATATCCAAAGTTCAAATGGACCACACCAAAAATAGTAGCGGGGGATAATAATTTACACAGTTAAAAAATTCATAAGGCCACCATAATCTCATCAAATGGATGGATGGTTTAGATATAACACATACTTCATGATGAGACCCGCGGAACTTGCTTACGTAAATACACCAGCTATATACCTGTTGTGTGGTACACATATGATCCTCACCTTTTTTTTTTTTTTTTTTTTTTTTAACACACGCACCCCACCTCCTCAGGCCGTAGTGGGATTTCACCACCTAGGGCCGGTTTGGCCGGTCGGATTGGAAGGGATTGGATGGTATTGGAAGGGATTGGAAGTTAAATCCCAGGATTAGTCAGGGTGCCAAACAGAGTTGGTGATCTGATCCCAATCCCATGGATCTTAAGACAATCTGCTGACAATACCATCATTACCTTTAAGGGCCCGTTTGGCCGGTTGGATTGGAAGGGATTAGATGGTAGTGGAAGGGATTGGATGGTAAATCCCGGGAATGGTCGGGCGTGCCAAACAGTGTAGGTGATCTGATCCAAATTCGATGGATCATCAGACAATCCACTGACAACACCATCATTACCTTTAAATCCCATCCAATCCATCCTAATCCGTTCAAATTAGCCTACGACGTGTTTGGTTCGTGGGATCGGAAGCTTTAATCTCCGGATTGGTCGGGCATGCCAAACGGACTGGATGTATCAATCCAGGGATATAGCAATCCCATGGATCTCAAGACAATCCGCTGACAACACCATCATTACCTAGAAATCCACGCCATCCACCCTAATATCATTCACTCCCTTCCAATCCACCCGGCCAAACGGGCCCTAAATACCATCCAATCCACCCTAATCTGTTCAAATTTGCCTGGGACATGTTTTGTTCTTAGGACTGAGGGATGGAACGGTTTAATGCTCGGATTGGCCGGGCGTGCCAAACAGACGGGATATAGCAATCCCATGGATCTCAAGACAATCCACTGACAACACCATCATTACCTAGAAATCCACGCCATCCACCCTAATACCATTCAAGCCCTTCCAATCCACCCGGCCAAACGGGCCCCAACGGGTACTCGGACTCATGACCAAAACTCCTTCAAGTCTACCACCGAGCAAGAATAAGGACCCATGATCCTCACCTTTGAATTTGAGAACTGTACGCTCCCCGTGAAAACTGTCTTTTCATTGTTCTCAATTCAACTACAAATAATGATGCGGAAATAATTCTTTCAGGAGAAATTTGCGACTATACAACCCATTTATGGCCCCTTTGCGAGACGAAGCCCACCTCATTTTACCTTGCGAGAATAAGCCCTATCTGTACGGATGCCTTCCCAAAGGCCGAAATTGCCCCTGCTTTTTCCTCCAAGCGGATCGGCTGGTGCTCGAAGACCAGCGTTGACGCTCCTCGAACTCCTACGAACGGTTCAAAAGAGATCAACGTTACATGGCCCCACAGTTATGTATTTATTATATCCACAACGTTCATCCATATTTTGAGATCATTTCGGAGCATTATACAAAAAAAAAAAAAAAAAAAAAAAAAAAAAAATCATATCCAAAGATCAACTGGACCACACCACAAAGAGCAGCAGAAAATTGATTCTCACCGTTGAAACTTTTTTAGGGCCCACCATAACATTTATATTCCATCCAATCTATTCATAAGGTCACAAAAACCTGGATGAAGAGGAAAAACAAATTTCGTAATGATCCAAAACTTCTATAACCCCTAAAAGGGTTTCAATGGTAGACGTTCAATTCCCCACTGCCTTTTAAAGTGTGGTCCATTTGATAGTTAGATCTGTCTTATTTTCCATCTCAAGCCTTAATTGAGCTCGCCAAATAAATGGACGGTTTGGATATAACATAGACCTCATGATGGGACCCAAAAAAAATAAAGATTCGAAAAAAAAAATAAAAAAATCTTGTTATAAAGTCATTTGCTACGGCTAGACATATAGCTACGGATTATAACCATAGCCATAGATAATTAATCCGTAGCTATAGAGGTCCATCCGGGGTGGGCTCGCCGAACTAGTGACCCCCGTGCCCGTCCCGCGCCACTTGTTGGCCTGTCCGGCGGGGCCACGCCCAGCTGGGGGCCCCTATGGCTACAGATTATAATTTGTAAGACCCGTGTCCTAGTCTGTACTGTTCTGACGAATCCCGCGATCCTTTCCGTCAAAGTCCGGCAATCCACGACTGATAATCGACGTTGCGATCGATCGTAAGTCACATCCTTTAGATTCGAGTCGGTTTAATCCGAGACTTGTATCATTGCGACCGCACCGTCGCCGCGGTTCCAACGCCGCGACTCACGCATCGATCCGATACCCTGACAGGAAGATGCGGGTTGGCGTTCAGTTCGAAGAAAACACCGCGCATTGCAAATCCCAAGAGAATCTTTACGACCCATCCCATCAATCAATCAATCACATCAATCAATCCATCACTTCATGTCAAGTACAAAGCACCCATGCTTTCTTTTTCCACAAGTAAAGCAACCACCAAAAGTCAACCAATCCATCCCTTCACCCATCACTCACATCCATCACTCACCTCACATCACTCTCTCTCTCTCTATCTCTCTCTCTCTCTCTCTCTCTCTCTCTCTCTCTCTTTCCATTCACATATTTCCAAGCAACCCAAGTGAGAGAAAAATCCCACGTTGGGAGCCTTCCATGAGGAAAAAAAAAATGATGCATGTGTGAGGCCCACCTTTTCCTTCCCAAAACCTCTCATCCTAGCCCTTGATTTCCCATCTCCACCGTCAAAGAGGAGCACAAGAAGGTTGGCGTTCCAACGGACTGAAGAAGTTCGACGGTGGGTGTTTCCATAGGCTAGATTTCATAAATTTTGTGATGGGCCAAGTGAGGCCTACCGATCAATGGTATGGATCTCACTTGGGACCCTAAGATATGGCCGATGGCCCACTTGATTTTCATTTGATGTACGGTTAAATGCAAGGGAGGGCCCATAGTGTCGGGGTCCCTCCATCACACGTGTGTCGCACTCTTTCTCTCTCTCCCTCTCTCTTTTTTTTTCTCTTTCCTTATGATGATATGATTGTATGGCCCACTTGGATGGACCCCACAATGGAGCATGTATTGGATCCAAACCATCTAAAGGTAGGGCCCACTTTACATATGTATGGTGACCACACCACCTCACCATGTGGTGGCCCACCTACAAAGGATGCACCCTAGAGGCATTGGATGTCCAAACACAAAAAAAAAGAAAGGAAGAGTCCAAGGACTCTGACGTGAGAAGGGAAAACACAAATATTGGGTTGGATTTACAAGCCATTGGGGTGACCCACTTGCATAGGACCCACCTTGATGTTTGCATCCAATCCAAGCCGTCCATTCCATTCTTCACATTAATTGAGGCGTTGAGAAGAAAAATGAGCCTGATCGGTTAATCAGACGGGCCATGCCGTAGAAAAACCGCATCTCATACCGTTCAAAGCTATTTGGGCCCATTTCACTATTTCTACACGCCCAGAAATGTTGGATATCGGACTCATTTGACCCCTTTCGAGCCCTAGAACGTAATGGGCGGAGCGGATTTACCTAAGGCGGACCCCACCCGAGAAAACCGCAAAAAAAAAAGTTTTTTTTTTTTAAAAAAAACAAAGAAGCAAGGCAGCGCCTGCTGCCGCTGACACAGCAGCAGGACGCTGCCTGCGTCAGCGTGAAACGGCAGGGTGCCACGGCTCCAGCCGTGGGCCCCACCTTGATGTTTATTTGTCATCCAATCCGTCCATGAGGTGGACCACCCTCTAAGGTGGGTCCCCTCCAAAAATCAGGCCAATCCATGGCTCAGGTAGCCCACACCACAAGAAACAGCGGTGATTGAATTCTACCATTGAAACCCTTTTGGGCCCCACGGAAGTTTGGAATCAATCTGATATTTGTTTTCTTCCCTTCATCCAGGTATTTGTGACCTTATCAACAGGTTGGATGGAAAGTAAACATTACAGTGGGCCCCACATGGAGCCCACAGTGATGAATGTGTTTTATTCCCCACCGTACAGGCGGACGGTGGGAGCCCACATAATGCATGTGTTGTATTCCACCGTCCAGTGGATGGTGGGACCCCTATGTGTGCATGTGAGCGTGTGTGTATGTGTGTGTGCGTGTGTGAGTGTGCACGTGTGTGTGCATGCGTGTGTGTGTGTGTGAGTGTATGTGGGTGCATGTGTATATGTGTGTGTGTGTGTGTGTATATATATATATATATATATATATATATATATATATATATATATATATATATTATATAAGATATAATATATATATATGTGAGTGTGCACGGTGTGTGCATGCGTGTGTGTGTGTGTGAGTGTATGTGGGTGCATGTGTATATGTGTGTGTGTGTGTATATATATATTATATTTATCTTTTGTGTATATATCTCTATCTATATATATATCTATATATATATATATATATAATATATCTTATATATATATATATATATATATATATATCATATATAAATTATATGTTATATTATTTATATTATAAGGGATGGCGGGCTTTCATGTGTACCCCACCATGATATTTGTGTTGCATCCAAATAGTCCACCATTTGGCAAGCTTGTATTAAGGCTTGGGGCAAAAAATAAGATAGATTTATTTATCATGTGGACTACACTGTACAGTGACGATTGAACGTCCACCATTAGACCCTTGGGCCACCAAGTTCTTGGTGACCCTATGAACAGATTGTATGAGAAATAAATGTTATGGTGGCCCTAGGAATTTTAATGGTGGAATTCTTTATCACCACTTACATTGGTGCGGCCCATTGATGTAGCCCATTTGATATACATGGCCCATGTTGTGAGGCCCATTCAATGTAATTGTGGCCCATGTTACAAGGCCCATTGTGATGTATTCAAAGGCCCAGGGGATATGGCCCATTGCAATGTACATAAGGCCCATTAATACGGCCACTTGGTATATATAAGGCCCATGTTGTGAGGCCCGTCTTGATGTATTGGTGGCCCGTTGTCGAGGCCCACTTTGATATATATGAGACCCATGTTATAGGCCCATTGCGATGTATTCAAGGCCCATGGGTTATAGCCCATTGCAATGTACTTGAGGCACATTAATACGATCCAATTGGTGTGGCCCATTTGATATACGTAAGGCCCATGTGATATGGCCCATTTGATGTATTTAAGGCCAATGGGATGTACCTAAGGCACATTGCAATGTGTAATCCCACCATAATTTATTGAAGGGTATTTAAGACGAGCCGAGCCTTGGGGACAATGTTGGTTTGACGTCCATATTGTACGAGTAATGTTGGTTAGATGTCCACAGTATAACTCTCCCTAAGGCCACTGATAGGCCCGTATCTGTTTCATGTAGGCCGTCTAGGCCCATCTTCGGCGTAAGGATAGTCCATTACTTTATAACATGCTTAGTATAGTTCCATGATTCATGTCATACGCATCATATGTATGCTTGATATGAGGAATGTTTGACCATAGCACAAGCCTTTGGGCTGAAACATTTACGGGACTCCATATGAGACAGAGTGCCCGACATGAGCGCGTGGTACGCGCGAGATTGCTGCATGTTTGTATGGTGTGACTCATGCATCTCGCATATGTGTGACTTGATCACTGCACGCCCTAGCGACATCAGGGCCGTGGCTCCACAGGCACATCGTGGATGGCCGTATCGGATACCGGAAATACTTTGTTCTAGCACTGTGGGCACTTAGGATGTCCTTGGATGAAAATCTCAGAACCTTTTTGGTACCAGGAGTTGCTCCAACGTCTAGACCGAGTGAATACACGAGCGCCCGAGTGCCGAATACCAGTAGGCCGCGTCTCCCACTGTGTCTTGGTCGGTTGGAAGGGGGTGTGGCCTTATCCGCCTGAGTGAGGGGGCTATAAGCTAGGCTGAGTTTGACCAGCTCGTAAATGTGTCCGCTATCGACGAGCCGGGTAGGTATTGGCAGACTACTGGTCAGGCGGATAGTGTGGTCTCTTCCACTCGCTTGACTGTGCAGCTAGGGAGGAGGCAGTCAGTGTGAGGTGTATTAGACCCCGGTGATATCCAGAGAGGAACTGTACTGATATGTATACTTATGAGTACTGGCACGCTTGCTTTGCATCTCGCATATGGCATTTGGCTACATAGGCCTCGCATCGCATGGTCTTGGTATGACCGACAGCATTCATGCCTTGCATTACATAGCTTTAGTATAGCTGATAGCATTCATGGACTTACCGCATATTTCCGCATTACTCTGATATTGTACACTTGGCACTCGCCTTACACACACTTTCACCACCCTCTAAGCTTTTGTAAGCTTATGCACGATAGATGCGTGCAGGTGGCGTTAGGTTGCAGCAACGTTGAGCTTGTAGCGTGCAGCAGTCTTCTGGAGCTTTTGGAGTTTTCTTTGATATCATTACATTGTATTTTCCTTCCTGCATTGTACTTAAAAGTTTTTGATATAGTGGATATGTGGTGTTGTTGTTTTGTGTCTTGGTTATGCTTGTGGTTATGCTCCATTACAAAAAAAAAATTCATGCTGAAAATCCTCCTTGTAGGATCTCAGGATCGGAATCTGGCGTGTGGGCGTTGGGAGCCGAGAATGGGGTACTACGGAGGCTGTTGGCGCCGGATTCGGCGATCGGAAATTCTGTGAGCCCGGTTTCCGAGTTTGGGACGTGACATAATTGTAGTCATTGACCGTAGTGCAGGTTTTTATTTTTATTTTTTGCATGGAGAACTTTATTCTACCTATAATTTTCTCTAATACATATTTATATAAATATGTATATACAAGCATATAAAAAAAATTTCTCTCTTTTTTCATTTTTTTTCATTTAACAAGAATATCTTCTAAACTAAAATTAGTTACTTGATGTACCTTATATGATTTTGGGGTAGGAGAAGCCACTTTAACCAACCAATAAAGTATTTTCCAAGATTCCATTAGGGCGATGGTCGAAAATCCATTTCATTCACTGAGCGGTCAATTTCATTCATTTCATTTACTTCGTGATCAATTTCATGCATTTCACAGTCAATCCCGATGATTCTGTTTTGATTCACGGTAATTTTCATGCATTTCACGGTCAATTCCCTTCACTTCACAGTCACTTTTATGCATTTCACGGTCATTTCCCTACACTTCGCGGGAATGACCGTGAAATGCATGGAAATTAGGATTAGGTGTAGGTTTAGGTTAAGGGATTTGAGAATAGGATTAGGTGTAGGTTTAGGTTTAGGTTTAGGGATTTGAGAATACATTTAGGTTTTAGGTTTAGGTTAAGGTTATAGGTTTAGGTTTAGGTTTAAGTCATAGGTTATAGCTTTAGGGAATTGAGAATAGGTTAAGGTTTAGGTTTAGGAAATTGGGTTAGGGTTTAGGATCGGGTTTAGGTTTGGGTTTTCAAGTTTAGGTTTAGGTTTAGGTTAGGGAGTTGAGATTAGGATTAGGTGTAGGTTTAGGTTTAGGGATTTGAGAATACGTTCAGGTTTTAGGTTTAAGTTTTAGGTTTTAGGTTTTAGGTTTAGGTTAAGGTTATAGGTACAGGTGAAGGGCCATGACCGTGAAATGCGTCGACATGACCGTAAATCAACACGGAATAGGCGGAAATGACCGTGATATGCATGGAAATGACCATGAAGTGAAGCGATTGGACTGCGAAATGTGCAAAAATGATCGTGAAGTGAAGGGCCGTGACTGTGAAATGCGTCAAAATGACCGTGAATCAACACGGAATATGCGGGAATGACCGTGATATGCATGAAAATGGGGTGAAGTGAAGCGATTGGACCGCGAAATGCACAGAAGTGACCGTGAAGTGAAGACGCGGGAGCGCGAAATGCGTCGAAATGACCGTGAATAAACACGGAATATGCAGGAATGACCGTGATATGTATGGAAATGGGGGTGAAGTGAAGCGATTGGACCGCGAAATGCACGGAAGTAACTGTGAAGTGAAGACGCGATACCATGAAATGCATTGAAATGACCGTGAATCAACACGGAATATGTGGGAATGATCGTGATATGCATGAAAATGGGGGTGAAGTGAAGCGATTGGACCGCGAAATGCACCGAAGTGACCATGAAGTGAAGACGCGGGACCTCGAAATGCGTCGAAATGACCGTGAATCAACACGGAATATGCGGAAATGACCGTGATATGCATGGAAATGGGGGTGAAATGAAGCAATTGAACTGCGAAATACACGGAAGTGACCGTGAAGTGAAGACGCGAGACCGCGAAATGCGTCGAAATGACCGTGAATCAACACAGAATATGCGGGAATGACCGTGATATGCATGGAAATGGGGGTGAAGTGAAGCGATTAGACCGTGAAATGCACAAAAGTGACCGTGAAGTGAAGACGCGGGACCGTGAAATGCGTCAAAATGACCGTGATATGCATAGAAATGGGGGTAAAGTGAAGTAATTGGACTGCGAAATGCACGAAAGTGACCGTGAAGTGAAGACGTGGGATCGCAAAATGCGTTGAAATGACCGTGAATCAACACGGATATGCGGAAATGACCGAGATATGCATGGAAATGGGGGTAAAGTGAAGCGATTGGACCGCGAAATGCACGTAAGTGACCGTGAAGTGAAGACGCGGGATAGCGAAATGCGTTGAAATGACCGTGAATCAACACGGAATATGCAGAAATGACCGTGATATGCATGGAAATGGGGTGAAGTGAAATGATTGGACCGCAAAATGCACGGAAGTGACCGTGAAGTGAAGACGCGGGACTGCGAAATGCGTCGAAATGACCGTGAATCAACACGAAATATGCAGGAATGACCGTGATATACATGAAAATGGGGGTGAAGTGAAGCGATTGGACCGCGAAATGCATGAAAATGACCTGAATTTTTGTGCATTTCACGATCCAATCGCCTCACTTCACCCCCATTTACATGCATATCACGGTCATTTCTGCATATTCTGTGTTGATTCACGGTCATTTTGACGCATTTCGCGGTCCCGCGTCTTCACTTCACGGTCACTTTCGTGTATTTTGCGGTCCAATCGCTTCACTTCACCCCCATTTCCATGCATATCATGGTCATTCTCACATATTCCGTGTTAATTCATAGTCATTTCGACGCATTTGGCGGTCCTGCGTCTTCACTTCACGGTCACTTTCGTACATTTCACGGTCCAATCGCTTCACTTCACCCCCATTTCCATGCATATCATGGTCATTCCCGCATATTTCATGTCGATTCACGGTCATTTTGACGCATTTCGTGGTCCCACGTCTTGACTTCACGGTCACTTCCGTACATTTCACGGTCCAATCGCTTCACTTCACCCCCATTTCCATGCATATCATAGTCATTCCCGCATATTCTATGTTGATTCACGGTCATTTCAACGCATTTCGTGGTCCCGCGTCTTCACTTCACAGTCACTTCTGTGCATTTCGCGGTCCAATCGCTTCACTTCACCCCCATTTCCCTGCATATTACGGTCATTCCCGGATATTCCGTGTTGATTCACGGTCATTTCGACGCATTTCGAGGTCCCATGTCTTCACTTCACGGTCACTTCCGTGCATTTTGCTGTCCAATCACTTCACTTCACCCCCATTTCCATGCATATCATGGTCATTCCCGCATATTCCGTGTTGATTCACGGTCATTTCGACACATTTTGCGGTCACCCGTCTTCACCTCACGGTCAGTTCCACGCATTGCACGGTCCAATCGCTTCCCTTCACCTCCATTTCCATGCATATCACGGTCATTCCCATCTTTTCCGTGTTGATTCTCGGTGATTTCGACGCATTTCGTGGTCATGACCCTTCACTTCATGGTTAGTTCCGCGCATTTCGCGGTCCAATCGCTTCCCTTCACCCCCATTTCCATGCATATCACGGTCATTACCGCCTTTTCCGTGTTGATTCTTGGTGATTTTGACGCATTTCGCGGTCATGACCCTTCACTTCATGGTCAGTTCCGCGCATTTCGCGGTCCAATCGCTTCCCTTCACCCCCATTTCCATGCATATCACGGCCATCACCGCCTTTTCCGTGTTAATTCACGGTAATTTCGACGCATTTCGCGGTCATGCGTCTTCACTTACGGTCAGTTCCGCGCATTTCGCGGTCTAATCGCTTCCCTTCACCCACATTTTCATGCATATCACGGTCATTTCCGCCTTTTCGGTGTTGATTCATGGTGATTTTGACGCATTTCGTGGTCACGTGTCTTCACCTCATGGTCAGTTCCGCGCATTTCACGGTCCAATCGCTTCACTTCACCCCCATTTTCATATATATCACGGTCATTCCCACCTTTTTCATGTTGATTCTCGGTGATTTCGACGCATTTCGCGGTCACGCGTCTTCACCTCACGGTCAGTTCCACGCATTTCGCGGTCCAATCGCTTCCCTTCACCTCCATTTCCATGTATATCACGGTCATCCCACCTTTTCCGTGTTGATTCACTGTGATTTTGACGCATTTCGCGGTCATGACCCTTCACTTCACGGTAAGTTCCGCGCATTTCGTGGTCCAATCACCTCCCTTCACCCCCATTTCCATGCATATCACAGTCATTCCCGCCTTTTCGTGTTAATTCACGGTGATTTCAACGCATTCGCGGTCACGCGTCTTCAATTCACGGTCAGTTCCGCACATTTCGCGGTCCAATTGCTTTCCTTCACCCCCATATCCATGCATATTACGCTCATTCCCGCCTTTTTCGTGTTGATTCACGGTGATTTCGACGTATTTCGTGGTCACGCGTCTTCACCTCACAGTCAGTTCCGCGCATTTCGCGGTCCAATCGCTTCATTTCACCCCCATTTCCATGCATATCACGGTCATTCCCGCCTTTTCCGTGTTGATTCACGGTGATTTCGGCGCATTTCACGGTCACGCGTCTTCACTTCACGGTCAGTTCCGTGCATTTCGCTGTCTAATCGGTTCCCTTCACCCCATTTCCATGCATATCACGGTCATTCCCGCCTTTTCCGTGTTGATTCAGGGTAATTTCGACGCATTTCACGGTCACGCGTCTTCACTTCACGGTCAGTTCCGCACATTTCGCAGTCCAATCGCTTCCCTTCACCCACATTTCCATGCATATCATGGTCATTCCCGCCTTTTCAGTGTTGATTCACGGTGATTTCAACACGTTTTACGGTCACGCGTCTTCACTTCACGGTCAGTTCCGCACATTTCGCAGTCCAATCCCCTCACACGGTCATTTCCATGCATACAATGGTCATTCCCGCCTATTCCGTGGGTTGAATTTATTCAGTCTTATCTTTACGGTGGTTAAATTAATTCAGTCTTATCATATAGGGCATGTTTGGCCGCGTAGATTGGATGAGATTGGAAGATAGATCCCGGGATTGGCTAGGTGTGCCAAACAGACACGTGATCCTGATCCCGGGAGATAGCAATCCCATGGATCTTAAGACAATCCACTGACATCACCATCATTACCTTTAAGGCCTGTTTGGCCGAACCAATCCCATGATATTAGGAGGAATGGGATCGTGAGATCCCGGGATATGCATGATGAGCCAAACAGACCTTGTGAACTTGTCCCGGGATATAAGCAATCCCATGGATCTTAAAACAATCCACTGACATCACCATCATTACCTTAAAATTGATCCCATCCCTTGGTTGGAAGGAGTGGAAGGTAAAATCCCGGGATATGCCCAGCTTGCCAAGCAGTCCCAGTGAACTTGTTCTGGGATATAGCAATCCCATGGATCTTAAACCAATCCACTAACACCACCATCATTACCTTAAAATCCATTCCATCCCTCCTAATCCCATGGGATTCGCCCGGCTAAACAGGCCCTTAAATCCCATCCAATCCACCCTAATCCCTTCAAAAATGCCTGGGACGTGTTTGGTTCGGGGGATTGAAAGGGATTGGAAGGTTTAATCCCCGGATTGAAGTGAAGCGAATTGACTGTGAAATGCGTGGAAATGACCGTGAAGTGAAGGGGCATGACCGTGAAATGCGTCGAAATATTTCACGGTTCAATTGCTACACTTCACTGTGAAATGCGTCGAAATGATCGTGAATCAACACGGAATAGGCGGGAGTGACCGTGAAATGCATGGAAATGACCGTGAAGTGAAGCGAATTGACCCTGAAATGCATGGAAATGACCGTGAAGTGAAGTGAATTGACCGTGAAATGCATGGAAATGACCGTGAATCAAAACGGAATCACCGGGATTGATCGTGAAATGCATGAAAATGACTATGAAGTGAAGCGAATTGACCGTGAAATGCATGGAAATGACCGTGAAGTGAAGGGAATTGACTGTGAAATGAATGGAAATGACCGTGAATCAAAACAGAATCGTCGGGATTGACTGTGAATTGCATGGAATTGATCGTGAAGTGAAGCGAATTGACCGTGAAATACATGGAAATGACCGTGAAGTGAAGGGAATTGACCGTGAAATGCATAGAAATGACCGCGAATCAAAACGGAATCGCCAGGATTGACTGTGAAATGCATGAAAATGACCGTGAAGTGAAGCGCATTGACCGTGAAATGCATGGAAATGACCGTGAAGTGAAGGGAATTGACCGTGAAATCATGGAAATGATCGTGAATCAAAACGAAATTGTCGGGATTGACCGTGAAATGCATGGAATTGATCGCGAAGTAAATGAAATGAGGGAAATTGACCGCGAACTGATTGAAATTGACCGTGAAGTGACTGAAATGGATTTTCGACCATCGACCTGATGAAATCTTGAAAAATAACCAGGTTAGTTGGCTAAAGTAGCTTCTCCTACCCCAAAATCATATAGGGTACCTCAAGTAACTAATTTTGGTTTAGAAGATATTCTTATTAAATGAAAAAAGAAAGAAATGGCAAAAAAGAGAAAAAAAATATATATGCTTATATATACATATTTATATAAATATGTATTAGAGAAAATTGTAGGTAGAATGAAGTTCTCCATGCAAAAAAAATAAAAATAATAATAATAATAAAAATAATAAAAAAAAAAATCATAGATGGACACATATTATAGTTATGGCTACGGTTATAATCCGTAGCTATAGGGGTCGTCAGATGGGCGTAGCCTCGCCAAATCGGCGCCCCCCCCCGGATAGGTCAGCGAGTGGCGCGGGCAAGTGGCGCCGGCACCGTAGTTCGGCGCGCCCACCCCGGACAGGCTCCTTTGGCTACGGATTTTGGTAGGTAGGACTACAGTTACAATTCGTAACCAAATCTCCGTATCCAATAAAATAAAAATCTTTTTTTTTTTTTTTTTAACGTCGAATCTTTGTTGTTTTTTGGGTCCCATCATGAGGTCTATGTTATATCCAAACCGTGCATCTATTTGGCGAGCTCATATTAAGGCTTAAGACGGAAAAGAAGACAGATTTAACTATCAAGTGGACCACACTTTAAAAGGCAGTGGGGAATTGAACGTCTACCATTGAAACCCTTTTAGGGTTACAGAAGTTTTGGATCATTATGAAATTTTTTTCCTCTTCATCCAGGTCTTTGTGACCTTATGAATAGATTGGATGGAAAATAAATGTTATGGTGGGCCCTACAAAAGTTTCAACGGTGAAAATCAAATTTTTGCTGCTCTTTGTGGTGTGGTCCAGTTGATCTTTGGATATGATTTTTTTTTTGGATAATGCTCCGAAATCACGAAATGATCTCGAAATATGGATGAACGTTGTGGATATAATAAATACATAGCTGTCGGGCCCACGTAACTTTAGATCTCTTTGAACCGTTCGTACAGCTTGGAGCTCGAGGAACGTCAGCGCTCGTCTTCGTGCACCAGCCGATCCGCTTGAAGGTAAAAGCAAGGGGCATTTTTGACCTTTGGCAAGTCGTCCGTACAACTGGGGCTTATTCTCGCAAGGGAAAATGAGGTGGGCTTCGTCTTGTAAATGGGCCTTAAATGGGTCGACAGTCGTAAATTTCTCTTCTTTCAGCGCAGTTTTCATAAGGTGACCTGTATAGAACAGATAGACGGTTATAATCATTGGAAAACTCTGTGCAACACATCATGATGTATGTGTTTCATCCATTCCGTCCATCCATTTTTTTCATCTCATTTCATTTTAGGGCATAATCCCAAAAACGATGCAGATATATATTTCGGGTGGCCTACATAACAGAAGCTGTGGTGATTCAATGCTCACCATTAAAATTTCCCAGGGACCTGTTGATTAGGTCACAAAGACATGTATGAAGGGAAAAACAAATATAAGTTTGATCCAAAACTTTTTGGGCCACAAGAAGTTTTAAATGGTGCGTGTTCATCACCACTATTTCCTATTGTGCAGTCCACCTGAGACTTAATTCTACCTTAAATTTTAGCCTCATCTCTTAAAATGATATGTTAAAATGGATGGACAGAGTGGATAAAACACATACATCATGGTGGGCCCACAGCACCGACGACTATTGAGATCTGGGTAACCGAGGAGGTGTTTAGCGCGATTAAGTGGGTTAAGGTTACCTCACATATAGCTGTGAGGTTTTGGTACCTCACATATAGCCGCGATTCGAAAATACCACCGCCGGTCCTACTCCTCGTGCTTGTCTCTGAGTACCGGAAGCGGATTGGCCGGTGTACGTCACATATAGTTGCTATATTTATGTCAGCAAGTTCGGTGTGTCTAATCATGATGTGTTATATCTACACTGTTCATCTATTTAGCGAGCTAGTCTTAGGGTTTGAGACTAAAAATAAGACAGATTTAACTATTAAGTGAGTCACACTGCAAAAAGTAGTGGGGAATTGAATAACTACCATTCAAACCCTTTTTGAGGTTACAGAAGTTTTGGATCAATATGAAATTTGTTTCACCTCTTCATGAAGGTCTTTGTGACCTTATGAACAGATTGGATGGAAAATAATTTGTGACCTTATGAATAGATTGGATGAAAAATGAACGTTATGGTGGAGCGTACAAATTTTTTAACGGTGAAAATCATTATCTCCGGTGCTATTTGTGGTGTGGTTCAGATGATCTTTGAATATAATTCATTTTTTTGAATAATGTTCTAAAATAATCTCTAAAATAGATGAACAGTGTAGATTTAACAAATACATCAATGTGGCCCCTGTAACTTTGATCTCCTTTGAACCGTTGGTACAACTCGGAGCTCGAGGAGCGTCCGCGCTCGTCTTCGCACGACACGTACTCACCAGGAGCTATATGGCTGATGTGTGGTACACCAGCCAATCCACTTCCCTATGTACCGACAGGCGTAAAACCAAATTACAGACATCTGAGGAGGTACAGCCCTGGCATTCTCAAACGACGAATACTTTTATATCCTGCAACGTGATGGAGATACGCGGACACTTATAGAAATTGCACACGCGGTATCCGAAGGTCAAATCAAACCGTCAAAAATTAAAGCAGCCGGTGTAGCTTTTCGTGAAGCCAAAATTAAGGGGTCGTTTGGCACCTTGGATTGGAGGGGGTTTCAAATCTCCTTGGTTGTTTAGTAGCATAAAGCAACTGCAGAGGGTTGCCAATCCCCTCTTTGAGGGGGTTTGTAATCTACGGTGAGAGCTTGGATTACACTTAAAATTGTTTCAATAGTTGTAGGCATAAATGTATGCCACTGTACACTGTCATTCTACTGGGCATATGGGCCACCAATGATGATCAGCACCGTCCAAACATTATTCATGTAGATTAGCACCGTCTAAATATTATTCAGCACCATCCAAACATTGTCCATATTAATTAACGATTAAAAATCGTTGGTTAGTCACTCAGACATGATCTTATGCTTGCGGTCCATCTGAGACTTGAAATTTCATCATTTTTAGGCAAAACATATATTTTAGCAGGCTTATCACAACCATAGTGTCAAAAATTATATATCTCACTAATTGGGAATATTAAAGTTGATTTAGTAATTAAATTCAAACTCCTATAAATATGCCATATATAGGTATTTTTGAATTAAAGTTGATTCACAAGGTAGGGTGCCAAACACACTGAGAGGATTGCCAATCCAAGGGGTTGCCTATCTAGGGGGTTCCAAATCAACGCTCCCAAATAGGCCCTAAGGGCCCGTTTGGCCGAGTGGATTGGAAGGGAGTGAATGGTATTAGGGTGGACGGCATGGATTTCTAGGTAATGATGGTGTTGTCAGCTGATTATCTTGAGATCCATGAGATTGCTATATCCCTTGGATTCATATTGGCATGCCCGGCCAATATGGAGATTAAAGCTTCCGATCCCTTCTAATCCCACGAGCCAAACACATTTAATTTGAACGGATTAGGATGGCTTGGATGGCATTTAAAGGTAATGATGGTGTTGTCAGTGGATTGTCTGAAGATCCATCGGATTTGCACCAAATCACCTGCACTGTTTGGCATGCCCGGCCATTCCCGGGATTTACCATCCGATCCCTTCCACTACCATCTAATCCCTTCCAATCCAACCCGCCAAACGGGCCGTAAGCGTTTTGATTAACTAGATATTGGATTGGCGGACCTTTATTGGACAGTTAAAAATTAAAACAATCCAACGGTCCTATTTCCACGAACAAGTGTTAGGATTATTCAACCAATCTGATCAAGGGTATGTTACTTAAAGACGATAGGAATTAAGATGCACATGGTTTAATTTCATTTAGTATATGCCACGTGTACAATCTCTGACCTCCCGTGTATCGGAAACGGATTGGCTACTCCCCCTGATACCAGCCCCGTGGCTGGTGGTCGATGCTCTGTGGGCCCCAAAATGATGTATGTGCTTCATCCATTCCTTTCTTCCATTTTTAAAGATCATTGTAGGGCTTGATCCCAAAAATGACAGGTATATAAATCTCAGGTGGACCACACCACATGAAAACAATAGTGATTGGATATCCACCATTAAAATCCTCCTAAGGCCCACTGTACTGTTTATTTGACATCCAATCTGTTGATTAGGTCATACAGGCCCAGCCCAGGTGAAGGGACAAAACAAAAATCAGCTTGATCCAAAACTTTTATGGACCCGAAATGTTTTTAATGGTCGACGCTCATACAACACTGTTTCCTGTAATGTGGTCCAATTGAGATTGGTACATAGCTTATTTTTGGCATACTAAAGTAAAATGATCTGTAAAAATTTATGCACGGCATGGATGAAACAAATACATCATATTGGCTGGTGTCAGGGGGAGTAGCCAATCCGTTTCCGTGTGTATCAGGCTTCATACGCATTCTGAGCATCATATAACTATTCTTCCAAATATCTGTCTCTGGGGAAGAAAGAGGAAAGAAAGAGAAAGGTAGAAAATGGGAATTTCGAGCAGTAGCAGAGATGCAGAAGCAAATGCCCTTTTACTATCTTCCACTGCTACGAAAATACCAAAAGACTCCTTCCACCTTGCCTACATCGTCTATTTCACCTTAGGCGCCGGTTTCCTACTCCCATGGAATGCTTTCATCACAGCCGTCGATTACTTCACCTACATCTACCCAGACACCAGCGTCGACCGCGTCTTCGCCGTCGCCTACATGTTCGTCGGTTTGACCTTCCTTCTCATGATCGTCGTCTGGGCCCACAAATCCAGCGCTTTCATCCGCATCAATGTCGGCCTGGCGCTCTTCATCGTCTCGCTTCTGGTCGTCCCTGTCATGGATCTGACCTACGTGAAGGGAAGGGTGGGACTCTATTCTGGCTTTTATGTGACGGTCGCTGCGGTCGCGCTCTCCGGCGTGGCAGATGCGTTAGTTCAGGGCGGGGTCGTTGGCGCTGCCGGAGAACTTCCTAATCGCTACATGCAGGCTACTTGCGCGGGAACGGCTGCTTCAGGTATGGAATTTGGGATTTTATTTAGTGTAATTTAGGGTTGGAATGTTTAGTTGGAAAATGAAATGATGTTTCATGTTGAGATTGGTTTTGGATTTGTTTGGTCAATGGACCTATGGTTGGATGATCTGGACCGTTCTTCTGATGGGTGCGATGGTTGATGGACTATTGGACAGGAAATCTCCTTGATAGGTTGAATCCTAAGCGTTGCTTTCGGTGGCATGGTGGTAGATGGTTAAGAAAAGAGCAGAGATTGGTTGTCTAGGGTCTAATTATCTGGGAGTTTTTTGGGGCATAGTCCATCCAGGTGGGTCCCATCAGATCAACGGTATAGATGACGGATGCGGATTCGGTGCTACCCCGCCCATCCCCAGCTAGGAATGGAGAGGGGCCTTGAGGGTCCACTGTGATGTATGGGTTTTATCTACACCGTCCATCTGTTTTGCTATATCATTTCAGCATGTAGGCCCAAAAAGAGGCAGTTCCAAGGCTCAAGTGGACCACACCATAGGAAGCTAGAGTGATAATGGTACCCACCGTTGAAACCTTCCTAGGGCCCACCATGATGGTTAATTTCCATCCAACCTGTTTATAAGGCCACATAGACCTGGATGAAGGGAAAACATAAATATCAGATCAATCCAAAACTTCTGTGGCCCTCAAAAAGTTTTCAACGGTAGATGTTTAATCCCCACTGTGTGGTCCACTTGAGCCTCGGAACTGCCTCATTTTTGGGCTTGTACCGTAAAATGTTATGGACAAATGGATGGACGGTGTGGATAAAATCCATACATCACAGTGACCCCTCAGAGCCACTGTCCGGGTACAACCCAATCTGCGTCCATACATGACCGATTGATGGCTCCTGCTTGTGCAAACTGAAAATCCAATGGTTCAATTCATATCTCTTGGGTGAAGGATCAACTGTAATTCATTTACTTTGTTTTCATAAAGCGGTTCTTGATTTTCTCCAATTGTAGTTCTCTTTATCATTTCAATTGCTAAGTCTAGCTTGAGATCATGTTTAATGTATTGGATCAGTGTCCATAGTTTAGCTTGAGTGTGCCTCTGAGAATCTGATGGTCTTCTACAAAACCCATATGCTATGATGACATCTCAACATCTTACTATAATCTTGTCCATGATCTCCAAAGGAGAAAAAGAGCCTGATTAATCAAAGAAGAGAGCAGTAGATGTTCCTACATGGAACTTTGGCATTTATCTTCCTAGGTGAGGTGATTGGTATTTGATTGTTGAGGCCAAGTTCTTTCTTTTCTTCTTCTTCTTCTCCCTTAAAAAAATAAAATAAAAATAAAAATATTCTTGTTCTTTTCGTAATTATAGATATGAAGGCAGATTTAGTTCTTGACATGGACAACTTTTCTCTATACCTGGTAGTAAATCTTGCATTAGATCCCAGTGATCCATAGAAATTGAGAGCCTTTTGGGAAGCTAAAGAAGTAACTAACGCTGATGGAGATTTCAGCATCATAATAAAAGTGTATCAGAGTGGTTGATGCCTTGGTGAACTGTTCGACAATGTCTAACCATTGGATTTGAGGAGCCATGAATTTCTTTCTCCTTAGTGACTTCTGGCCATGGGAATGCCAATTTTAGTAGGGTCTTTATTTATTTATTTATTTATTTAAATTTTTTACACTATGATCTCCTTCCTTGGACCATCATATGTTTCTTTTGGACCATTATAATATCTTCAACTCCTATTGGTATTTTCTCTTTACACTGCCACACATTTGATTACTTGGGAGTTGGTTCAAGTCCTTTTCATTTTGAAAGAGAACAAAATTTTCATCATTATCATCGTCATCTTCTAAGCCTTAACCCAACTAGCTGGGTTCTGCTGCACATTTCCTGTTCTACCATTCTTACTCTATCAGGGACCATATCTTTAGTTAAATCCTAGGTCATCAAATCTTTTTGTGCTACATTCACCAATGTCCTTTTGGGCCTTCCCCCTATTCTTTTATAGGCTTCAACTGGAACCAACTCAGTCCTTTTTGGGCCTTCCTCAATGTTGTCAAAATCATTATCGGATCACAAATAGTAATAGGGGTTGAATTGTATCGAATTGCAAATCGTATTGTAAATCATAAGATTTTTCTGATTTAAAAAAATAAAATAAAAAACATATGAAAAAATATTACTAAATCAGGAAAGATTAAAAACTCATCAATTATCCATTTCCCATCAACATGTACCAAAAAGGTTTATACATTGATTGAGAAAATGTATATGGTGTACATATCATGATAGTAAATGATTCTTGTCTTTTTTCCTTTGATTTCTTATCTTTCCTTTAAAAAAAAAATACCTTAAAAAGCATACAATAGTCTTTTAATAAATTTGATCATTTGTACCTTTCTTGAGTTTAGAATCGTATTAGAAAAATTGGCATTCAATTACGTTGTGAATAAAAAGATATCTTTTATTGCAAAATCCCCAACTCTCCTCCTCTCTCTCAAAAGAAAAAAATGTGGATATGTTTTTATAGGGGAGTGCCTTTTCATGTTTTATAAATAAAAGGGCACAAAGAAAGAAGAAAAAATTGAATAAAATTTTTTAAAAAATTGACTTTTTAAGTAATTTTTGGATCCATTTATGCAGTATACGATTATCATACAATTCGATATGATTATTGTACGATTCTATATGAATTGTATGATAATCATACGATTATTTAGGATATGCGATTTGGATATACAATTCAGATCATACACCCATATGATATAATATGAATCGTATGATCCATATTGTGAATCATACAAATCATCTAAGTCTACTTTCCCTCGTCTTATTACCTATTGGGGGTACTTCTAAGTTCTCTTGAATATATTAATTTCTATTTCTATCATTTGCTTTGCATCTCAACATCCTCATTTTAGCTACACTCATTCTATGAATGTGTAGAGATGACATAAGGGATTCTCTCAAGACAAAGAGGCACTTCTCTCAAACCTCCCTATTGAGATTATCTGTTATATCATTAGCTTCTCTACTGACAAGGACAACACATGTTTATCCTAGACAATGTCATAGATTTCATTGAGGAAAAAGGAAGCTTTTGAACCTTGGAACACACTTCAGAATCTAGTAACATTTGAAGAATTCCCTTCTACAATTAAAAGGGCTGGAGAAATCCTTGATGAAAATACTTTAGTCCTCTCTTTGTCTCTGGGCAAGAGCCTTTGCTTCATTAGCTTCCCCTCGCCTGTCCAGTCTAGAGAAAATCATATGCCCAGTACCTTATCGTCTCTAAGGATGGCACCATTATTGCAATGAGCCATTGAACTTAAGCTTCCAATAACCAATCAGTGGGTGGGTAACCACTTACACTTTTGTTTATACCCTTTGAGGTCACTATTCAAGGCAATGGACAAATTATAAAGCATATCCAATGTCCTCAAAGTTTCTTTTGTCGAGAGAGCCCACTTGATCAAATTACTTTTCACCCTTTCAATTATTTTACTCTCTGCAACCCGACATCCTAAAAGGTACGAGAGTTTCTCTTTCCATACTAGGACCCCCCAGTGATGGCGATGATGACGAAAGGCTGGAAAGTCAGGCCTTAAATTGTCTCACAGGCTGTAAAGTAAACAAAAGCCTTAAAAAAATGTGAGAGCAGTGGACCAACCCGATTTGTTGTCCACGAAGCCATGCCTGTTTATTAATCGGCCTTTAAGAGTAGACCATAGGTGACTCATGGGCACCTATAACAGGAACTCGTATCATGTTGGGACTTCAAACATAATGGGCTTACCCATCCGGTTGCAATTCCTACCCACTCCTACCCAAAGTAACATGAGAAACAGGATACACCCATACCATTATCCTCGCTTTTCTCTTGAAAGATTACATTCCCAACTTTGGAACTCCCCAAGGTTCTTTTGGAACGACCA
Source organism: Magnolia officinalis (assembly GCA_021015155.1). Classification (NCBI taxonomy): domain Eukaryota; kingdom Viridiplantae; phylum Streptophyta; class Magnoliopsida; order Magnoliales; family Magnoliaceae; genus Magnolia; species Magnolia officinalis. The sequence goes on from JAJHSJ010000005.1 coordinate 87,590,935, forward strand.
AGAGATCCCAAACAGCCTGGGGAAATAAGCCCAAATTGGTCTACATAGTGCACCGATTCCCTCTCCCTTGCTGTCTATGTTGAAACATGCCTCCAATTACATTCCCAACCTTGGAACTCCCCAAGGTTCTTTTGGAACGACCAAGAGATCGCAAACAGCCTGGGGAAATAAGCCCAAATTGGTCTACATAGTGCACCAATTCCCTCTCCCTTGCTGTCTATGTTGAATCACATTCCTCACTCTTCTTCCTTGCAAAATTTCATGACATTCTTCAACCATCACAGTGGGATCTATAGCCTAATAAAGAATTGCGATTTCAAAGCCGTTTGCCCTTCCTCAACACATTAAATGAGTCACATCCAACGCACCCCCTTGACCAAACCCAGCCCATTTGCACCCCAATGTTTGGCTCATTTTTGGGAACTTTGTATTAGTTGCTCTATTGTTCGGATTCATGATGGAAGTTATGGCATAAGTTTGACTCTGGCTGCGAACCTGACACAACCCTCCTTTATTTGGGGCTTGGGACCGGCAATGAGAGCACCAAACTCTCACAAGTCCAAAGTACTGAAGTTATGGTCCTTGATAGAGTGGAGTGATGCAACAAGATTCATGTAATTGACCCCAATTAATTGGGATAAGGCTCAGATGATGATGTATCATTTGCTCTATTATATGCCATGCATGGATTGTTTGGAAAGGAGGAATGAAATGATTTGAATCCAACAAAACTTGACTGTTTGGTTAGGGTTGTCAATGGGTCAGGTTTGGGTTGGGTCTTGGGGTGTCGAAAGCATGACCTGCCTAAGAGGCCGGGTTTAGGTCTTGTCAGTTCAAGGTACCAGACCAGGATCCAGTCGGGTTTTGGGTACCTTTCGGGTCTAGGGCCATAGCTTGGGTCATAGGTAGGGGTGTACACGAACCGAGCTAGCTTGGTTGGCTCGCTCGACTCGACTCGACTCGAAAAAGCTTGAATCGACTCAACTCGAACTTGAGTTCGAACCGAGTCGAGATGATTTTTGGAGCTCGAAAACGAGTTCGAGCCAAGTTTGAGCTTGCCCCAGCTCGACTCGACTCGACTCAAATCCAGCTCGAACTCGACTCGACTCGGTGCAGGGGTATATATACCCTTTAAAAAAAAAACCCTACTACTATAACCCATTTCCCTTGCCCGCACGACTAGCGCCCCTAAACCCTAACCCATTTCTCTTGCTGCCCGGTGCCCCTAATCTCTACTACTCCTCATTTTCCTCCCTCTCTCTCTCTCTAGTCTCTCCCTCCTCTCTGGCTCGCCTTGTCTGGCACGCTCTCACGTCTCACCTCACCCTGCCCGGATGCTCAGATCGCCCGTTTCCTGTCCGGCATGCTCAGCTCTCCTTGTCCCTATCTGGCACACTCTCACCTCGCCGTTCAGCACGCTCAGATCGCCCATTCCCTGTCCGGCACTCTCAGTTCGCACGCTCAGCTCGCCGGTAAGCTGTAACTCCTTAGGAAAATGATATAATAGAGCATGCTCAGCTCGAACTCGGCTCGAATTGGTCCGATTGCTAACCGAGTCGAGTCGAGCTGGAGATGTTGGCTCGGTCACCGAGCCGAGCCGAGTGTGCCTGGTGACCGAGCTGAGCCGAGCTGAGGCCAGCTCGACTCGGTTCAGCTCGATGTACACCCCTAGTCATAGGATTGGGCTGGATTAGGATCAGATAAGGATGGGCTCTGCAGATGAAGAAGAACTGAAGGAGTGGGTCCTTACTCATGCCTTAGTGGTAGATTCATAAGAAGTTTCAACACGAGGTCATGGGTTTGAGTACCCATTGTGGTGTGAGTGCGTGGGTTAAAAAAAGGGAGTGAAGAAGAAGAAGAAGAGTGGAAAATGAAAATGGGACTTATTCAATACTCTAGACCATGATGCTAGATACACATGCACATAGAAGTTGTACACGTTTCATAAAATAACTCGAAATGAACTTTATAAATTGCAGGAGCTACCATAGATTAGTTAGTATATCAAAATTAGATTGATTGAGCAATCCTAATTAATGGACATTTTTTCAATGAATTCAATCCATTAAATACTTTGCAGTTCAATTGCCAATTAAATTTCTATCAATTGTAATATGTAGCTTCTGGTTTATGATCAATCTAAACAGGGGCCCACTATTTGGATAGTTCAATTTGAGTTTACTTATGTTCGATGTGCACAATTTCTTAATGCAGTGTACCAACCATCACACTGAGTGTCAACATTAATGAGCTGAGAAATGTTTACACATAACATCTCATGTGAAACTTCACATACAAAGCTTTCTTCCGTACAACATGTGACTCACATAGAACATCTGAGCCATTGAAAACGTGGTGTGCACCATAAGAATCACCTAAGGGGAGAATCATACCAATGTACTCACTAGGTGGCCCACACCTGTACATTGAGTCAAATCATCGGCTGTCCACTGATTGCAACTGTGTTCCCTGCCTAATGAGTCAACCATCCTGGTTTTCCCCTTAGGTGCAGCTGTTGCGTGGCTTTGATATTCTACGCAAATCACAAGTTTGCTAGAAATGCTAAATGTTTGCATGCATGGTCTTAAAAATTGTCCGACATGACTTGGTATCGTCTGAGTCATTTTGGTTTTGGTCCGAAACAAATACTAGTAACCAGACAGAAATAGGACCGATACCGACTGGTACGGGGCGATTCATACTGCTTTCAGTTCCCTGTTGAGTTGCACTTTGAAATCTATATTTGTATCCATGGTTGCATGTGAAGTTGTGAACATATATTTTTCTCTTTTGTAAAATGTCAGTTCTGTTAATGTGGTTCTAAGTTGAGATTTGTGTATGAGGGAGCTGATCTACATGCCACCCATGTGTCAAATTGGTACACAAGTATGAGATTCAAGCCATCCATCGGATAGGACCCACCATTCAGATTCCCTTGACCAAAAATTGGGCTTGTCCACTCTTCAGTTGAGCTTCAGTTTAATCAGTTTAAGAAAGAAATGAACGGCCATCATTTTTCTTCTAACACCATAGCCCTTTAATTAGTGGACCAATTTGATTTCTAAGCAGGGGAATTTAATAGTGGGGCCCACCATGTGGATGGCTTAGATATCAAACTTATCTGCCACATAGGCTCTTGTGGGGGTGTGTTGATGGATGGCCAAAGTACTTGTGGACCTAGGAATTAATAATACAATTGCCTCTACATACTCGATGGTTACTATGGTGTGGTGGTTAGGATTTGATCCAGCATGTAGTGTTACCTGGTTTCTACTCCCAGCAACCCCTATAACAGCAACACCGATAATTTTTATTAGTATATACTGTAAAACACTTATATATACAATATTCATATTAAACTAATCAGGTATCCAATGGGTAGCCAATTAGGTACTGTACCTGACCAAATTTACAGTGTTCTAAAAGTGATGGACCGAAATCCAATCAGATCTTTTAGCAGGTCTAGATAGTGGATCTAGATCTGTTTAAATTGGGTTGGGTCCTTTAGGTACTGGAGTTCAAGGTACCTGCTGACAGCCGGGTTCTCTAGCATATCCTGGGCTCGAAGGGACAAATGCATGGAGGGGCAGTTTTTTGGATGATATCCTTCTGACTATGGCTAAAAGCAAAACAGGTAAGGCTATCCCTATCTGATCTGATTGACACTGCTCGCATGCAAACACGCCTTGGCTATGTAAGCAGAGATGCCATCAGGGTCAAAGTCAAAATGTCTTGAGAATAGGCATTCCTCATCTGCTCTGAGGAGTTGGGCTAGTTGGTCGAACTGTCATGGACATTATGCAGTAACTTTGTTGGCTTTCGTGTGTCTTGTCATTGCCGAGGTTATAGGCAACACAGATACATATATGTATATATGCATGTATGTATGTTTGTTGTTTATATATGGAGATACGCATGCATGCATGGATGCATGTGTGTGCTTGCTTGCTTGCTTGTGTCATAGAGCGGAATGGTGTGACAGGACACATATACATGTTTGTATGTGTGTGCGCGTGCTTGTGTGTGATAGAGTGGTATGGTGTGACAGGATTCATGCAGCTGACCCTAATTAGTTGGGATAAGATAAAAATGATGGTGATGATGGCAACAACAATATCTTTTTCTTTTCCCTTCAATTTTTTATTTTTATTTTTTATTTTTTATTTTTTATTTTATTTTTATTTTTTTAATTTAAAACTTTTTCCTTCATTGTGGATATGAATTCTTATTTTAGATTTCTTAGATAATATTGGATCTACATGTTATCTGATGATGGATATGTAATATGGTAGTATGAAGTGATGTTCATATGCTCCTCTCTTATTCAATAGACTTATTTTGGCACCCAGCATCCCACTATATATCATTCCCTTGAGGTATGGAAATATCATGGGAAACATCAGGGAAATATTGCATGTATCGCGTAATGTATTTGTAATATGAGGAAAACATTTGGAAACTTTAGAGAAGTGGTGGAATTTCTCAGTGAAACTTCAGGAGATATTAAAAGACACATAATAACAAACTTAGAACTTATGTGGGATTTTTTCAGTGAAAATTCAGGAGATATTAAAAGAAAAAAAAGCACAATAGTTTTGCCATTGTTTAGCGGACAAAACTGTGTATTTCTCAATGAAACTTCAAGAGAAGCTAAAATACACATATTTGCATAGCTAGGAATTAACTAATTGCAAAAAAGATGCATAGAGAATAAGTTCCTCTTTAATGGTGGTCTAAAAGCATATAACGATGACTTAGGGAAACATTAGAGAAACATGGGGAACATAGTGGAATTTTTCAATGATATTTCAGGAGATGCTAAAATACACATATTAAGAATAAAATAATAGCGAAAAAGACACATATTTGCATATTTAGGAATCAAATAATAAGTTTCCCTTTAATGGGGCCTATAAACATGTATCGTTGACTCAAGGAAACATTGGGGAAATTCAGTGCCCAATAACTTTCATATATTGACACAGACCTCTATTTTTACTTTTTGCATTGACTATGTTAATAAGACTGTTTACCTGCTGAAGCACTTTGGAACTTAAGCAAGAAATCAAGAACTTTACATGTCAATTTGATTCTATCAACACTCAAATGCAACTCAGTTTCTGAAAAATCCAAAAAAGGATTTGATAGTTGAAAATCTCAATCAGGTACTTGAAACCTTGTTCTAGGAATAATAAAGAAGCACGAAATATCAGATTCCATCATTAGCTCAAACTCTTGAAAAGCTCACTAGAAGATGACCAAGTTTCTTATTTGACTCATGCTCTTAGTTCCTTCTCACTGACGAAGCTCGTTACGCATAACATTCTGAGAGCTGCTTTTGAAGTTTGTATCGGTGATTGCAGGCGTGCTTGTCTCAATTATGAGGGTTGTAACCAAAGCCATCTACCCACAAGATGCTCATGGCTTAAGATGCAGTGCAAACCTCTACTTTGGTGTCAGTATCGTAGTTATGGTGATATGTTTTATTTTCTACAATGTGGCAGACAAGCTTCCAGTGATTCAATACTACAAGGAATTGAAAATGGAGGCAATGAATGAGGAAACAACCGAGAAAGGTTCCCTGACTGGATCTGCATGGAGATCAACCTTGTGGGGCATTGTAGGAAGAATAAAATGGTTTGGGTTTGGTATCTTCCTCATCTATGTTGTAACTCTCTCCATATTTCCAGGATATGTTACAGAGGATGTTCACTCACAGGCCCTCAAGGACTGGTATCCAATAATTCTCATTGCCGGCTACAACGTGTTCGATCTGGTGGGTAAGTGTCTGCCTGCATTTTATCTCCTCGAGAATGCAAATATTGCAGTTGGTGCCTGTATTGCAAGGCTGCTATTCTATCCTCTGTTTCTGGGTTGCTTGCATGGTCCCAAAATTTTCCAAACGGAGACTCCAGTTGTTGTACTGACATGTCTTCTCGGGCTAACCAATGGCTATTTTACATCCGTGTTAATGATACTTGCTCCAAAAGCTGTCCCGTTACAGCATGCGGAGACTGCGGGGATTGTGATTGTGCTGTTTTTGGTTATTGGCTTGGCGGCTGGTTCAATAGTTTCTTGGTTTTGGGTCATCTGATCCTATGACTGCATTCACTGCCCATTTCAGATTTACATGTTCATTCCATCTTTGTCCCTGGCTGGGGTTCAGGATGCTTTGGTATGATTCCATCTGTAATATTGTATAAGACTGTCAAAATGTTATTTTTCCTTCATTGTATGGAACTCAAGGCTAACTAGATGAAGTGTTTTCTTTCCTGATAACAAGTGCTGCCATTTCTGTTTTTAGCTGTTGTTTTTAAGTTTTTTGGAGATGTGCTTTGGTGAGAGATGCACAGTCAAATGGCTATTGAGTTGGCTTGAAACTCTCTACCACCTGTAAAATGATCAGCAGACTAAGGGCCTGCTTGGAATTTGGATACACTAGAACTTTGTGCTACATTAAGAAAATTTCATGCCTCATCTCTGCACTTCCCACCCCCGAACATGTTGATGTTTGCTGCAATCTTCTGCTGGAGAATTGGGTTCTTCCTGTCATTTTTTGCTGGGTAGCAAGGGTAACTCCCAAGAACTCTGGTCACTATTTTTTAGAGTGATTTTCTGCTTTCAGTAGATGTTGTATGTTGGCACCCCATTTTCTCATCTCCCCTCAAAATACTCGCGGTAAAAGAATTTGTCACCAGGTACTTGCTAATAGAGCTGTATTTTCAATCAGAAATGTGATTCTGATGGTTTTGTTTTTTCTGGTTGTGTTGTCATCCAAACAGGTTACAAGCCACTAATTCATTCAAATTTCATTGCATTTGGATGGAATACTTGCTAAACAGCTGCTGGTTAGCAAGCTTAGGCTAGTATCTCCTAAATAGGGAATGCAGCGCCTTTGGAACGAAGCATAACAGAGTTCAGATAGACCAGGGACCAGTAATTGGTTAGTATTTTCCTTTCACTTGCTTTCTTGTATATGCATGTGGAAATGATGCTTCTGGTTGAAACATAAGCATTTGGACTGGCTAGGGACAAGGTTCGGTCTGGGCCACCCAAGCCCAATCCATTTAGTAAACGGACCAAGAAACCTGGCCCTAACCTGACTTGCAACCCATTATCTGGCGACCCAACCCAACCCACTCAAACTTTATGCAACATAAAACTGTACTATGGATGTTTTGTTTCGATTATGGGACTATGGATACGTACAGAATTCTTCGGCCTTGAATACTTTGAGTCAATTGAACTCGGATTTCAAGCCAATTCACTATGAAGCTTGGTCTTGGACTTGAGTCAACTGAACTCAGATTTCAAGCCCATTCACTAGGAAGCTTGGTTTTGGACTTGACAAGTCAAGTAGGCTCACTGACTTGTCCAGCTCGGTGCAACTGACAATGATTAGACCTGAGACCTGAGTTCAACCTTATGAGGTGAATATCAAACTCATGTACACATTTAAGTGAGAAAGAGCCTCCAACCAGCAGAACATGAGCTATTGTTTTGTTAGGTTTTGCTATTTAACCTTATGATAGGTAATTTTTAGTATTTATTGCACTAGAGGCAACTTTAAATTTAATTATTAAATGGAGTCTAGTTATATAAAGACTTGGTTTAATCCTCCTGTCGACTTGACTTGCTATACATATCTGAATCAGGTTTTCATTAATAAAAAGTTCACATAGAAACAAAACATGTCGATTGTATCGAAACTAGGAGGCAGCTATAATTATAGTTCATCATGGGTAGGAACACTATTGCCTTATATATTAACTTATTTAAGAAATGCGGACATAGATAAGAAGGAAATGTTCAAATAGAATATCTTTGACCTTTTTTCTGCTGTTAGTAGAACCTCCGCTGTTAGCCACCCCCACTAGGGAATCGATACGATGACCTCAGTGTTGAAACGAGGTATCTTCTCTCAGTCTACCACTGGAGATATGGATCAGGGTGTTAGAATATCTTTGACCTTATTCAAGCTATTTAATTGACCATTACATGGTGTATGTGAGAATTTTGTGCTCTCATTTCTGGTCCCAAGCGCAGACAAAGGAGGCTTGCCTCGTTTAGAGCTTTTGCTACATCTTTTATTGTGAATCCTAATTGTCGATATGATCTTAGTATATGGCATAACAGGAATCGTTTAGCTAACCCTAATTAGTTGGGATAAAGCTTTGATGATGATGATGATGGATAGGGACACTATTGCATATTTATCAACTTCTGTAAGAAATGCCAACATAGGCACCTACTAATGTCATTGAGAGTGTTGTTAAAATTCTTTTACTAGGATTTTTTGGAATATGACTCCATGCAATGAACTCGTAGTGTGGTGGTGATCAGGTGATCACGACAAATTGAAAAAGGAAAGAAGGGATGCCCACCCTCCAAATTGTTTCCCTTGGTTTGGCCCACCTGAATCACAAATGGGCCTGATTTTGGGCCCTAGGCCTAACTTTTGTTGTGACTGTAGGAGTCATTTCACATACCCATTATGGTGAGCCTTATAAAAAATCAAGGGTGGACATCTCTCCCAATTGTTTCCTTTGATGTGGGCCACTTGAATCATTAGTCAGCTTGATTTTTTTAGTCCTAGACCTAATGTGTGATGACGCATCTAATGCTTGAAGTAGATTTCACATACACATCACAGTGGGCCTATAAAAAATTAAGGGTGTGTATCCTCCTTCCAATCGTTTCCCTCAGTGTGGCCCACTTGAATAAAAAAAATGGACTGCTTTTTTAGCCTTAGACCTAGCATGGGGGTCATGCACCCGATGGCTGAAGTGGATTTCAGAAACACATTATAGTGGGCCCACCTGAGCACCCAATCCTTTGCTTGCGTGGATTGCATCTCTCTTTCTCTACACACATGTACGTATGCATGTATGTATGCACACACAGATGTTGGGATTATGCTATGAAAAACCAATAATATTAGACCTTAATTTATGGCGTGATGCATTTTATTATTTTGATTAATTCTTACGGAACATACTTGTGTGTGTGGGTTTGAGAGGCATCACCTTTGATGCTCTTAAAGCATTAGAGATTGAACATAATGGCTTGGCAGCCAAGGGAGAATTGTGTTATATAGATCTCATTGCTCTAAGTATAACCATACATGTTTTTGAGTATACCGATGGTATCATTGGATGGTCACCACATGTGAGGAGATTGGCTTGGTGTCAGGATGGACAGTCTCCACCCATCGGGGCTGACTTGATGTTAGTTTACTTCCTCTACCCCACACGAGTATGTATTTGAGCCATTGATGGTCTCTATGATTGGGCATTTGATCACTTGTAAGCATTAAAATTGAAAGGCCCATCATGGCTAGACTTGAATAGGCTTGTGGTTACATTTGTTCCTTTAAATCTCCATAACTTGAGGATGTGTAGATGGAGAGGTTTGTAATTGATCATGCTTTTTCTCTCCATAACGATGCTTTTGTATAACCATTGAAAATGGGCATAGTTGAGTTTCTTCATTAGGGTATTCGAAATAAGCAAGGTCCTCAAAATAAGCACGATCTAACATGAGATCTACTTTGTCTTCCCAAAGACATGAATAACACATGAATAGTTGGTTGATCATCTTAAGGTTTTGATGGTCCATTGAGTGATTAAAAGGTCACTAGCACTTTTGAGGTTTTCAGTTGGTTGACAAAAAAATTTCAATCGTTGACTTTTTTTTTTTTTTTTAAAAAATACTATTACTTTGTTTTAAATCATTCTTAATGGACACCCAATGATTGAGATATGAGATGATTCATACCTTAGGTCGCACGGGCATTGCTCAGGGTGGTGACCATTGATAGTGGATGGATTTGGACGGTTGAGGTACATAAATTAGGCAAGTATACATACGTCCTTTACAGTACGCGAATATTTCGTAGGGTGCTCCACCACGATATGCAGTGTATCCTTCTTGAATCTAAACCTCTCCTATTTAAGATCCTATTCCAAAAGGGGGAGTAAAAGAGCTAGGATGTCCACACCTTCCCCCTCGTAACGTCTCATGAAGAGAGAGAGAGAGAGAGAGAGAGAGAGAGCCACACCTAGGACTCCCATCATTTACTCATCCACTAGGTCACCTCATTGATGGCTCAATGGCTAAATTTGGTTCCATAAAAAAATCGCCACCGTAGCTCTTCATTCTCTTCATGTGGAATAGATTCGGGAGAGACTTCTTGATTTGGGATATCGGTAGCTAGGGTTGTACACGAACCGAGTTCGAGCTTGCTTGAGCTCGACTCGACTCGGATCGAACCCCAACTCGAATTGAACTCGGATCGAACCAGTTCGGTGACTCGGTTACTTTGATATTGATGTTGCTCACCAAGTGTTTGATGAAATGACACAACGAAGTGTCGACTGGTAGCAGGGAAGGTATGTATATGAAATAAATACCATTTTTTTTCTTGATTTTGATGTTGCCTACACGGTGTTTGATGAAATACCTGTAAACAGGTTTTACATACAGTAAGAAATTGAAAGTGCACTCCATGTGTTTGTGAAAATGCCGCACATGCTTGATCTTGGATTGAACTTGGCTTGAACTGGCACGAGTTGCAGATTGAACCGAGTCGAGCTATCCAGTCAGGCTCGAGGACTGAGCCGAGCCGAGTTCAAGCTGGGGTCAGCTAGTGGCCGAGCCGAGTCGAGCTGTGCCAAGCTGGACTCGGTTAGACTTGTGTACGTACACCTCTATCGGTAGCGATCATCAAGTATAATATAACTTAATTATTTTTTGATTTATGAAAAGCATAGCTATATTTAAATGGGAATCCTAATATTATAATTAATTGGAATTTAAAAACCTTTTATTTTCTGTTGCATTTCAAAATCTGACAATTATATATGTATGTGTGTGCGTGCGTGCGTGCATGTGAGTGTGGCGAATTTGTACTGTAGAAATTTGCTAACTTGTTTTTAGCATCGTGAAATCCCACTAAAACAATCATAATTTTTTTTTTTTTTTTTTGGTTACAGGTTGGATCAGAGCTGTCTTTGGCTTGTTGGAAAGACAATTCAATGAGCTTTTAAAATGACTGAAATCATCTCATATGGAAACCAATTGACTTTTTAAAAGTGGGCCCAAAGTCCCTAATGGTGTAATTCACATTGCTTGCATGACCAACACATTGTGACTTTGGTAAACGAATCGGATCTCCCTCTTTACATGATGGATCTAAGTGATCTTAGATTTGTTGAAAAAATAATTGGATAAGATTTTCAATAAACTATAAACCGCCTTGATCGGGAACTGTTTGGTCTGTCATCATCTGACTAGAAGTCATGGAGAAGTGGGACTAATGCTACATAAGGTGCACTTCGGTCAAATGATGACATATCAAACATTTTCTAATCAAGGCGATTTATTGCTCATTAGAAAGATTATCAAATTATCTTCCCAACAAGCCCAAGATCACTCAGATTCGAAATGTAATGAGGGAGATGTGATCCATTTACCGAAGTCATGTCTCTTAGCCATGCAATCAATGTTAGTTACGCTATTAGGGAATTTGGGCCCACTTATGAAAGGTCAAACGGTTTTCAAATGAGATGATTCTAGTCATATTTAAAAACTTCACAAATTATCTTTTCAATAAGCCCAATATCGCTGTTCCAAGCCCAGGATCTCACGAAAATGATCATAACTTCCTCATTATAGGTTGGATCGGGGCAATCTTGGGCTTGTTGGAAAGATAATTTAACGAGTTTCGAATAAGACTAGAACGATCTCATTTGGAGACCATTCAACCTTCCAAAAGTGGGCACAAGATTCCTAATACCGTAACTCACGTTGCTTACACATTTAGTATTGCAAGACTTCGTCATGACTTAATTGAATGAACCATATCTCCCTCATTTCACCTCGGATCTGAGTGATCTTGGGATCCTTGGAAATGTAATTGGATAATCTTTTCAATTTCCCATAAATCACCTCAATTAGAAATTGTTTAATCCATCATCATCTGACTCGAGGTCATGGAAAAATGAAGTGGAACTGATGCTATAGAAGGTACACTTTGAGCCAGATGATGACAAACCAAATGGTTTTCGATTGAGGCGGTTTATGGCTTATTAGAAAGATTATAAAATTACCTTTCTAACAAGCTTAAGATCATTTGGATCCAAGGTATAACGAGAAAGATTTGGACCGTTTATCGAAGTCATGCGGTTGTAACTGTGCAAGCAACATTAGTTATGTTATAAGGACTTTGGGCTGACTTTCGAAATGTTCAATAGTTTCTAAATGAGATGATTCTTATCCTATTCAAAACTTCTTTGAATTATCCTTTCAACGAGCCCAAGATTGCTTTTGATTTGAACTGTAACGGGGGAGTTATGATAGTTTTTATAGGATCGCACGCAAACTTGTTTCCAGCATCGTGCAATCTCACAAAATTAGTCATAACTACCTCAATACAGGTTAGATTGGGGTGATATCGGGCTCTTTGAAGATATAATTCGATGAGCTTTTGAATATGATTACAATTAACTTATTTGGAGATCGTTTGACCTTTTAAAAGTGGGCCCAAAGTCCCTGATGGCATAACTTATGTTGCTTGCACAATCTGCTTGACTTTGATAAATGGACAAGATTTCCCTCATTTCACTTCAAGAATCTTAATAATTTTGGGCTTGTTGGAAGGGTATTGGATTAGTTTTTTTTATGAGCCATAGACCATCTCTACCGGAAATCTTTTAGTTGGTTATCATCTTACTCGAAGTCATGGAGAAGTGAAGTGGAATTGATGTTATAAAAGGTGTATTTTGAGTCAAATGATGATAGACCTAATGGTTTGCGATCGAGGTGGTTTATGGCTCATTAGAAAGCTTACCAAATTACCTTTCTAACAAGCTCAAGATCACTCAGATATGACATGCAATAAAGGAGTTATAATCCATTTATCGAAGGCATTCTATGCTGAGAGTGCAAGCAGTGTGAATAATGCCATGAAGAACTTTGAGCTCACTTTTGAAAGACGAAACAATTTATAAATGAGATGATTTTAGTCTTATTTGAAAGTTTGTCAAATTAATTTTTTAACGTGCCCAAGACTACTTTGATATAATTTGTAATGAGAGACTTATGACTGTTTTCTTGAGTTGCGCGATGCTTAAAATGAGTCAATAATTTGTATAGTTTGTGTTCACAAATTTGTACTATTTGCATTTGCGAACTCATTTCAACCAATGCACAATCCTACAAAAATGATCATAAGTTTGTTATAGGTTTGATCGCAGTGATCTCTAGTTTGTTAGAAAGATAATTTGACAAGCTTTCAAATGAGATTAGAATCATTTAATTTAGAGACTGTTTATCTTTCAAAAGTGAGCTCAAAATCCTCGATGGTGTAACTCATGTTGTTTGCACAGTCAGCGCCGCACGACTTCAGTAAATGGATTTGATTTTTCTCGTTATACCTCAGATTTGAGTAATTTTGGGCTTGTTAGAAAGATAATTTGTTACACTTTCTAATGAGCCATAAATTACCTTGATCGAGAATTGTAACACCCTGACCCACTCTGGTATGATATTTTCCGCTTTGGCTGGCACAATGTCCACCTTCACGGCTTTGTTCTCGCAGAAGGAAGCAGTTAGCGAACTACTGACAGAACGCGTCATTCCTGTTAAGGTCTGATATTGTTCATGGCTAGGTCGAGCATTGTTCGCCTGCACGGTTTTACTTCTGCACAGCGGAAGCGGTTAACGAACTACTGACAGAACGCGTCATACCTTTGAAGGCCGAAGCCCCACATATAGACCAAGATCTCGGGCTCTCCCTTTCTGATGTGGGACTGGACACCCATCTCCTTGACAGCTGACTCATCACCAACTCGCCTGGGCAGGGACTCAAAGGTATGATGCGTTTTGCGGGTGGTTCGCTAACCACTTCCTCCTGCGAGAACAAAGCCGTGAAGGTGAACATTGTGCCAGCCAAAACGGACAATATCATACCAGAGGGGGTCGGGGTGTTACAGGAATCGTTTGGCCTATCATTTTCTAACTCACAGTGTAACTTCCATAACTTCAATTATTGAACAAAGTTTTTTCGAGACTCTTTCACAAGTGAAATCATGAAAGAACGTAAGAGGGAGTAGTCATAAAGTGCAAAAAATTGACTATTATTGTCAGAATAGTCAGAAAGTATGAAAAATTGTCAGAGAGCACAAAAAATGAATAGTAATTCTAAACATGTGAAATAATGATCAGCCTCCCAAAAGTTTTCCATTGTTGATGGCATGTCCATTTTCTGTTGAAATTTGTGGTTTTCGAAAAATAAAAAATTCGTAAATTTTGAGATTTTCGTTTTGTCACCAAAACCTTTTTTGAAAATTTCAAATTGAAAAGTGCGGTGTGTGCTTTTATCCCACATTGGAAATAAAAAGAGAAAAATCGTGGTTTATATGTGGATGTGTGTGTAGTATTCTTATTTGGAGCTTTGGAGATTGAGATACTTGAGTTGCGTATTCCAGTGCGTAGCACTGGAATCACATGCACGCCCACACTCGGGCACAGGCATGGGCGTATGTGAGGGCAAGGGCGTGGGCAATGTAGCTGTAGTGGCGTTAGTTGGCACACTTTGCACGTGCGCATCGTGTTGTAGAGTGGTCGCTCCCTCGCGACCTTACGCGAATTGTCGCGAGATGGTGCGGGTGATCTAGTATGAGCCTAGGCGATGGGTTTGAAATGAGCTAGGGTTTTATAGGCGATTGAGAATGGTCAAATTATTAATCCAAAATGGTCGGTCTTTTTTAAAAAGCTAGCAACCTTGAAAGTCACAACGGTTTGAAAATGGACGGGCCATGATGATCCAACAGTCAGATCTTTTGATTCAACGACTAGAAATGGCTCAAATTAATGATCAACAATCGGAAACATTGTTTTTCAAACATTCTGAACTATTGATGGCCACCCAGCAACGGTTCACTCCTTGGTGCCTATATAAATTGGACCATTCCGATCTAAATTCCATCAACTCAAACACATATCTCCTAATCCATCGGATCCTCCAGATAACATCTCCATCTTAGAATACTATAAACACATCCATTGTTTGATTCTGCCAGAAGATCTGTTGCGTTGAATTGTTCCTAAGTGGACCCTCCGTGATTGCTGCACATAGGATCTAGACAAGCTTGTCTTATCCTGGAAGTAATTTGCCTGTAACCCATCAACAATTGATAAGGGGGCAAATCACGCTTTAAGGACGGTGTATATTTTACGTGATTTAGCCTAGTGAAACAAAAATAATTAATCTTATTTTATTTTTATTTTTCAGTATTTCCAACATTTTCATCCCAAAAAATATAATCCCCCAATAGTACCTAGTATCGTACATGATGGTGTAGAAAAGTAAGTTGTAAAAATTGGAGTATTTTAGAGATCCCACAACACCCTTGGTGTCTACAGGGAAAATTCCCTTTATTTTTATTCTCTCTGCATTTTTTTTCCGCACTAATAGGCTTTTTTAAAGGAGAAATTTCCTACTGTATGACCCATTTATGGCCCATTCCAAAAAATAAGCCCACTTATTTTGAGCTCCCAAGAATAAGCCCCAGCTGTACGGCCCCATTTCTCAGGTTGAAAATGCCCCTGCTGCTTTTTAGCCTTTTGATTTCTGAAAGCTGGGGCTCCCTATGGCTACGGATTATAACCGTAGCCATAACCCGCCGATTGCAAAAGGGTGGACAATGAGTCGGGGTTGACCGGGTCAACCCAGTTGACCGTGTTAGTGGGACAGTGACTCGGGGTTGACTGGGTTGACTTGGTCGACCGGGTCAGTGGGACATCATGGTTTGTTTGGTTTCCAAGATCTGGAGGTCTTGATTATTATGGAAATATGTGAGGATTCTTCTAGCATCACAAGCCATTTGCTCCTTTTGAGATTCCTCGTTTTGTTGGTTGTTTGAGCAAGCAACAAAAAAAGAATCAATTAAAAATCAGAAGGGAATTGAGCTTCCACAACACCCTTGGTGTCTACAGGGAAAAATTCCCTTTATTTTTATTCTCTCTGCATTTTTTTTTCCGCACTAATAGGCTTTTTTAAAGGAGAAATTTCCTACTGTATGACCCATTTATGGCCCATTCCAAAAAATAAGCCCACTTATTTTGAGCTCCCAAGAATAAGCCCTAGCTGTACGGCCCCATTTCTCAGGTTGAAAATGCCCCTGCTTTTTTAGCCTTTTGATTTCTGAAAGCTGGGGCTCCCTATGGCTACGGATTATAACCGTAGCCATAACCCGCCGATTGCAAAAGGGTGGACAATGAGTCGGGGTTGACCGGGTCAACCCAGTCGACCGTGTCAGTGGGACAGTGACTCGGGGTTGACTGGGTTGACTCGGTCGACCGGGTCAGTGGGACATCATGGTTTGTTTGGTTTCCAAGATCTGGAGGTCTTGATTATTATGGAAATATGTGAGGATTCTTCTAGCATCACAAGCCATTTGCTCCTTTTGAGATTCCTCGTTTTGTTGGTTGTTTGAGCAAGCAACAAAAAAAGAATCAATTAAAAATCAGAAGGGAATTGAGCTTCCAATATACAAGGATGGGTGATTAGAGCCCTTTTTCTCATGGATCTACAACTACAATAATTATCTCTTTATTGGCTAGGTAAAACAAAATATTGACCTGATTCTTCTTGAGATTCCTTTTTCTTTGAACGTTTCTAAGTTGTGAAATATCAAATCTGGTGTTGATAACATTAAAATATCAAGGATATGAATGTGGCACATCCCGAGTGGGTTGATAACATTGTTATAAAAAATTAAAATAAAAATCACTGAACCCATTATTATGGTTCTTATAATGGGAATGATCTCCTTCCATCATGTTAATAAAACACCTGCTAAGTGACAACCATATTTTCAAAATGACAATGACTCAGTGGGACAGTGACTTGGTTGTTGCTTGGAAGACGGACTTAATGATTTTATTATTATTAATATTTTTTATTTTTAATTATTCTTTGCAGTGAAGAATACACAAGAGAGACATTCGCATGGAGAAGACAAACAAGGGACATGTTCCGAAGAGACCCATTAAGTCTAAGGACCACGTGCCTTGATAGGAGTCAAAGGGTTTTCGACAATGTTTGTGATTCATTGTATGTGCAGGAATGTCACTATATCACATGCAATGACAAGTACATAAGAGATCCGACAAATAAGGTGTTCCAAATCCTCTAATATGTTGTTTTAGTATTGTGGAATGTTTGCTTGACTTTGCTTTTGTTTTCGCATTATGTTTATTGGTTAGTTTAGAAATACTTAACGTTCTAGAATAGAAGGGAAACATATATAATTGATAGATGTCCCTTGAGCTCTTGTTCCTTTGTTTATGCAAGATGAATACTTAATAGTGTGTTTAATTGGATGTAATCTTCCAATATGGTTGATGTGTGCTATGGTATGTACGCGTCAGCAGTAGGAATTTTGATGTGTGCTATGGTATGTACGCGTCCAGACATAGCATATGCGGTTGGTGTTGTCAGCCGGTATCTTGCCAATCCTGGCAAAGAGCATTGGGCAGTGGTGAAATGAATACTGCGGTATCTAAGAGGCTCATCCAGGTTGAGCCTATGCTATGGTGAGGAAAACCTGTGTTAGAGGGCTACACGGATGCATATATGGCAGGTGACATAGACTCCAGGAAGTCTACATCGGGATTCATGTTCACGTTTGCAAGGGGAGCGGTATCTTGGCAGAGCAAGCTACAGAAGGTCGTAGCATTGTCGACGATAGAGGCCAAGTACATTGCAGTCACAGAGGCATGCAAAGAGATGCTTTGGATGAAAAGGTTCCTACAGGAACTTAGCCTGAAGCAGGAGGAGCACGTGGTCTATTGCGATAGTCAAAGTGCTATACACTTGAGCAAGAATCCAAGTCATCACTCCAAGTCGAAGCATATAGAGATTCGGTATCACTGGATCAGGGATTCTTTGGAACAGAAGGTGTTACAACTTGAGAAAGTCCACACGGATGATAATGGGTCAAACATGATGACCAAGGCTTTGTTCAAGGGCAAGTTTGAGGTTTGTAGAAATTGGGCTGGCTTAAAGAAGGTGAATCCCTTCTGGGTCGGAAAGGGGGAGATTTAATGGGATTTCCTCCCAGGCTCGATCGGTTTTGAGTGGTGCTTGACCAATCGAGGCCTGGCTCGACTCAAAGTCAAGCGACTTTGGGTTTATTTTTTCCGTGCCGCTCGACCGGTCGAGGACTCTGCTCGACCGGTTGAGCTTACGCAGATTTGAGTTCGGATTTTGTGCGGATTGCAAAAATTTGAGGCGGTTTTTGCCATAGTGTGGAAGGAAGTTGCCTAAACTATAAATTGGGGTGCTTAAGGCTTTTCTAGGCAATGCAAGAGGGTTTCCTAAAGCTTTATAAGGGTTTGCTAAAGGGTTTAGGGCTATCAGAGAGAGAGAGAGAGAGAGAGAGAGAGAGAGAGAGAGAGAGAGAGAGAGAGAGAGAGAGAGAGAGAGAGAGAGAGAGCTTGTGGAAGAGAGATTATGCTCATAGAGGTGATCTATTGTGCACTTGATATCTCAACGCTTCTACGTCCTCGTAATCGGTGAGATCTCTCCATTTTTTCTTATTTTCTTATTGTTTATCTGCTCCTGCGTGAGTGAAGAAGGTTTGATCCAAGCGGTGTATGCTTGTGATCGGTTGTAATGTTCTACTTCATAGTGGATTGTTGCTCTGGACTAGGTCCCGTGGTTTTTACCTCTTTGAGGGTTTTCCACGTAAAAATCTCGTGTCATGTGGTTTGTGTTTTGATTTATTTCATTGCTTTATTATCCCATAATTCTGGTGTTTTTGAGAGGATAGATCCTAAGGTTTTGTGCAAAGGCCCCTAACATGGCCACCATCCAAACTGTTTCACTTAATGCAGCCCACATAAATCAGAGATGGGCCTAATTTTTTGGCATCATATACAGCTTTTCATGAGGTAATTGATGGTCAAAGAGATTTCACAAAATTATCACAATGGGCCTCGTAAAAAGTTAAGGATAGACGTCCTTCTCCCAACTGTTTCTTAATTTGTGTGGCCCACCTGAATCACATAGCCTTATTTTAAGCCCCAGACAAAACAATGGATGATGATGCACCTGATAGTCAGATAGTCAAGGTGGATTTTAGAAACACATCACATGCGGTCGGGTTCACCTGAGTCACCTCACGTGTGATCCTGGGATATGGTTAGCAGGAGGTGCAACACAATGATAGTCAGCCCTCCACCAGGTAGACTTGGTAGAAGGGCCCCTCCTTTCCTGCCGACTATCGACCATGATCCCAATCTCTATCGACAACGGTCCAATCTCTTTTCATTTGTTTTGCGTATAAACAAACCTGTGTGTGTTTTGGGGGACCTCATGGGAATGGACATCCACACCATCAATCACCATCAATCTGATGCACCCTTCCATGGTGGATCATGGGCCTAAAAATCAAGCTAATCCATATTAGGTGGGCCACACCACATACAACACCCACTGAAACCTTTACAGTTGTTTATAAGGCCAAATAAGTTCTGGTTAAGACATCCAACCTATCCATTGTATGTGTCCCACTTAGATGAAGGGTCAAACCAAATTTTAGACCCTTACAAAACTCAGGTGAGCCCCACCAAGTGATTTTAGATGTTTTAATCAATGATTGGACATGGTTTTGGATGGCGTGGCCCACCCAACTTCCGGATGTGGCTGATTTTGGGGCATCCCATAACTTAGAGTGAGGTCACCAAATGCATGGTGTAGATGTTGACACACCACGGTAGGGCCTACATAGCTCAACCTCGCACATCATGAGTACCATTAGGACCAAGCCACCGTGCGAAAATCACCTGGATGGAATGATCCTAACCCTTTGAATGGGCCAATTTGTTACAACCATCCGTTTTTATGAGCGAAAAATCACATGGTTGGGATAATCAACCCAAAGTGCTACTTTGGAATCATAAAAAATTCATGGTGGGATCCATTTGTTTTAAGATGATGATTAGTGTTATTTTGCTTCTCTGCTCAATCTTGATCATCCACTCTCCATGGTATTGACCAGAAAATAACTCCAACCATATGCTAGCTTTCGAAATGTACAATACTAGCTTTTGAGTTATTATTCGAAATGATACGTGGCCTTTTCCTATGCTATCTTTCTTGGAATTTCATGGACAACGTTCTTAGCCAATTTCATAGCCATCTTGGATGGCCTTGAGCTTTGCAGAGATTTGAACTCACCTGATAGTTTTAGTTGAGAGCGACTGGTTGAATACAATTTAGGTTAGTAATACGAAGATGGATCATGTTTAGTAATTCCTTGATAGAATCCCTCTTTGTTTTCATGCATTAAGCTCAAGAATACATTTATTTGCTAATATGGTGGCCAATCTTAGTTCAGTAAAGATTTTAACTAGGTCCGCTTGGATTATGCTATGTATGAATGATCTTTTTTATTTCATAAGAGATCTTGGTCCTTTATATATAGTTCTTGCATTAATTAGTCTGAAATTATGTGTAGCTCTGCGACAAGCTCATGTTTCCACGGTCTCCATCTGTATTTACCTAAATGACGCTACAAATCTCTATCTATTGTTGTTCAATCCGTGATATGTGGCCACATGTGTAATGAATGACCCTAATTCAATCAAATGTGTGCTATTAGGAATAGTGCCGGGCATGCATTTTAAGAAGGGAAGTGTTAGTCTTTCAAAACGTGATCCTTTTACCTTGACCTAATGACTTTTCTTTCAACGGTGATAGCGGATTAGATTTTTTAGTGAGTTAATAAGGATGGACAAGATTAAAAATAAGGCTGGTAATTGATTTTATTGTTTTGAATATAAAACAGTATAATCAGTGAAAAAAAATAAACTAAGCAAATAAAAAAATAAATACTTACGTACAACTACTTATGTTGGCAAAATGGCCATAGAAAATACTAGACAATCTTGGTGTGTGGTCAACAGAATGTGACTAATGATATGCCAAGTAAGAACTTGGTGACCGGGAATTCGACAATGGTAGTTATGGATATTTAACCCAATCGTAGAAGCGTACTATAGCGATGGCAATAGACAACAATGGATTTAAAGTAATCCAAGGGGCTCTGAACTTACTGCAGCATGATTAGATAGAAGTGGAGTGTCTAGACTAAGAAGTTAAACCAATGATAAGTAGCATTTTGCTATAGAGAAATTGATTGTGTGTAGCGAGGGATTAGAACTCTTCGTCAGTGTTACTTTTATAGACTTGGAGAGGCCGTGGCCATGTAGTAATTATTTTTATGAATATTTAATTGTCCAGTGGCTTCCTAATAGGATCTGGAATCTTTATTGTATAGTGCTATGGTGATTTGATTTGCTTCTAATTTCGTATAGACTTTTTGTTATTCGCTCCTAATTCTTTATTGCCTTCGATAAAATATCAATTATCCGTAAGAAATCTCCTTTTGGTCTGAATTTTTTTCTAATTTAGGACGGCCATGTTATGTGTGGATTAGTCATAATTTAAGATCATTTGGATCCAAGGTATACGAGAAAGATCTGGACTATTTATCGAAGTCATGTGGTTGTAATTGTGCAAGCAACATTAGTTATGTTATCAAGGACTTTGGACTCACTTTCGAAATGTTAAATAGTTTCTAAATGAGATGATTCTTATCCTATTCAAAACTTCTTTGAATTATCTTTTCAACGAGCCTAAGATTGCTTTTGATTCGAACTGTAACGGGGGAGTTATGATAGTTTTTATAGGATCGCACGCAAACTTGTTTCCAACATCGTGTAATCTCACAAAAATAGTCATAACTACCTCGATACAGGTTAGATTGGGGTGATATTGGGATCTTTGAAGATATAATTCGATGAGCTTTTGAATATGATTACAATTAACTCATTTGGAGATCGTTTGACCTTTTAAAAGTGGGCCCAAAGTCCTTGATGGCATAACTTATGTTGCTTGCACAATCTGCTTGACTTTGATAAATGGACAAGATCTCCCTCGTTTCACTTCAAGAATCTTAATAATTTTGGGCTTGTTGGAAGGGTATTGGATTAATTTTTTTATGAGCCATAGACCATCTCTACCGGAAATCTTTTAGTTGGTTATCATCTTACTTTAAGTCGTGGAGAAGTGAAGTGGAATTGATGTTATAAAAGGTGTATTTTGAGTCAAATGATGATAGACCTAATGGTTTGCGATCGAGGTGGTTTATGGCTCATTAGAAAGCTTACCAAATTACCTTTCTAACAAACTCAAGATCACTCAGATATGACATGCAATAAAGAGTTATAATCCATTTATCGAAAGCATTCTATGCTGATGAGAGTGCAAGCAGTGTGAATAATGCCATGAAGAACTCTGAGCTCACTTTTGAAAGAAGAAACGATTTATAAATGAGATGATTTTAGTCTTATTTGAAAGTTTGTCAAATTAATTTTTTAACGAGCCCAAGACTACTCTGATATAAGTTGTAATGAGAGTTATGACTGTTTTCTTGAGATTGCGCAATGCTTAAAATGAGTCAATAATTTGTATTGTTTGTGTTCACAAATTTGTACTATTCGCAAACTCGTTTCAACCAATGCACAATCCTACAAAAATGATCATAAGTTTGTTATAGGTTTGATCGGAGTGATCTCTAGTTTGTTAGAAAGATAATTTGACATGCTTTCAAATAAGATTAGAATCATTTAATTTAGAGACTGTTTATCTTTCAAAAGTGAGCCCAAAATCCTCGATGGTGTAACTTTTGTTGTTTGCATAGTCAGCGCCGCATGACTTCAGTAAATGGATTTGATTTTTCTCGTTATACCTCAGATCTGAGTAATTTTGGGCTTGTTAGAAAGAAAATTTGTTACACTTTCTAATGAGCCATAAATTACCTTGATCGAGAATCGTTTGGCCTATCATTTTCTAACTCACAGTGTAACTTCCATAACTTCAATTATTGAATGAAGTTTTTTCGAGACTCTTTCACAAGTGAAATCATGAAAGAACGTAAGAGGGAGTATTCATAAAGTGCTAAAAATTGTCAGAATAGTCAGAAAGTATGAAAAATTGTCAGAGAGCACGAAAAATGAATAGTAATTTTAAACACGTGAAATAATGATCAGCCTCCCAAAAGTTTTCCATTGTTGATGGCATGTCCATTTTCTGTTGAAATTTGTGGTTTTCGAAAAATTTGAGATTTTCGTTTTGTCACCAAAACATTTTTTGAAAATTTCAAATTGAAAAGTGTGGTGTGTGCTTTTATCCTACATCGGAAATAAAAAGAGGAAAATCGTGGTTTATATGTGGATGTGTGTGTAGTATTCTTATTTGGAGCTTTGGAGATTGAGACACTCGAGTTGCGTGTTCCACTGCTTAGCACCGGAATCACATGCACGCCCGCGCTCGGGCACAGGCACGGGCGTATGTGAAGGCAAGGGCGTGGGCAATGTGGCTGTAGTGGTGTTAGTTGGCACACTTTACACGTGCGCATCGTGTTGTAGAGTAGTCGCTCCCTCGCGACCTTATGCGAACCGTCGCGAGATGGTGCGAGTGATCTATTATAAGCCTAGGCGATGGGTTTGAAATGAGCCAGGGTTTTATAGGTGATTGAGAATGGTCAAATTATTAATCCAAAATGGTCGGTCTTTTTAAAAATGGCTAGCAACCTTGAAAGTCACAATGGTCTGAAAATGGACGGGCCATGATGATCCAACAGTCAAATCTTTTGATTCGACGACCAGAAATGGCTCAAATTAATGATCAACAATCAAAAACGTTTTTCAAACATTCTGAACTATTAATGGCCACCCAGCAACGGTCCACTCCTTGGTACCTATATAAACTGGACCATTCCGATCTAAATTCCATCAACTCAAACACATATCTCCTCATCCATCGGATCCTCCAGATAACATCTCCATCTTAGAATAATATAAACACATGTATTGTTTGATTCTGCAAGAAGATATGTTGCGTTGAATTGTTCTTAAGTGGACCCTCCGTGATTGCTGCACATAGGATTCAGACAAGCTTGTCTTATCATGGAAGTAATTTACCTGTAACCCATCAACAATTGATAAGGGGGTGAATCACGCTTTAAGGACGACGTATATTTTACGTGATTTAGCCTAGTGAAACAAAAATAATTAATCTTATTTTATTTTTATTTTTCAGTATTTCCAACACATATTTCCAACATTTTCATCCCAAAAAATATAATCCCCCAATAGTACCTAGTACCGTACATGATGGTGTAGAAAAGTAAGTTGTAAAAATTGGAGTATTTTAGAGATCCCACGACACCCTTAGTGTCTACAGGGAAAATTCCTTTTATTTTCATTCTCTTTGCATTTTTTTTTTCCGCACTAATAGGCTTTTTTTAAAGGCGAAATTTCCTATTTTACGACCCATTCCAAAAAATAAGCCCACTTATTTTGAGCTCCTAAGAATAAGCCCTAGCCGTACAGCCCCATTTCTCAGGTTGAAAATGCCCCTGCTTTTTTAGCCTTTTGATTTTTGAAAGCTGGGGCTCCCTATGGCTACAGATTATAACCGTAGCCATAACCCGCCTATTGCAAAAGGGTGGACAACGAGTCGGGGTTGACCGGGTCAGTGGGATAGTGACTCGGGGTCGACTGGGTTGACTCGGTCGACCGGGTTAGTGGGACATCATGGTCTATTTGGTTTCCAAGATCTGGAGGTCTTGGTTATTATGGAAATATGTGGGGATTCTTCTAGCATCACAAGCCATTTGCTCCTTTTGAGATTCCTCGTTTTGTTGGTTGTTTGAGCAAGCAACAAAAAAGAATCAATTAAAAATCAGAAGGGAATTGAGCTTCCAATATACAAGGATGGGTGATTAGAGCCTTTTTTCCCATGGATCTACAGCTACAATATTTATCTCCTTATTGGCTAGGTAAAACAAAATATTTGACCTGATTCTTCTTGAGATTCCTTTTTCTTTGAATGTTTCTAAGTTGTGAAATATCAAATCTGGTGTTGATAACATTGAAATATCAAGGATATGAATGTGGCACATCCCGAGTGGGTTGATAACATTGTTATAAAAAATTAAAATAAAAATCACTAAACCCATTATTATGGTTCTTATAATGGGAATGATCACCTTCCATCATGTTAATAAAACACCTGCTAAGTGACAACCATATTTTCAAAATGACAGTGACTTGGTTGTTTCTTAGGAAGACGGACTTAATGATTTTAAATTTTTTTTAAAAAAAAACTTAAAAAAAAAAAAATAATAAATTATTCTCTGCAGTGAAGAATATACAAGAGAGACATTCGCATGGAGAAGACAAACAAGGGACATGTTCTGAAGAGACCCATTAAGTCCAAGGATCACGTGCTTTGGTAGGAGTCAAAGGGTTTTTGACAATGTTTGTGATTCATTGTATGTGCAGGAATGTCACTATATCACATGCAATGACAAGGACATAAGAGATCTGACAAATAAGGTGTTCCAAATCCTCTAATATTTTGTTTTAGTATTGTGGAATGTTTGCTTGACTTTGCTTTTGTTTTGGCATTATGTTTATTGGTTAGTTTAGAAATACTTGATGTTCTAGAATAGAAGGGAAACATATAGAATTGATAGATGTCCCTTGAGCTCTTGTTCCTTTCTTTATGCAAGAGAAATACTTAATAGTGTGTTTAATTGGATGTAATCTTCCAATACGGTTGATTTGTGCTATGGTATGTACGTGTCAGCAGTAGGAAGTTTGATGTGTGCCATGGTATGTACACGTCCAGAGATAACATATGCGGTTGGTATTGTCAGCCGGTATCTTGCCAATCCTGGCAAAGAGCATTGGGCAGCGGTGAAATGGATACTACGGTATTTAAGAGGCTCATCCAGGTTGAGCCTATGCTATGGCGACGGAAAACCTGTGTTAGAGGGCTACACAAATGCAGATATGGCAGGTGACATAGACTCTAGGAAGTCTATATCAGGGTTCATGTTCACGTTTGCAGGGGGAGTGGTCTCTTGGCAGAGCAAGCTACAGAAGGTCGTAGCATTGTCAACGACAGAGGTCGAGTACATCGTAGTCACAGAGGCATGTAAAGAGATGCTTTAGATGAAAAGGTTCCTACAGGAACTTAGCCTGAAGTAGGAGGAGCACGTGGTTTATTGCGATAGTCAAAGTGCTATACACTTGAGCAAGAATCCAAGTCAACACTCCAAGTCGAAGCATATAGAGATTCGGTATCACTGGATCAGGGATACTTTGGAACAGAAGGTGTTACAACTTGAGAAAGTCCACGCGGATGATAATGGGTCAGACATGATGACCAACGCTTTGTTCAAGGGCAAGTTTGAGGTTTGTACAAACTGGGCTGGCTTAAAGAAGTGAATCCCTCCTGGGTCGGAAAAGAGGAGATTTAATGGGATTTCCTCCCAGGCTCGACCGGTCATGAGCCTCACTCGACTGGTCGAGAGTGGTGCTCGACCAGTCGAGGCCTGGCTCGACTCAAAGGCGACTTTGGGTTTATTTTTTCCATGGTGCTTAACCGGTCGAGTGGGCTGATCGGGGTCAAATATTGCATATCAGACCCCGATCATTACCTATTTTACGTACATGATAATGCCTAAACATCATATTTTAATTGTATTTTTGTTGCAGGATGTAATAATGAGCGTTGGACTGAAAAGAGGATTAAAAGCATGAATTTGATGATCCAAAGCCACCGAAGCACAGGATGAACCTCAGAGGACCAATATTGAAGAATTTACATGCCAGGGACCCGAGGAAATCAAGCCATTCACACCAAAGGGGCCCGAAAAGGGTCCAGAATGCAAGATCACCTGGTTCCCTCTATCTGATCAGTTCAAAACTTTATAAATGGGATTAGGGACATAAATTAACCGTACATTTCAAATATCAGCCCTCAGATCACTATGGAAGTGCCCCAACGGACAAATCAGCCCACAAACCATCGATTCTGGGCCCACCTATAATCTGGATATGCTTCAAATTCGGTCTCATCCCGTTTTATGAGGTGAGAAAACAGATGGTCGGATCAGATTTGCCATAATTATCAAGATGGACCCCACATGAGTTGAGAGTACACAACATATAAAATGCACTCGGTGTGCACTGGACCGAACCAGCGGTCAACAGTCGGGTTTGACCGACTTCTTCCGCGAGACAGCGTTCGCAGCTAGCGTTCGCAAGCCGCCGATTTCGGACGAGTTGTGGGCCCCACATAGTGTCCAAATGGACAATCCAAACCGTTCATTCACTTCCTGGGGCATCCATTACCACTGCCTAGATGGCAGAATCTTAGACTATAGCAGAAGATGGTGTTCCAACCGTTCAAACACCAAACGAACGGTCGGGCAGAAAGTCAGGTGGACCTCATCAAAAAAAGGCGGAAATCTGCATTCCCAACCGTTTTTTTCCTCCTCTATGCAATGGACGGAGTGGATGATTGAAACAATTATCGGAATGGGACCCACCATCATCACAGCACGTCGTCCGCGTCCGCGTAACGCACGGCCGCTGGCCCTTTTTGCGGAAGATAGTGGGCCCCACCCGTCAACTGTACGGTCGATCTGATCCGTCCATCGTGTAGAGGGCGTTGAGAACTACAAAACCATGTTGACATTCCTTTCCCATGCGTACACACGTGTGCGGTACAGAGGCCAAAAGTGGACTGCCCCGGGACGTTAAAAACTGAGTTTTTTTGTGATTTCTTCTGTGGGCCGTGCTAATGGACCTTCAAAACCACCCATTCCTGACTGAAATTTCGTCCTGAATCCAATGGACGGGGTGGATTCTCCAGAAATTCCTCTGTGGGGCTCACCGATCACAGCTGCAAAAATTTGCACTCCGAGTCCTTCTACAACTCTGCCACTTACTCCAGCCTTCCAACAGTTATAAAAGAGGAGTTTTTATACATGGAAAGACATTCAGAACCAGGGAGGAGCTCCAGATCTACAGCAAGGGAGAGAAGAAAGAGAGGAAAGAGAAGAAAGAAGAGAGAGAAATTGGTTTGAATTTTCCTTTATGATTTTTTATCTTTATTTTTCCATTTATTTAATGGAGTTTATGGGTAACTAATCTCTCAGCTAGGGCTGAGATGAAACCCCTAATTTGAACACCCTTTGTTCCATGTTAATTTTACTTTAATTAAGATTGATTTGTTTCTTTCCTTAGTGTGCTTGATTGTTTTAAATTCTATGCTTCTCCATCTATGAACTTGATCAGAGTCTATGGATGGATGTGGTTTGGATGCTTATTCTAGGTGCTTGTATCGGATCATGAACAGGTTCCTGTAGAGGAAGAAACAGGGTGCTTTACTGAACTGCATATTCCATATGCCCGATTTGGACATGGGATATGTTATTCATAGCATTGCTTGAAGGAATTAGACAATCTGTATGCCCGATTAAGGACACAGATTGTGCTTTCTCTAGATAAGTTGGATCAATCTAATTTAAGGTGAATTAACAGACAAAACAATGGTTATGATGATTAGGGGTGGATTCGAAAGTCCTAGTGCTTCCTCTGATTGAATTTTCTTCCTTATTCTCAATAGTTATTTTTCCATAGATTTGTGTTAGCCATTTGATCTTTTATTTGTTGAATTAGTTAAGGAGAATCGTGAATTTGAATTGTGACGACCAGTCCCTGTGGATTCGACCTCGGTCTTACCGAGTTTATTACTACATCACAACCCTATACTTGGGGAGTGAACATGGGCCGTTCGATCGGTCGAGGACTCTGCTCGACCAGTCGAGCTTACGCAGATTTGAGTTTGGATCTTGTGCGGACTGCGAAAATTTGAGGCGGTTTTCGCCATAGTGTAGAAGGAAGTTGCCTAAACTATATATAGGGGTGCCTAAGGCTTTTTTAGGCAATACAAGAGGGTTTCTTAAACCTTTACAAGGGTTTGCTAAAGGGCCAATCAAATGTGTGAGAGAGAAAAAGAGAGAAAGAGAGAGAGGAAGCTTGTGGAAGAGAGGTTATGCTCATAGAGGTGATCTATTGTGCACTTGATATCTTAGCGCTTCTACGTCCTCGTAATCGGTGAGATCTCTCCGTTTTTTCTTATTCTCTTATTGTTTATCCGCTCCTATGTGAGTTAAGAAAGTTTGATCCAAGCGGTGTGTGCTTGTGATTGGTTGTAACGTTCTATTTCATAGTGGATTGTTGCTCTAGACTAGGTCCCGTGGTTTTTACCTCTTTGAGGGTTTTCCACGTAAAAATCTCGTGTCGTGTGGTTTGTATTTTGATTTATTTCATTGCTTTATTATCCCATAATTCTGGTGTTTTTAAGAGGCTAGATCCTAAGGTTTTGTGCAAAGGCCCCCAATATGACCACCATCCAAACTGTTTCACTTAATGCGGCCCACATAAATCATAGATGGGCCTAATTTTTTGGCATCATATACAGCTTTTCTTGAGGTAATTGATGGTCAAAGAGATTTCACAAAATTATCACAATGGGACTTGTAAAAAGTTAAGGATATACGTCCTTCTCCCAACTGTTTCTTAATTTGTGTGGCCCACCTGAATCACATAGCCTTATTTTAAGCCCCGGACAAAACAATGGATGATGATGCACCTGATAGTCAGATAGTCAAGGTGGATTTTAGAAACACATCACATGCGGTGGGTTCACCTGAGTCACCTCACGTGTGATCCTGGGATATGGTTAGCAGGAGGTGCAACACAATGATAGTCAGCCAGTCAGCCCTCCACCAGGTAGACTTGGTAGAAGGGCCGACCCTCCTTTCCTGCCGACTATCGACCATGATCCCAATCTCTATCGACAACGGTCCAATCTCTTTTCATTTGTTTTGTGCATAAACAAGCCTGTGTGTTTTGGGGGACCTCATGGGAATGGACATCCACACCATCAATCACCATCAATCTGATGCACCCTTCCATGGTGGATGATGGGCCTAAAAATCAAGCTAATCCATATTAGGTGGGCCACACCACATACAACACCCACTGAAACCTTTACGGTTGTTTATAAGGCCCAATAAGTTGTGGTTAAGACATCCAACCCATCCATTGTGTGTGTCCCACTTAGATGAAGGGTCAAACCAAATTTTAGGCCCTTACAAAACTCAGGTGAGCCCCACCAAGTGATTTTAAATGTTTTAAGCAATGAATGGACATGGTTTTGGATGGCGTGGCCCACCCGACTTTCGGATGTGGCTGATTTTGGGGCATCCCATAACTTAAGAGGGAGGTCACCAAATGCATGGTGTAGATGTCTGACACACCACGGTAGGGCCTACATAGCTCAACCTCGCACATCATGAGTACCATCAGGACCAAGCCACCGTGCGAAAATCACCTGGATCGAATGATCCTAACCCTTAGAATGGGCCAATTTGTTACAACCATCCGTTTTTATGATGCAAAAATCACATGGTTGGGATAATCAACCCAAAGTGCTACTTCGGAATCATAAAAAATGCATGGTGGGATCCATTTGTTTTAAGATGTTGATTAGTGTTATTTTGCTTCTCTGCTCAATCTTGATCATCCACTCTCCATGGTATTGACCAGAAAATAACTCCAATCATATGCTAGCTTTCGAAATGTACAATACTAGATTTTGAGTTATTATTCGAAATGATACGTGGCCTTTTCCTATGCTATCTTTCTTGGAATTTCATGGACAACGTTCTTAGCCAATTTCATAGCCATCTTGGATGGCCTTTGAGCTTTGCAGAGATTTGAACTCACCTGATAGTTTTAGTTGAGAGCGACTGGTTGAATACAATTTAGGTTAGTAATACGAAGATGGATCATGTTTAGTAATTCCTTGATCGAATCCCTCTTTGTTTTCATGCATTAAGCTCAAGAATACATTTATTTGCTAATATGGTGGCCAATCTTAGTTCAGTAAAGATTTTAACTAGGTCCGCTTGGATTATGCTATGTATGAATGATCTTTTTTATTTCACAAGAGATCTTGGTCCTTTATATATAGTTCTTGCATTAATTATTCTAAAAGTATGTGTAGCTCTGCGACAAGCTCATGTTTCTATGGTCTCCATCTGTATTTACCTAAATGATGCTACAAATCTCTATCTATTGTTGTTCAATCCGTGATATGTGGCCACGTGTAATGAATGACCCTAATTCAATCAAATGTGTGCTATTAGGAATAGTGCCGGGCATGCATTTTAAGTAGGGAAGTGTTAGTCTTTCAAAATGTGATCATTTTACCTTGACCTAATGACTTTTCTTTCAATGGTGATAGCGGATTATATTTTTTAGTGAGTCGATAATGGATGGACAAGATTAAAAATAAGGCTAGTAACTAATTTTATTGATTTGAATATAAACAGTATAATCAGTGAGAAAAATAAACTAAGCAAATAAAAAAATAAATTCTTACGTACAACTACTTATGTTGGCAAAATGGCCATAGAAAATACTAGACAATCTTGGTGTGTGGTCAACAGAATGTGACTAATGATATGCCAAGTAAGAACTTGGTGACCGGGAATTCGACAATGGTAGTTATGGATATTTAACCCAATCGTAGAAGCGTACTATAGCGATGGCAATAGACAACAATGGATTTAAAGTAATCTAAGGGGCTCTGAACTTATGACAGCATGGCTGGATAGAAGTGGAGTGTCTAGGCTAAGAAGCTAAATCAATGATAAGTAGCATTTTGCCGTAGAGAAATTGATTGTGTGTAGCGAGGGATTGAAACTCTTCGTCAATATTACTTTTATAGACTTGAGAGGCCGTGGCCATGTAGTAAATTTTTTTATGAATATTTAATTGTCCAGTGGCTGTGCTAATAGGATCTAAAATCTTTATTGTATAGTGCTATGGTGATTTGATTTGCTTCTAATTTCGTATAGACTTTTTATTATTCGCTCCTAATTCTTCATTGCATTCGATAAAATATCAATTATCCGTAAGAAAATTTCCTTTTGGTGTGAATTTGGTTTTGATTTGGGACGGCCATGTCATGCGTGGATTAGATTGCGGAGAATCCGGTATCGGTAGGACTTCGGAAACTTTTTGTGCATGTAAAAGTCACATATGTTGCTCATGTGTAAATCATGTGTTTTTTTGAATGATACCCATTTATTTATATTTATATTTATTTATTTATTTATTACAGATGTGCATACGACTCTAAGTGGGCTTGCTTTTGACAGACAACGTGTTATTATTTGCTGAACCTTTGTGATGCGAGTCCGATTTCCTCCCATCATTCGTATATGAGCGTCGACACATGACAACTTCTCACTAATTAATATGGACTATATCAAACCAGGTATAGACACCATTAAAATGTTTATTTATCTATAATTGAACACACATACACACACATGCGTGCACACACAGAGGGAGTAATGGTCTCCCACAAGTAGTGTTGTAAGAGACCATCCATGCAAGGATCGAGTGCTCGGGTGTGCCTCACTTTGATATGTTTCTGAAATCCACTTCAGCCATCAGGTGCCTGATCCCATGTTAGGTCTAGGACTTAAATTTGTGATGCAAGTTGGCCCACCCTTGATTGTTTATGGGCCTACCATGATGTGCATGAGAAATCTACTTCGACCATTAGATGGGAAATCACACATTAGGTCTGAGGCAAAAAAACAGTTTGACCTATGATTCAGGTGGGCCACATCAGAGGCAACAGTTGGGAGAGATGTTAACTCTTGACTTTTTTACAAGGCCCACCATGATGAGTATGTGAAATTGATTCCAACCATTAGAAATAATACCAAAAGCTAGGCCTGCCCCAAAATTAGGCTCATCCATTATTCAAGTAGACCACACCAAGGGAAACAATTTTAAGGTGTCCATTTTTAACTTTTCAATATGGTGTGATCAACAAAACGCCATGACTTCATTGACACACTCAGGGGAATGGTACAATGAGGTTGATGGTCAAGTTGTATGGGCCCCACTGTGGTTAGGGGTGTACATCAAGTCGAACCGAGTCGAGCTGGCCTCAGCTCGACTCGGCTCGACCACTAGTTGACCTCAGCTCGAACTTGGCTTGGCTTGGTCCTCGAGCCCGACTGGCTAGCTCGGCACAGTTCAGCCAGTAGCTTGGGCCAGTTCGAGCCAAGATCGAGCCGAGTTCACCATTGCAGCATTTTCACAAACACCTGGACTGCACCTTCAAAATCTCATTGTATTTGAGACAGTAGCAATGATTTTATAGGTATTTTATCAAACATCTTTTTTTTTTTTTTTTTTTTGCTTGAAAAAAAATACTTTTTAATTACATGGTAGACCAGTGAAACTACAAAATCATTGGAAGAAAAGAAAGAGTTAGTGGTGTTTACGCATTGACAAACTATCGGGATTCAGATGGCTAAGCTTTTGAAACCAATGAGCCAGCCCCTTCTTGTGGTCCTGGCAGGTGGAGTTCTGAACAAGGTTCAGCGTGCTGTCACGAGCAATTGAAGATTCAAACTGTTCAAAGACCTGCACGATCTGCCAAAACTCAGGTCTCTTCTCTGGAAGAAATGCCCAGCATTGCTCGATCAAAGCTCTCAACGCAGCCGGACATTCGACAAGAGTAGCCAGTCTCGAATTCTTATTTACTACAGCAAAAACTGCCTGGATGGGAGTCATCTCCTCATATGGGATTGTCCCT
The DNA here is from genome assembly GCA_021015155.1 of Magnolia officinalis. Classification (NCBI taxonomy): domain Eukaryota; kingdom Viridiplantae; phylum Streptophyta; class Magnoliopsida; order Magnoliales; family Magnoliaceae; genus Magnolia; species Magnolia officinalis. The sequence continues at coordinate 87,624,563 of JAJHSJ010000005.1, forward strand.
GTCACCACCTCCCATAAGACAAGTCTAAAGCTGTACACATCGACCTATATCAAACACCTTCTAAGCAACATCAAAATCAAGAAAAAAAAGGTGTTGGTCTCATATACATACCTTCCTTGCTACCAATCATTCTTCTTTGAGTCATTTCATCAAACACTTGGTGAGCAACATCAATATCAAAGTAACCGAGTCACCAAACTGGTTCGATCCGAGTTTGATTCGAGCTGGATTCGATCCGAGTCGAGTTGAGCTGGGGCCAGCTCGAACTCATTTTCGAGCTAAAAAATCAGCTCGACTTGGCTTGAACTCAGCTTCGAACCGAGTCGAATCGAGCTTTTTCGAGTCGAGTCGAGCGAGTTAACCGAGCTAGCTTGGTTTGTGTACACCTCTAACTGTGGTCTATGTTGGACATCCACTCCATCAATCAGATGCACCCTCCCATGGTGGACCACATGCCTAAAAATCAGACCAATCTATTTCTTACTAGGGCCACACTATAGACAACAGTTGAGAATGGATACCCACTTATTGAAACCTCATGTTCATTTATAGGGCCACTGAGATGTGGTTCATACATCCAGCCCATCAGTTGTGTGTCCCACTTGGATGAGGCATCACACCAAGTTTCAGACATCCAAAACTCAGTGAGCCCCATTAAGTGCTTTTGATGTTCTAGGCATGATTTCACATGGTGTGACCCACTTGAGTTCCGATATGGCTGATTTTTGGTATGGACCATGACCTAAAGGGGACCCACTAAATGCACAGTATGGATGTCTGACATAGATCACGATGGAGCCCATAGAGCTCGACCTCATGGAAAGCTCCCATGAGACTGACCTCGCCGTGTGTAGTGAATGCTCACATGGGAACTACTCCTCATGAGCACTTTTGATGCGTGATGTGGGCACAAAATCTGAACGGTCTAGATTTTCAGATCAGGCTAGCTTTTGGACCCTTGGGGTTTCATGAGGTCACTCATCTAGTGGTCCATTTGGATTTTAGGAGGGATGGGATCCAATGATATTAGGAGGGATGGGATCAATTTTAAGGTAATGATGATGGTGTCAGTGGATTGTCTTAAGATCCATGGGATTGCTTATATCCCGGGACAAGTTCACTGGGTCTGTTTGGCATGCCGTGCATATCCCGGGATTTTACCTTCCAATCCATCCAACCAAGGGATAGGATCAATTTTAAGGTAATGATGGTGATGTCAGTGGATTGTCTTAAGATCCATGGGATTGCTCATATCCCGGGACAAGTTCACCGGATCTGTTTGGCTCATCATGCCTATCCCAGGATATTGTCAATCCCATCCCTCCTAATACCGTGGGATCCGCCTGGCCAAACAGGCCCTCATGGTCTGCTGGTTGGAGGTGCTTGCTGACTTAAATGCGGTCATGAGTTCGATATTCACACCATCAGGTTGAACTCAGGTCTAATCATTGTCAGTTGCATCGAGTTGGATGAGTAAGTGAGCCTACTGAACTCATCTTGTCGAGTCCAAGACCAACCTTCCTAGTGAATGGGCTTGAAATCCAAATACAATTGACTCTTTCCAAGCACTCTTTAGGTATTCAAGGCCGAAGAGTCCAGTGCACATCCGCAGTCCCATAACCAAGACAAAACATCCACAGTACAGTTTTCATTCTAATCTGCTTGAAATTTTTATTATTTCCTTGCTACAAGGACAACAGGTGTTGCTTATGGTGCGTATTATAGCTTTGCAAGCATGTGCTGAATTTTACAGGACATTAGGAGCGGATTGGGCCTTTCGGCGTTGGTGCGAATAACATTTCTAACAGTAGTGAGCCACCTTACATTCTTAAACCCGGGTCGGCTCTGGTTGGGTCGCTTGAGCCCAACCCAGTTGCAGTTAAATGGGTCATCTTGGCCCGTTTACAAAGTGGATTGGGTTTGGGTGACCCAGACCGAACCCTGCTCCTTTCCAGGCCAAATGCTTATGTTTCATCCAGAAGCATTATTTCCACATGTACATGCAAGAAAGCAATTGAATGGAAAATACTAACAAGTTACATGTCCCTGGTCTGCCTGGACTCTGTTATGCTTACTTCCATATGTGCTGCATTCTCTATTTAGGAGATTTTTTTTTTTTTTTTCTCCTTCATATCAGTTATTGATACATTGACGAATGCCACACGGAAAAAATACATATAGGAGATCTGCATTCCCTATTTTGGAGATCTTGCCTACACTTGCTAACCAGCAGCTGTTTGTGTTGGGATTCGTGGCAGCAAATTCTAAATTGGAATAATGTAAACAAGTAATAACAAAGCATATATGATTTTATGTGGAAAAACTCTTGCGAGACAAAATCACGGCACAAAGCGACAGTGAATCATTATGAAAGAAAAAATATAAGAGATGAAATCACTTACAATAAATCGAAAATCCACTTTCTTCCCAAGCTCTTAAAAATGTTTTTCCCTCTTTAGAATAGCCAAGTAAACTCTTCTCTCAACCCTAATCCGGCAACTACACCCATATATAGTGTTGCACTTGAAATATAAAACAAGTTCCGCAATTCTGCAAAACTGCGCAACTCTATTGTTCGGATCGACAGCCATTGAAGGCACTTTGATGGGATCGAAGCCACCTTCAATCATATCGATTTGGACCCCAAAACAGTCCAATGAGCAAAAGGGAATAAATCAAGATTTTCTGGATGAGATCGAGTGGCTATCGATGGGATCGACACCTGCTCGATGGGATTGAGTGGTCTGTCGATACCATCGACAGACCTAGTTAATGACAAATTTAAGACATTTGATAACAGTTTAGATGCATAGTTGAAATAAATTGCAAATTCAATGAATTGGAATTTGAAGTATTCCATCCAAATTCAATGAAATTTGATTGAATTAGTGTCTTGTTAACTGTTTGGATGGAAACACAACCACAAAACGCAAACCCATCAGAATCACATTTAACCTAGTGACAAGTTCTTTTACTCCCCGTATTCCGAGTGAGGTGATTAGAAAATTTAGTACCAACATCTTCAGAAAGCAGAAAATCACTGTGAAAAATAGTGAGCAGAGTTCGTGGGAGTTACCCTCGTTACCCAGCAGAAAATGACAGGAAGAACCCAACTATCAGGCAGAAGAATGCATCTGACATTGACATGTTCGTGGTAAGGGAAGTGCAGAGATGAGAGGTAGAATTTTCTTAACGTAGCACAACGTTCTACTGTTCTGGTGTACCGAAGCTTTTTGGAAGCCCAGCCAAGGACAATGATAGACTGAATACGTAAATCTGAAGTGGGCAGTGAATGCAGTCATAGGATCAGATGACCCAAAACCAAGAAGCTATCGAACCAGCCGCCAAGCCAATAACCAAAAATAGCACAATCGCAATCCCCGCAGTCTCTGCATTCTGTAACACAACAGCTTTTGGAGCAAGTATCATTAACACAGATGTAAAATAGCCATTGGTTAGCCCAAGAAGACACGTCTGAACAGCAACCGTAGTCTCCGTTTGGAAGAATTTGGGACCATGCAAGCAACCCAGAAAGAGAGGATAGAATAGCAGCCTTGTAATACAAGCACCAACTGCAATATTTGCATTCTCGAGGAGATACGATGCAGTCAGAGACTTACCCACCAGATCAAACACGTTGTAGCCTGCAATGAGAAGTATTGGATACCAGTCCTTAAGGACCTGTGAGTGAAGATGCTCTGTAACATATCTTGGAAATATGGAGAGAGTAACAACATAGATGAGGAAGATGTTGGGGGCCTTGAACAAAACCTTAGGATCTAGCCTCCCGAAACAAACCAGAATTATGGAATAATAAAGCAATGAAATAAATCAAAGCATAAACCACACAACATGAGAGATTTTTACGTGGAAAACCCTCAAAGAGGTAAAAACCACGGGACCTCGTCCAGATCAACAATCCATTATGAAGTAAAACGTTACAGCCTTCTTCACTCACGCATGAGTGGATGAACAATAAGAGAAACAAAGAGAGCGGAGAGATCTAACCGATTATGAGGACATGGAAGCGCTGAGATATCAAGTGCACAGTAGATCACTTCTACGAGCAGAACCTCTCTTCCACAAGCTTTCTCTCTCTCTCTCTCTCTCTCTCTCTCTCTCTCACACACACACACACACACACACACACACCTTTGAAAGCCCTAAACCCTTTAGCAAACCCTTGTAAAGCTTTAGGAAACCCTCTTGTATCTTTTTCATACCCTAGAAAACCCTAGGGACTTCTTATTTATAGTTTTAGGAAACTTTCTTCCGCATCCTTGTTGCGAAAGGACTCAAAAATCTGCAATCCTCATAGAATCGCAGAACGAATCTGCGTAACCTCGACTGGACGAGTGGATCCCTCGACCGGTCGAGCGACACCTTCGACCGGTCGAGCACATCCCACGACCGGTCGAGTACCTCGAAAAACCAAAACCTCAACTCGCTGGACTTTGAGTAGAGCCCTGCTCGATTGGTCGTGCACTAGCCCTCGACTGGTAGAGCACGGGAAAAAAACCCATCAAATCTCCTCCTTTTTGACCCAGGAGGGGTTCACCTTTTTCAAGCCAGCCAGGTTTCTACAAATCTCAAACTTGCCCTTGATCAAAGCCTTGGTCATCATGTCTGACCCATTATCGTCCGTGTGGACCTTCTCAAACTGTAACACATTCTGTTCCAAAGTATCCCTGATCTAGTGATACTGAATCTCTATGTGCTTCGACTTGGAATGTTGACTTGGAATCTTAAATTCCTGTAGGAACCTCTTCATCCAAAGCATCTCTTTACTTGCCTCTGTGACTGCAATGTACTTGGCCTCTGTCGTCGACAATGTTATGACCTTCTGTAGCTTTCTCTGCCAAGAAACTGCTCCCCCTGCAAATGTGAACATGAACCCTGATGTAGACTTTCTGGAGTATATGTTACATGTCATATCTGCATCTGTGTAACCCTCTAACACAAGTTTACCTTCACCATAGCATAGGCTCAATTTGGATGAGCCTCTTAGATACTGCAGTATCCATTTCACCGTTGCCCAATGCTCTTTACCAGGATTGGCAAGATACCGGCTGACAACACCAACCGCATATACTATGTCTGGGCGTGTACACACCATAACATACATCAAACTTCCTACAGCTGACTCGTAGGGTATCTTCTGCATCTCTTTCACATCTGCCTTCGTCTTGGGACACTGCCTGCGCTCAATCTGAAGTGACCATCTAGTGGAGTACTGACCGGCTACGCTGCATTCATATTAAACCGCTCTAGGACTTTCTCAATATACCGCTCTTGTGACAGTCAAAGCTTCCTGTTGCTTTTGTCACGAGTTATCTCCATTCCTAGGATCTGTTTAGCCAGGCCCAAATCTTTCATCGCAAAAGACTTGCCCAACTCCTTTTCAACCTGTCGATCTTCTTGATGAGCATGTCATCAACATATAACAACAGAACTAAGAAATCACCATTTGAGAACTTGCGCGTGAACACACAGTGGTCCAACTCCGTTCTGTCATACCCGTGTTTCAACATAAATGAGTCATACTTCTTGTACTTTTGCCGTGGAACTTATTTTAGCCCATACAAGCTCTTCCTCAGCCTACACACCATATGCTCTTTGCCTTGACTTCGAACCCCTCTAGTTGGTGCATGTTGATCTCTTCTTCCAGGTCACCATGGAGGAAGGCGGTTTTAACATCTAACTGCTCTATCTCCAGATCCATGCTAGCCGCCAACCCAAGCAACACCCGTATGGATGTCATCTTCACCACTGGTGAGAATATCTCCTCGAAGTCTATACCTTTCCTCTGACAGAACCCTTTCACTATAAGTTTGGCTTTGAATTTCGTCTGTGAATTCTTTTACTCAATCTTCTTTCTGAACACCCACTTGTTGCTCAGAGATTTCTTGCCCTTAGACAGTTTCACCATGTCATAGGTGTGGTTCTTATGCAAGGATTCCATCTCCTCTTGCATATCTTTCAACTACTCCCTCTTATGCTCATCGGCTAGGGCCTCAGAATAATCTTCTGGCTCTCCCCCATCAGTCAGCATAATGTACTCATGCGGTGAGTACCTCTTGGACGACTGTCTGTCCCTAGATGACCTCCTCACCTGTGGCTCAACAGGTAGATCAAATGGGGGTTGCACCCCTAATCCATCTTCTGAAGGAACTCCCTCGTCCTCTGCACCTTGCTGTACTCCCCCGTCATCAGGCACCACAGGAAGAATAATTGGATCCATTTCCTCTAGCTCACCTGAATTAGGCTGATTCTTCTCTGGTTTACCAATGTCTTCTATATACTGATCTTCAAAGAAAACCACATCTCTGCTCCTGACGAGCTTCTTCTCGGTCGGATCCCACAATCTGTAACCGAACTTTTCATCACCGTACCCTAAGAACACACACTGCCTGATCTTCATATCGAGCTTGGACCTCTCGTCCTTTGGTACGTGAATGGATGCCCTGCATCTAAACACCCTGAGATGACTGTACGATGGATCCTTTCCAGTCCACACCTACTCAGGTACTTCTACATTCAACGGGGCTGATAGAGACCTGTTTATCAAATACATCACCGTGTGCATTGCTTCTCCCCAGAACGTCTTGGGCAATTTTGCATAGGATAACATGCATCTGATTCTCTCAATAATGGTGTGATTCATTCGTTCAGCTACACCATTATGCTGGGGGGTCTTGGGAACCGTCTATTCATGTCGTATACCCAGGGACTTGCAGTACTCATGAAAGTCGCCAATGTATTCACCACCATTGTCAGTGCAGATGCACTTCAATGATCTACTTGTCTCTCTCTGGACCATAGCATGAAACAATTTAAACACACCAAAGACCTCGTCCTTAGATTTCAAAGCATAAACCTAAACCCTCCTAGATGCATCATTTATAAAAGTAACAAAATACAATGCCCCACCCAAAGTTTTTGTCCTCATAGGACCATAAACATCAGAATAAACTAAATCTAATGCATGCACTTTATTAACATGAGAAACAGATTTAATAAATGAAACTCTATGCTGTTTTCCTGATAAACAATCAATACAGGTTTTGAGAGGTATACCTGTCACGTTTAGAAGGAGCCGCTTCCTCGCTAGTACTTGAAGCCCTTTTTCACTCATGTGGCGTAGACGCCTGTGCCACATGTCAATAGCTGAATCTTCCGCTGCGTTCAACCTACCCTTGCACACACTGACACTTGCCTTGTAAAGGGTGTAACACATCTTTCCTCTGGCTGCAATCAACGAACCCTTGATGAGCTTCCATCGCCCACCACCAAACCAGCTTTCATAGCCATTATCATCCAACCTTCCCGTCGACCTCAAGTTGAGGCGATGGTCTGGGATATGCCTCACATCCCTAAGAACCAATGTGCAGCCCACATCGGTCTTCACACAAATATCACCGACTCCCATGATTTTCGATACGCCAGAATTTCCTATCTTCACGGTCCCATAGTCACCTGACTTGTAGCTTGTGAAGAAGTCTCTGCGTGGAGTCGCATGAAAAGAAGTACCCGAGTCAATCACCCAGTCGGTGTCCTGACTCGTAGCCGTGAGACATATATCGTGATCTGCAGAAAGAATAACTACAACGTCGCCAACTGAAGCGACTGTAGTGAAATCCGATTCATTTTCCTTCTCCTTTCCTTTTCCTTTCTTGTCGTTCTTAGCCTTACAACATTCATGCTTATAGTGGCCCTTCTTGCCACAATTTCAGCATTCAATATCTTTCCTGGTACTTGATTTGCCTCTTGATTTATCTCGGGCCTTCCCGCCTTTTTTGTTCTTTCCTCTCCCCCGTTCTTGTGTCACAAGGGCTTCTTGCTGAGTGGACCCTTGAGACTTCCTCATTGTCTCCTCATTGAAGAGACAGCTAGTAACCTGTTCCATGAAAATATTTTCGTCTGGTGTGGAGTTACTTAGAGACACCACCAATGTCTCCTAACTTTTAGGCAATGAACTAAGCAATAGGAAAGCCTGCAATTCATCATCCAGGACCATCTTCATAGAGGAGAGTTGGTTCTTTCCAGAACACCTCCTCCATGAGTTCAAGACTGGCCAATTTCTATTTAGCTGCCGCATTCTCCTGCTGAAGGCCCACGTTTCTTGTCACCCGCATCCTTTCCTCTAATGATTTCAACTCATTTTCTGCAACCTTCACCTGGCTGAAGATGTCCCCAAAAATGAGCTTGTTCCAGAATTTTAAGGCCCTTTTCACCTTGATGAGTTTGAGCTGAACATTTGTCAGGGGGTTTGGGGATTCCCGACTGGCCTAGGCTTCCTTCGTCACCTGCAAGAAAGAGCTATGCAGGGTCCACATTCTAAGAAATCTAAAAGGCTTAGGAGAGGAGATAGTTTGCCTTGGGAAGATGAACCATAGCGGAACATGGTCGGAATTCGCTCTGGGCAAGTGCTCCACCTTGAAATGAGGGAATGAAACCGCTCAGCTGCCATTAATTAACACCCTATCCAACCTCACCCAAATCCGAGCCAGGCCTGACCTGTTATTGCTCCATGTGAAACAGCTGCTTGTAAAGCCCGCATCCCTCAGGCCCGACATATTTATGTTGTTCCTGAACTCGTCCGAACTAGCACCAACGGATGAGGCCGCTCCCAATCTCTCCTCAGTCGACGTTACAGCATTAAAGTCTCCTGCTACAGCCCACGGCCCTTGGGCTGACCTGCTGACTAGTGTCATCTCTTCCCAGAGCTCGATGCGCTGCAACCTGTAACACTTTGCGTAGACCACTGATAGCATCACTGGTTGAGAAGAAATAGGCAGCTGCAAATTGATGGATATCATTTGGTTAGACATATTGAAAGGTTAGTGACATTGAGAGAATTCTGGTAAAATAACCAGATCTTCCCTCCAATCCCATAATTCGATAGCGAGGAGTGAAATCCCAATTTCAACCCGATGCCGACTCTTTTTTCATCTCTAAGCATAGGTTCCAATATAGCTACAACCAACGGGCAATATTTTCTGATAAGTCTCAAAAGTGAGGTTTGAGTGGACCTATTTCCCACCCCCCGGGCATTCCAAATGAGGATGTTATCCATTCGTAACACATCCGGAGTTCACAGCCCTACGTTTGAGTTTCCGAAGTCTGCAGCACCATTCCCCTTCCTTAGCCTTCACTTGCTCTCTGCTAGTTTTTGACTTTCTGGGTCTACCCCTAGGCTTCCTGCAAGAATCCGTAGCCATGGACAACTGAGGTTGACCTTCCTCTATGCTCCCTGGTAGGGGAGGAGGGGGCTGCCTTATTGAGGAAGGAGGCTCCAAGGAGTTGGAGGCTTCTTCTGTAAAGACTCCTTCCCGCACTTTGTCTGACACCTGGGCAGGCTCCTCATCTTGAGCAACATGCTCGAAGAAGGGAGAGAGATCCATAGATAGCTGAATCGAGGAACTCGAGACTATCTCCAAATCTTTGGGAGGGCCGAGAGCTGGGGGGGGGGGGGGGGGCACCTCCAACTGCGGAGCAAGTCATCAGGCCTGTCCCCCATAGGTCGGAGAGGGGAATAACCAACTGATTTGGCTTTTCCTTTCGAAATCTTCTTCCTTTTCCACTCAGGACAATTGCAAGCAGTGATTTGAGCTTGATTTTTAGGTTCTATGGCTAGAGTGTTGACGGGGATGCCTAGAGTAGGATCTGGAGATGGAGACGTAGCTGGCAATCCATTCTCACAAATTCGGACTGGGCATCCAAACTGCTGATCTCTGGGGGAGGACTGGTAGCTACTCAAGTCTCCTGAGCACTGAGGAGACATCTGGGAATTGGGACACAACCTGATAGGAGGCCTGCATCTGGGGTCAGATGCTTGACTGGGAACCTCCCCACCTGGGACTATAACAAATGAATACTGATTTTGCTACCCCTGTTCCTCGTTGCCAGTCCCCTTCTATCCCTCCACACCTTCAGGCTGTAGAACACTGTCAACCACACCCGCAACTACTATGGCTCGACAACTCTCTGTTCCATTAAGCTTCTCAGCGTCTTTTTGGCAAATAGTTTCAGGGTGTTGTAGGAGACTTAATGGTGCCACGTAAAAACGTTCCTCGACCCATTGTCTAGTACACTCTGCTGGTAAGGGATGAATGGTCTCTTGACCTACAACCAAGGAGCCTTCCAATTCTGCATGGATAGGGAAATTCATATCTAAGACTTGTAGATTTAACATCTGGCCCAAATTCACACCTGGTCTAAGCTACACCTTAACTCTTGCATACATCTGGAAAAGCCCAAATATGCTATTTGAGTCTAACTGGATCACCTTCCCAAAGAAATTCCCTAAGTCCACTATCATCGCCTCAAACCAGGCGTGGGCTAGAATGCCGAAAAGGCGAATCCAAGAGCCACCCTTAGGATCTAACAAATCCGTGGACCAAGGCGACACTGACTTGAGACCCATTTCCTTGTGGAGATCAGAGTTGGTCAGAAATTTCTGATATTCCTTAACAGATTTAAGCAGGATTAGAAATTGGAAAGGGGATAACTTAACAACATCGATGGCCGAAGCCGCGAACTTAGAGGCTCTGATAGCAGACTAGGGCTTCAATATAGACGTTGTACTGCTGAGTGCTTCTCCAACCAAACCCAGGGATAGCTCTTTCAATTTCCTAGCAACCACTCCAGGGTCTGCAATCATCGACACCTCCCTCGAAGGGCATGGAGACGATGTCTTCTTACTTGCTGAAGGGACATTTCCTGGTCTAACCACATATGCATAAGAACCGCTCGAAGAGGGATTCTCAGCCTGGTAAACATCCTGCTTAGATCTAGGAGGCATTCCTGCAGGCCTGTCGGATCTTTTGGTTCGAGATTTCCTAGGTAAAGGTGGCCCTCTTCCTCCTGCGTCAGTTTATAACTTCCTCCCCGAACAGATGATAGATGTAATTTTCCAAGGTGGGTTTTGCATTTCGAAAGGTCCTGACGTCCCTTGCTGGCCCTTCCATCCATCGGGCCTGTTCACTATCAAGTTTGCTTGGACAGAAAGCAGGTCCCGCGGGCTGAGGGTGGCTTGGTGCAACAAATTATGGTCTCACTACTTGCCACCAAAGATCTCCCTACTGACTTGGAAAGTCCTCCAAAATGCGGTCCTGGTGGAGTGTGTGATCCAAACTAAAGGCATACAACTGACTTATCGATGTGTTTGCTATGACGGTATCTCTCCTCAAGGGCTGTCGGTTGAATCGATTAGTCATATTTTCATATCCACTCCCCACGCTAAAGTAATATGGTCCCTCTTCACAACCATCTTTGGTAAATCCCCCCTTGGAGGTCCATCTATTGCAGTCAGGCTTTCCCTATGGTGGAGCGGTCCTTCCCCGAGGGGCTGGGCTGGAACTATTTGTAATTTGGTGCTAGGGATTATTCTCTAGGAGCTGTGGAGGGAGAAATCAAGGTAAGTTTGATGGTAGTCACCCAGCAATCCAAGCACAGGTAGCCCGGATAAAGGGATGGATTTCAAGCAACTCCATCTCGTCGAACCACTCCTCTAGCCCCTCGATAGCCGGCATTCGCGCCCTATCCTCGTTGAATGTTCGATTTGCTTCGGGCTCCTCTCCTCCTAGGCCGATACAGGTTATTAGGTGGCAAAGACCTCCTTTGGGCTGGGTGAAAATTAACATAGACGGATCTGCTAGGAGCAATCCAGGTTTGGCCGGAGGCGGTGGCATTTGTAGAGATGATCAGGGTGTCTTCCTGTTCGGGTTCTTCGCCAGTTATAGGACTGGTTCTAACACTCGGGCCGAGATCCGAGCTATTCATGATGACATCCTCCATTGCTTTAGCAGGGTTTCTCCAAAGTGATTGTCGAATCCGACTCTTTACTTGCGATCTCCCTTCTCTCCCACGGTTTCAATCCTAGCTGGAAATGGAGATACTGGTTAGCCCGGATCAAGAGTTTGCAGGACTCTAGCACAGTTAAATTCCAGCATATATTTGTTCACTCCCCAAGTATAGGGTTGTGATGTAGTAATAATCTCGGTAAGACTGAGGTCGAATCCACAGGGACTGAAACCTGTACGTAATCTGAAGCTAACTAGAACTAGAACTAGAATGAGATGAAATCTTAATCAGATGACAATTGAGGAATAAATGTAGAATAATTAATCTAAAATTTAGAGAATTAATTTAAAGGGAAACTAGGGATTCAGAGGATCCACTTGTAGAGATCAGGGAAATCTTATGCCTGCTTCACGAATCATGGAAATTAACTGAACTGCCATTGATATAGTTTTTAAGAGATGAAAGGTATATGAATTAGAATGGATTCCATTACCAAACTATGCCCAGGAGACAAAGTAAACAACAGAATTAAACTAATTACCAACCAATCAACATGCCATGAAGGTTAGGAAGGGTACCGACATCCAACCATGCCCAGGAGACGATGGTGAACAACAGGACTTCCTGACATCATAAAACATAAAAGGAGAAGAATATGCTCAAAGCCATCGCAGACCCATTGTAATTTTAGTCACAACAGACCATTAAAGACTGAAAGCATTCCTATAATCAAACTAAAATCAAAAGAAATCTATTCAATGAATCAGAGCCATAGGATTGTTCCCATCGCACCACAAGCTTCACCTCTTAGCCCTAGCTAAGAGGTTTAGTCTATTAACATGATTAGACTAATTCCACAAATAACATAAATAAAAATAAAATAAAACAGCTTCACGTCCTATGTGCTCCACCTCCCCCAAGCTCCAAGCCAAGCCTCCCTCTCTCTCTCTTCACGCCTCTCTCTTTTGTAGCTGCTGAGGTCGGCTGAAAGATTGCTGCAGTTGGTGTACGCAGCAGCAGGTCACATGCGCAGCAAAAGATGCAGAAAACTGCCACGTTTGATGGCTATGGGCGAAGTCAGTGGCCAAAAGAGATTTGATCTGCCTCCGTAGTGGTGGTCGGTGGCTGCCCTCTCTCTTGGCTGGACGGTCCAGATCACGTCCATGATCTTCGGTTTTGATGCACAACACACCGGCTCGCCCGGATTTCTCGGACGAGTGCAACAGGGCTTGCGCTGATGCAGTCGGTGGGCCTCAAATCATTGTTATATGAGAAATCTAACCCGACCACTGGCTTCCTCTTGCGAAATAGGTCGGACATGGGTAATTTTGGATCTGTTTCAGTGTAGCCCACGTGATTTCCTGTTCTATCGTCCGTTTGCGTTTGAACGGCTGAGATCCCCAAGAACTTCACTTCTTCACATTCTGTCAGCTAGGCATAGGCTGTAGCTGCCTCAGAGACTGAATCAACGGTCTGGATTGTCCGTGTGGACGATGTGTGAGGCCCACAACAGAGACCGACACTCTCTGTTCGCGGACGCTGGAATCAAAAGAAACGGAAACTTTCGTTTTTTCGTTGGCTGCCAGTGAGGCCCATTCATCTAGGTTTATGAGGAATCCACTCTGCCCATTGATTTCAGGAGAATATTTCGATGCCAGATGGATGGTTTTGGTTGATTGTTGAAGTGGCCCACTTGCTTGATGTCACGACCGTCTAATCTTCGTTTGGACAATCAAAAACCATTCTCTGCTACTTCTTGGAATTGTGTCACCTACACAGTGGTAAGGGGGACCACGTGGAGCTAATGGACGGCCCGGATCGGACAGATGATCCATGTTGGTGGCCCACCAGCATCCGAAAAATCGGACAGCGTAAACGCTGTTTGCGCGTTTTTTTTTTCTTTTTTCTTTAAAAAAAAAAAAAATCGTCGGTCAGCGCAATCGCTGACCGACTAGCTTTGTTCGGTGCACGGCCAGTGCCGTGTACATGGTGTACACGCACTGGACATGTAAGGTCCATCATGATGTATGTACAAGATCTGCTCCGTCCATACATTCTGCCATATCATTTAAACCGTCCATACCAAAGTTGAGGCAGTTCCAAATATCAGGTGGGCCCCAAATTGGAGATTAATGGGCTAATCTGTCTGTTGGACCACTTCCCGAGATCTTCAATGGCTGAAATTTAATATGTACAGTTAATTTACGGTCCCCATCACATTTATGAAGTTTCGAGTCAATCGGATGGCGGGAACCATGTGATCTTGCATTTTGCACAAATTTCAGGCCTCTTTAATGTGAACGGCTTGATTTTCTCGGATCCTTGGTGTGTAAAACCATCGATCTTGGTCCCCTGGGGTCTGTCCCATACTTTGGTGAATTCTGAGCGTTAAATCTCTGCTTTAAGCTCCCTTTTTCAGTCCATACTTGCAAATGTACCTTGCATCACAAACACGATTAAATTAGGATTTTAAACGGTGGCAGTTCATAAATCCAGGTAGTAATTGGGGTCTGATATACAATATTTGACCCTCAACAATATTTAGGGAAGGCAATGGTTTGGCGGACAGTTTGGCCAGGATGGGCAGCGACCTGCAATCCTCCACCATTTTCGTCCTTTTGAATGACCTCCCAAGAGAAGTGAAGGGGAGGATTTTTCTAGACAAGATGGGTTTGGGTGCTCTTAGAAGATGATCTTGCATCCTATGGTCTTTGTTAGTTAGGCTGTCATTTTTAGTTTCGTTCTCACGATAGGCTCTGGATAGGTCGCCTGCCTATTGAGCCTGAATTTATAGCGGGTTGGGAGTGGTCCGCTACCTTTTTGTTTGGGCCCTCCTGTTAGTTTTGTAAATTTCTCAGATCAATGAAATTTCAGTGGCATGAAAAAAAAATAATCTAGGAGGCATCCTTCGTGCACTCTTCAGCCCTGTTCTAGGTTTTGCTTACTTCACAGATTCTCCCATCTTTTTTTTTTTTTTTCCATCGACCACTCCCATAGCTGCTCTGGCATCTGTTTCATAATGAAATCTCACAAAAGCATAACCCCTAGGAGATATAGATCCCGGAAAAGAGGGAATAAATACATCATTAACCTTGCCATACCTCTGGAATATTTTGGGCAAATCGTCTTGAGAGCAGTCGTAGGGGACATTCCCTACAAATAGGCTGAATCTAGGAGCAGGAACTGCAACGAATCTTGAGCGCTCTCCTGGCCTGGATGATCTTCTCACCGATCTTCCCCTTCTTGTCGCTGGATCAAGTTCGCCCCCTCTAGAGGGGGCGCGATCTCATTTTCTCATCGGCGTTCCCAAACCCTGGAAACCCTAGCTCTCATCGTCGACATCCACTATACCTGACCCGCTCTTATGTAGATATCCACTATACCTGACCCACTCTTATGAGAACGTCGCGGCATATCTATATGACCCGCTCTTATGTAGATATGTCGCGACGTTCTCATAATTCCATTAGTACTCAGTCGTCATCTAACATTGACCCATTTACATTTCTCATGAGAACAACCATATTTCTTTAGGAGCGGGTCCAGGTGTTTCTTTAGGGCCTTTTTAAAGGGAGGATTAAGTGCACCCCGCCTCATCCAAGACAGTGCAGTCCTTGCTGTTGGGCCTACCTTTATGTATGTATTCTACATCCACAGCGTCTGTCCAGTTTTGCAAGATCATCATAGGGCATGAGCCCAAAAATGAAGTAGATCTAAAACTCAGGTGGACCATACCACAGGAAATAGTGGTGATTGGATACCCTACCTAAAAAACCTTCTATAGCCCACTGTCATGTTTCCATAATGTCTATTTGCCATCCAATCTGTTAATAGGGTTACATAAATCGGGGAAAAATATCAGCTTGATTCAAAACTTTTGTGGTACATCAATGGACAATCACCACTATTTCCTCTGGTATAGTCCACCTGAGAACTACATCTGCTTCATTTTTAGGTTCACGCCTTAAAATAATCTGGCATGAGAGATGGACAACATGCAGATATAGAATACATGCATCTAAGGTGGGCCCTATGGCAAGGGCCGGCCGCACCTAATTGGCTCCCCTTTCTAAAAAGGAAAAAGGCAAATCTCTTTAAGAAAACATCTCTATCCAATAATTAATAATTCTTTATTGTCGACGCAACCGCACAACCACAACTAATTGGCCTCTTCATAATAATTGATGGTAAGTTTTGGCTGTGTTTAGTTGGACTAAACTTCATGAAATATGAGCAACTCTCGCATCATTTTTAACCACAGATAATATTTGCTTGTTTGACAAATCAACAAATTTACCCGTGGTGTGTTGCCACACAGATGCATATAAGATAAGGTACTATGAGTCGACCTTGTGTGGGAGCTTCACATGATATCAAGCTCCATGGGTCCCACCGATGATGTGTGTTAGACATCCAACCCATCAATTAGATGCACCCTTCCATGATGGTCCTGGTTGTGAAAATAAGGCCAATTCATAACTTAGGTGGGCAACACCATAGACAACAATTGAGAGTAAATAGCCACCCATTGAAATCCTTCCTGATTATTTATAGGCCCTACTGAGATGTGGTTTAGACACCCATTCATTATGTGTGTACCAGTTGCATGAAGAATGCCTACCCATTGAAAACTTCCTGATTGTTAATAGGGCCCACTAAGATGTGGTTTAGACACCCATCCATTAGGTTTGCACCAATTGGATGAAGAGTCACACCAAATTTTATGCCATTCCACCATTGTGTGAGTTGAGTGTCCTCCTACCACGATATGTTGTTACTATCCTGACGTGAAGGGATGTGATGAGGACGATCACCATTTTCCTTAGGGAATATTACTTATGGAGCTCTCTGGAATCCTCTTAGAGCTTCCTTGAATGCACGAGGAATAAAAGTAGAAAATAAATTCTAATAATTTCAAAATAAATTGATTGATTATATAAAAATATTACAATCTTTTAAATAATGAGCTCAAATTAGGAATGAGTTTTAGACCCAAACTCCAACTTAAACACCCTAAAAACATGACTTACTATAACTAGTATAATTACTATTTATAGACTCCCTTCATTCATACTCTATTTCATGGTTTTGGCCAAACACTACAAGAAAAATGGCAATTAGGGGCGTTTTTAGCACAGGCGGCCACAAAAAACCGCCACTGTATATGAAAGGAGGGGCGTTTTTATGTGGCCGCTCGTGTACGAAACGGCCACTGCTGCTGTTGTTTTTTTTTTTTTTTTTTTTTTTTTTTTTTTTTTTTTTTTTTTTAAAAAAAAAACCCAAATCATGCTCTATCCCACGCGGCGCCCCCCAAATATCCAAAACCCTTAGCGCGCCTCTCCCAAATTCATCCCGCCTCTTCTTCTCCCACATCTTTTCTACCAAATTCCATCCCCAAAACCTTTTCTCCCTCTCACTCTCCACATCTCCCTCTCCTTCTGTCTCTCTCGATCTCCCTCTCCCTCCAAGTGCGTCCCAAAACCCTCCTCTCCCTCTATTTCTCTTGATCTCCTTGTCTCTCTCGATCTGCATCTCTGTCTCCCTCTTGATCTCCTTATCTCTCTCCATTTATCTCTCCCTCTACAGCAACGACGCATCGTCTCTGGCAACGATGCATCCTCTCCAACATCATCTTCACCACTCTAAGTGCGGCCAACAGCCCCCGCCCGCCCTTCACCTTGACCCCGGCCATTTCTGGTAAACAATGGGACCAATGATCTAGATGGTCTGAGTTTTTATAAATGTATGCCATTTATACAACGGATGCGGATATAAAATAGTCTATTATTATTATTATTATTATTATTATATAACTCAAACAATCAGTACAGTAGTGAAATAATCATCAAACCCACTTATATGATGCAAAAAATTGAAAAAGAATCATACCCAAATAATAAATGAATTTGAATTTCTGTTTCTTGTTGGTCTCACTATACAGAAATTTGCAACAATGATACAAAGGTGACTGCTTAATCTGTTATGTCAAAACAAAGCTTTGCCTCATCCAAGGACCATTTATCTCCACCTTGTATTCTTGTATCTTTATAAGCCAGTAGGGACAGACAACTGTAATGAAAAGCAACAGACCCAAGAACAGAGCAAACAGCAACCGATGCCCAATGTAGCGCTTGCCAATACAAATGAAAAGCAAAGATGGAAGCCCTAACCTCATTCATTTTTCTTTTTTTCCTCTTCATTTTTATCCTTTTGCGATATAGAATAGAATAGTCTTGCCATTCATCATTTGTTGTGAATGTTTAAGGTGTGCACAACATGTGTTTGATGAAATGTCTCCGTTTTAACAATTTTTATGTTTTTTTTTTCTCACAACGATCTTCAACTTGAGGCCAACCTTCTCAACAGCCAAGATGGCATATGCGCATGATAGGTTGGCCATTTTATTATCATCATCATCATACAACAACAACTTAGATCAAAGCAACCGTGTGCCTTCACCATCCCATGTCTCCTTCCTTAGCCTCCACATGCATCAGCTGTGGGGTCATCTTCATCTGAGTAGTACTTAGTAGATGATTTTCAACTTGGTTATATAGTCAAGTATTACAGATGTGCTCCAAATAGCTTCAATCATGCAGGTATTTGGAGCACATGCTTCTCATTGTCCACCACTTCGACGTGATCAGTCGCAGATCTGTAATCCTTGATGACTGGAAATTGCATGATATGCGCAAATCTCTTATCAATATTATTTTAAAGATAATGAGCCTTGCTCATGGAACAAATTAAGAGGAATGCTATCATGTAGCCCACTTCATGGAAGCTCCATTAAAATGGTCACTACCATCATAATGTCAAATGTGCATAGCATATCACGAGCCATCCCCCCAAAATAATAGTAATTGGACAATTTCTACTACCATTTCAATGTTAGGATCTCCCTTGTTTTATTCCTTTTGACTGATTTATTTATTAAGGTAATGAGGTGTATGTTGAAGAAAATTGTGAATATATTTGATTATAGTAAGGTTTTTTTTTTTTTTTTTTTTTTTTTTTTTTTTTTTTTTTTTTTTTTGACCATTGATAAGCAGGCATTTAGAAATTGTACATGTGGTATCCATTAACTCAAATTGAACTAAGTTGTGGAACCGACTGTTTCCACATTACATGCCCAAAATCAGATTGGGCATACAATCCTCACCTCTGAATCATGGACCGTTAGATATGTTTTATTCTTAATGAATGCTCACCAGACCACCCCATGAATTTGGAATTATTATTATTATTATTTAAATGATTGTCCATTGTTTCATGTAGCATGCCCATCTGACGATGGTATAAGCCTGAATTTTGGTCATCCCATCATCATTGCAAGGTCATATAATGCATGAGTTGGATGGAAGATACACAACATGTGGTGAGCCCACTCAATGGTTGGACTAATTAAATTTTTGATACATTCAGCTTTCATAATGATATCACATAATGCATCCTGTGGATGCCAAATGCCAAAGGAAAACATGATGGACCCCACGTCCAGCACCTGTAAAATAAGCTTATTTTACAGAACTTGTAGAGGAACTTCCATTCTATTCCATTAGTTGCCATTTATTAAAATGAAAAAATATCTCGTTTAAACAAACAGTAGTCCACGAATCATAGGTTTGTATTGCTCAATCAATTAATCTAAACTATGACTTAGTGACTGTGGGTTATACAGTTTAATCAGTTTAATTTAAGTTAACATATGCGACATGTCCAACTTCTGATGAGGACCTGGGTATCAAGTGTCTTACCAGAGCATCAAACATATAACTCCCTTCATATGGATGATCCTAAGTTGAGCATCGAGGCATATTTTTACTGGACAGTTGGGTATCAATGCCTATTTGTAAATTCACGCACCAATCAGATGGTGAAAATCACTTAATGAGGAATTGATTCAGACATGGATCATCACAAGTGCCATCAGTTGAATGTCTCAGATCTCATTATAATTGGGCCAACACATCTAAGTTGTGGCTCCACCCGATGAACAGTCAGGATCTCAATCATGTGTGGATCAAGAGTCCCATTGGAAAATTCTGAAACAGATTGGTTATAAGTCCATGAATACATTTCTTTTTCTTCACTATTTGGAGTGCTTCATGTAGCTTTTCCTTGTTTGATTGCAGGTTTGTATTCTTGAGTTGGGAGCTTTGTGTATCATGTCTTGACATCTTCACAAGTTTACATTTTCTTTTTCCTTTTTGTTCTGTTTTCCTTGTGCGGATTCATAGTTTTATAGATGAATGTGAAGTTTTGTAACGCCCCGTACTTTCGGTACTCGGGTGTTACCAAGTAACCCTACCTAGTATATGTACGTTACATGATCTAACTACGTAAATAAACACTATAATACAATATAAATGCATACACTATGAAATGTTACTTGTACACTTCATAAATATTTAAAAATTTCATCACACGTTAACAATCCATATTATAATTATACACTTGTAACATTATTACATGAATTTCCATCATAAAATCTATATTATATAAATTAATAAAATTTATAAACAAATAACAATGTTTCAAACAATTTAATGATTTAACTTTCAAAAACCTAACACATATGTATATATATACGTTAATCCCTGCTTACTTGCTTCCTGACATTCATATAAATTATATATATAAACAATTTGTGATAATATAAATTATATGTGACGAAATATATAAGGAAAAAATTTCTAGTAATAATAATGATAATACAATGATAGTGAAAATAATAATAATGATAATAATAATAATAATATAATAATAATAATAATAATAATAATAATAATAAAATAATAATAAAATAATAATAATAATAATAATAATATTAAAGGTAGTATAAAAAAATTTAGTATTATAAAATCAGAACAGGCCATATATCCATAACCTGACCATGGTGTCTTAGCTTAAAAAGTCCCTGGACGGTTTTAACCGTTGAAGTTCAATTTCGTGCTGATCCGATCAACAGATCAGCTGTAAATCATAAATGAAACCCAAATCAAGTTGTGGGGCCCACCTGGACCTCACATGTTCCCCAAACTGGTCTAGGGCACCTATGTAGGGACCCCCTAAACAAATGAACGGTGTGTAGATTACACTAATGTCACATGTGACCCCACATGCGATGCATGGTAACATGTAGTACCATGCATGAGGTGCACCAAGCCAAGCTTGCTCGGTCAAACATCTTTGACCGAGCAACAAAACAAAAAGAAGAAAAATTCAAAAAATCCCGCTATTTGAAGTTTCAAACTGAGAGATTTTCAACCCCCAAAAGAAGGCCATCTGGGGAACTTTCGGATGATCCAAACCGTCCATTTCACTCGTGGTGGGTCATTGAACAAAACCATATAGGGACTTTGAACCATGCATTAAAATAACAAAGTTCAGCCCCAACCGTCCATTCCCTTCATGTGGGGGCTGAGATTCGATGAGAGGGACCATCAGATGACTTGTTGGGCAAGCCAACACCCCATGGACCGGAGGTTATCAACCTTCCCCTTTGCCAGCTGAGAAAGGTCTTCTCATGACCGGAAATGGCCAAGCAAGCCTTTAGGGAAGAGAAAAAAAGGGATTTCCCATTTTTGGATATAGGAGGCTGGCACTCTTGTGACCGTCCCCTGGGGCCACGTGGCGCGATCTCATCCCATCCCGTGGGTAGTACGAGATGAGGGGACTGAAATATCTTATCTCATGAGAAATCGAGGAAGAATCGGATCTTCTCATGAGATAATCCGAGAATCGTATTTGTGGCCCAAGAAGTGGGCCCCACACCGCTAATGGGACCCATCCAGACCAATCAAACGGTCTGGATTTCCCTGATGAAACCCCCTGAAACACAAATCCACCATTGTGGGTGGGTCATCTTCCTCAAAAACCCACCCG
>JAJHSJ010000005.1:87646355-87690679 GCA_021015155.1 Magnolia officinalis
TATGCATATGTGGTTAGACCAGGAAATGTCCCTTCAGCAAGTAAGAAGACATCGTCTCCATGCCCTCGAGGGAGGAGTGTCGATGATTGCAGACCCTGGAGTGGTTGCTAGGAAATTGAAAGAGCTATCCCTGGGTTTGGTTGGAGAAGCACTCAGCAGTACAAAGTCTATATTGAAGCCCTGTCTGCTATCAGAGCCTCTAAGTTCGCGGCTTCGGCCATCGATGTTGTTAAGTTATCCCCTTTCCAATTTCTAATCCTGCTTAAATCTGTTAAGGAATATCAGGATTTCTGACCAACTCTGATCTCCACAAGGAAATGGGTCTCAAGTCAGTGTCGCCTTTGGTCCACGGATTTGTTAGATCCTAAGGGTGGCTCTTGGATTCGCCTTTTCGGCATTCTAGCCCAGCTGGGTTGAGGGCGATGATAGTGGACTTAGGGATTTCTTTGGGAAGGTGATCAGTTAGACTCAAATAGCATATTTGGGCTTTTCCAGATGTATGCA
The DNA here is from genome assembly GCA_021015155.1 of Magnolia officinalis. Taxonomy (NCBI): domain Eukaryota; kingdom Viridiplantae; phylum Streptophyta; class Magnoliopsida; order Magnoliales; family Magnoliaceae; genus Magnolia; species Magnolia officinalis. Next base: position 87,646,860 of record JAJHSJ010000005.1, read on the forward strand.
AGAGTTAAGGTGTAGCTTAGACCAGGTGTGAATTTGGCCCGATGTTAAATCTACAAGTCTTAGATATGAATTTCCCTATCCATGCAGAATTGGAAGGCTCCTTGGTTGTAGGTCAAGAGACCTTCATCCCTTACACAGCAGAGTGTACTAGACAATGGGTCGAGGAACGTTTTACGTGGCACATTAAGTCTCCTACAACACCCTGAAACTATTTGCCAAAAAACGACGCTGAGAAGCTTAATGGAACAGAGAGTTGTCGAGCATAGTAGTTGCGGGTGTGGTTGACAGTGTTCTACAGCCTGAAGGTGTGGAGGGAGAGATAGAAGGGGACTGGAACGAGGAACAGGGGCTAGCACAAATCAGTATTATTTGTTATAGTCCAAGGTGGGGAGGTTCCCAGTCAAGCATCTGACCCCAGATGCAGGCCTCTATCAGGTTGTGTCCCAATTCCCAGATGTCTCCTCAGTGCTCAGGAGACTTGAGTAGCTAACAGTCCTCCCCCAGAGATCAGCAGTTTGGATGCCCAGTCCGAAATTGTGAGAATGGATTGCCAGCTACGTCTCCATCTCCAGATCCTACTCTAGGCATCCCCGTCAACACTCTAGCCATAGAACCTAAAAATCAAGCTCAAATCACTGCTTGCAATGATCCTGAGTGGAAAAGGAAGAAGATTTCGAAAGGAAAAGCAAAATCAGTTGGTTATTCCCCTCTCGACATATGGGGGACAGGCCTGATGACTTGCTCCGCAGTTGGAGGTGGCCCGCCACCCCCCCCCCCCCCCCCCCCCAGCTCTCGGCCCTCCCAAGATTGGAGATAGTCTCGAGTTCCTCGATTCAGCTATCTATGGATCTCTCTCCCTTCTTCGAGCATGTTGCTCAAGATTAGGAGCCTGCCCAGGTGTCGGACAAAGTGCGGAAGGAGTCTTTACAGAAGAAGCCTCCAACTCCTTGGAGCCTCCTTCCTCAATAAGGCAGCCCCCTCCTCCCCTACCAGGGAGCATAGAGGAAGGTCAACCTCAGTTGTCCATGGCTACGGATTCTTGCAGGAAGCCTAGGGGTAGACCCCAGAAAGTCAAAAACTAGCAGAGAGCAAGTGAAGGCTAAGGAAGGGGAATGGTGCTTTGCAGACTTCGGAACCTCAAACGTAGGGATGTGAACTCCGGATGTGTTACGAATGGATAACATCCTCATTTGGAATGCCCGGGGGTGGGAAATAGGTCCACTCAAACCTCACTTTTGAGACTTATCAGAAAATATTGCCCGTTGTTGTAGCTATATTGGAACCTATGCTTAGAGATGAAAAAAGAGTCGGCATCGGGTTGAAATTGGGATTTCACTCCTCGCTATCGAATTATGGGATTGGAGGGAAGATGGTTATTTTACCAGAATTCTCTCAATGTCACTAACCTTTCAATATGTCTAACCAAATGTATCCATCAATTTGCAGCTGCCTATTTCTTCTCAACCAGTGATGCTATCAGTGGTCTACGCAAAGTGTTACAGGTGCAGCGCATCGAGCTCTGGGAAGAGATGACACTGGTCACGCAGGTCAGCCCAAGGGTCGGGGGCTGTATGTAGCAGGAGACTTTAATGCTGTGTAACGTCGACTGAGGAGAGATTGGGAGCGGCCTCATCCGTTGGTGCTAGTTCGAACGAGTTCAGGAACAACATAAATATGTCGGGCCTGAGGGATGCGGGCTTACAAGCAAGAGCTGTTTCACATGGAGCAATAACAGGTCAGGCCCTGGCTCGGATTTGGGTGAGGTTGGATAGGGTGTTAATTAATGGGCAGCTGATGAGCGGTTCATTCCCTCATTTCAAGGTGGAGCACTTGCCCAGAGCGAATTCCGACCATGTTCCGCTATGGTTCATCTTCCCAAGGCAAATATCTCCTCTCCTAAGCCTTTTAGATTCTTAGAATGTGGACCCTGCATAGCTCTTTCTTGCAGGTGACGAAGGAAGCCTAGGCCAGTCGGGAATCCCAAACCCCTGACAAATGTTCAGCTCAAACTCATCAAGGTGAAAAGGGCCTTAAAATTCTGGAACAAGCTCATTTTTGGGGACATCTTCAGCCAGGTGAAGGTTGCAGAAAATGAGTTGAAATCATTAGAGGGAAGGATGCGAGTGACAAGAAACGTGGGCCTTCAGCAGGGAATGCGGCAGCTAAATAGAAATTGGCCAGTCTTGAACTCATGGAGGAGGTGTTCTGGAAAGAACCAACTCTCCTCTATGAAGATGGTCCTGGATGATGAATTGCAGGCTTTCCTATTGCTTAGTTCATGCCTAAAAGTTAGGAGGACATTGGTGGTGTCTCTAAGTAACTCCACACCAGACGAAAATATTTTTCATGGAACAGGTTACTAGCTGTCTCTTCAATGAGGAGACAATGAGGAAGTCTCAAGGGTCCACTCAGCAAGAAGCCCTTGTGACACAAGAACGGGGGAGAGGAAAGAACAAAAAAGGCGGGAAGGCCCGAGATAAATCAAGAGGCAAATCAAGTACCAGGAAAGATATTGAATGCTGGAATTGTGGCAAGAAGGGCCACTATAAGCATGAATGTTGTAAGGCTAAGAACGACAAGAAAGGAAAAGGAAAGGAGAAGGAAAATGAATCGGATTTCACTACAGTCGCTTCAGTTGGCGATTGTAGTTATTCTTTCTGCAGATCACGATATATGTCTCACGGCTACGAGTCAGGACACCGACTGGGTGATTGACTCGGGTACTTCTTTTCATGCGACTCCACGCAGAGACTTCTTCACAAGCTACAAGTCAGGTGACTATGAGACCGTGAAGATAGGAAATTCTGGCGTATCGAAAATCATGGGAGTCGGTGATATTTGTGTGAAGACCGATGTGGGCTGCACATTGGTTCTTAGGGATGTGAGGCATATCCCAGACCATCGCCTCAACTTGAGGTCGACGGGAAGGTTGGATGATAATGGCTATGAAAGCTGGTTTGGTGGTGGGCGATGGAAGCTCATCAAGGGTTCGTTGATGCAGCCAGAGGAAGGAAAGAATGTTAACCCTTTACAAGGCAAGTGTCAGGTGTGCAAGGGGTAGGTTGAACGCAGCGGAAGATCAGCTATTGACATGTGGCACAGGGTCTACGCCACATGAGTGAAAAAGGCTTCAAGTACTAGCGAGGAAGCGGCTCCTTCTAAACGTGACAGGTATACCTCTCAAAACCTGTATTGATTGTTTATCAGGAAAACAGCATAGAGTTTCATTTATTAAATCTGTTTCTCATGTTAATAAAGTGCATGCATTAGATTTAGTTTATTCTGATGTTTATGGTCCTATGAGGACAAAAACTTTGGGTGGGGCATGTATTTTGTTACTTTTATAAATGATGCATCTAGGAGGGTTTAGGTTTATGCTTTTGAAAAATCTAAGGACGAGGTCTTTGGTGTGTTTAAATTGTTTCATGCTATGGTCCAGAGAGAGACAAGTAGATCATTGAAGTGCATCTGCACTGACAATGGTGGTGAATACATTGGCGACTTTCATGAGTACTGCAAGTCCCTGGGTATACGACATGAATAGACGGTTCCCAAGACCCCCCAGCATAATGGTGTAGCTGAACGAATGAATCACACCATTATTGAGAGAATCAGATGCATGTTATCCTATGCAAAATTGCCCAAGACGTTATGGGGAGAAGCAATGCACACGGTGATGTATTTGATAAACAGGTCTCTATCAGCCCCGTTGAATGGAGAAGTACCTGAGTAGGTGTGGACTGGAAAGGATCCATCGTACAGTCATCTCAGGGTGTTTAGATGCAGGGCATCCATTCACGTACCAAAGGACGAGAGGTCCAAGCTCGATATGAAGATCAGGCAGTGTGTGTTCTTAGGGTACGGTGATGAAAAGTTCGGTTACAGATTGTGGGATCCGACCGAGAAGAAGCTCGTCAGGAGCAGAGATGTGGTTTTTCTTTGAAGATCAGTATATAGAAGACATTGGTAAACCAGAGAAGAACAGCCTAATTCAGGTGAGCTAGAGGAAATGGATCCAATTATTCTTCCTGTGGTGCCTGATGACGGGGGAGTACAGCAAGGTGCAGAGGACGAGGGAGTCCTTCAGAAGATGGATTAGGGGTGCAACCCCCATTTGATCTACCTGTTGAGCCACAGGTGAGGAGGTCATCTAGGGACAGACAGTCGTCCAAGAGGTACTCACCGCATGAGTACATTATGCTAACTGATGGGGGAGAGCCAGAAGATTATTCTGAGGCCCTAGCCGACGAGCATAAGAGGGAGTAGTTGAAAGATATGCAAGAGGAGATGGAATCCTTGCATAAGAACCACACCTATGACATGGTGAAACTGTCTAAGGGCAAGAAATCTCTGAGCAACAAGTGGGTGTTCAGAAAGAAGATTGAGTAAAAGAATTCACAGACGAAATTCAAAGCCAAACTTATAGTGAAAGGGTTCTGTCAGAGGAAAGGTATAGACTTCGAGGAGATATTCTCACCAGTGGTGAAGATGACATCCATACGGGTGTTGCTTGGGTTGGCGGCTAGCATGGATCTGGAGATAGAGCAGTTAGATGTTAAAACCGCCTTCCTCCATGGTGACCTGGAAGAAGAGATCAACATGCACCAACTAGAGGGGTTCGAAAGTCAAGGCAAAGGATATGGTGTGTAGGCTGAGGAAGAGCTTGTATGGGCTAAAACAAGTTCCACGGCAAAAGTACAAGAAGTATGACTCATTTATGTTGAAACATGGGTATGACAGAACGGAGTTGGACCACTGTGTGTTCACGCGCAAGTTCTCAAATGGTGATTTCTTAGTTCTGTTGTTATATATTGATGACATGCTCATCAAGAAGATCGACAGGTTGAAAAGGAGTTGGGCAAGTCTTTTGCGATGAAAGATTTGGTCCTGGCTAAACAGATCCTAGGAATGGAGATAACTCGTGACAAAAGCAACAGGAAGCTTTGACTGTCACAAGAGCGGTATATTGAGAAAGTCCTAGAGCGGTTTAATATGAATGTAGCGTAGCCGGTCAGTACTTCACTAGATGGTCACTTCAGATTGAGCGACAGGCAGTGTCCCAAGACGAAGGCAGATGTGAAAGAGATGCAGAAGATACCCTACGAGTCAGCTGTAGGAAGTTTGATGTATGTTATGGTGTGTACACGCCCAGACATAGTATATGCGGTTGGTGTTGTCAGCCGGTATCTTGCCAATCCTGGTAAAGAGCATTGGGCAACGGTGAAATGGATACTGCAGTATCTAAGAGGCTCATCTAAATTGAGCCTATGCTATGGTGAAGGTAAACTTGTGTTAGAGGGTTACACAGATGCAGATATGACATGTAACATATACTCCAGAAAGTCTACATCAGGGTTCATGTTCACATTTGCAGGGGGAGCAGTTTCTTGGCAGAGGAAGCTACAGAAGGTCATAACATTGTCGACGACAGAGGCCAAGTACATTGCAGTCACAGAGGCAAGTAAAGAGATGCTTTGGATGAAGAGGTTCTACAGGAATTTAAGATTCCAAGTCAACATTCCAAGTCGAAGCACATAGAGATTCAGTATCACTAGATCAGGGATACTTTGGAACAGAATGTGTTACAGCTTGAGAAGGTCCACACGGACGATAATGGGTCAGACATGATGACCAAGGCTTTGATCAAGGGCAAGTTTGAGATTTGTAGAAACCTGGCTGGCTTGAAAAAAGGTGAACCCCTCCGGGTCAAAAAGGAGGAGATTTGATGGGTTTTTTTCCGTGCTCTACCGTCGAGGGCTAGTGCACGACCAATCGAGCAGGGCTCTACTCAAAGTCCAGCGAGTTGAGGTTTTGGTTTTCTCGAGGTACTCGACCGGTCGTGAGATGTGCTCGACCGGTCGAAGGTGTCGCTCGACCGGTCGAGGGATCCACTCGTCCAGTCGAGGTTACGCAGATTCGTTCCGCGATTCTATGAGGATTGCAGATTTTTGAGTCCTTTCGCACAAGGATGCGGAAGAAAGTTTCCTAAAACTATAAATAAGAAGTCCCTAGGGTTTCTAGGGTATGAAAAAGATACAAGAGGGTTTCCTAAAGCTTTACAAGGGTTTGCTAAAGGGTTTAGGGCTTTCAAAGGTGTGTGTGTGTGTGTGGTATGTGTGTGTGTGAGAGAGAGAGAGAGAGAGAGAGAGAGAGAGAGCTTGTGGAAGAGAGGTTTTGCTCGTAGAAGTGATCTACTGTGCACTTGATATCTCAGCGCTTCCATGTCCTCATAATCGGTTAGATCTCTCCGCTCTCTTTGTTTCTCTTATTGTTCATCCACTCATGCGTGAGTGAAGAAGGCTGTAACGTTTTACTTCATAATGGATTGTTGATCTGGACGAGGTCCCGTGGTTTTTTACCTCTTTGAGAGTTTTCCACGTAAAAATCTCTCATGTTGTGTGGTTTATGCTTTGATTTATTTCATTGCTTTATTATTCCATAATTCTGGTTGTTTCGGGAGGCTAGATCCTAAGGTTTTGTTCAAGGCCCCACAACATCTTCCTCATCTATGTTGTTACTCTCTCCATATTTCCAAGATATGTTACAGAGCATCTTCACTCACAGGTCCTTAAGGACTGGTATCCAATACTTCTCATTGCAGGCTACAACGTGTTTGATCTGGTGGGTAAGTCTCTGACTGCATCGTATCTCCTCGAGAATGCAAATATTGCAGTTGGTGCTTGTATTACAAGGCTGCTATTCTATCCTCTCTTTCTGGGTTGCTTGCATGGTCCCAATTCTTCCAAACGGAGACTACGGTTGCTGTTCAGACGTGTCTTCTTGGGCTAACCAATGGCTATTTTACATCTGTGTTAATGATACTTGCTCCAAAAGCTGTTGTGTTACAGAATGCAGAGACTGCGGGGATTGCGATTGTGCTATTTTTGGTTATTGGCTTGGCGGCTGGTTCGATAGCTTCTTGGTTTTGGGTCATCTGATCCTATGACTGCATTCACTGCCCACTTCAGATTTACGTATTCAGTCTATCATTGTCCTTGGCTGGGCTTCCAAAAAGCTTCGGTACACCAGAACAGTAGAACGTTGTGCTACGTTAAGAAAATTCTACCTCTCATCTCTGCACTTCCCTTACCACGAACATGTCAATGTCAGATGCATTCTTCTGCCTGATAGTTGGGTTCTTCCTGTCATTTTCTGCTGGGTAACGAGGGTAACTCCCACGAACTCTGCTCACTATTTTTCACAGTGATTTTCTGCTTTCTGAAGATGTTGGTACTAAATTTTCTAATCACCTCACTCGGAATACGGGGAGTAAAAGAACTTGTCACTAGGTTAAATGTGATTCTGATGGTTTGCGTTTTGTGGTTGTGTTTCCATCCAAACAGTTAACAAGACACTAATTCAATCAAATTTCATTGAATTTGGATGGAATACTTCAAATTCCAATTCATTGAATTTGCAATTTATTTCAACTATGCATCTAAACTGTTATCAAATGTCTTAAATTTGTCATTAACTAGGTCTGTCGATGGTATCGACAGACCACTCAATCCCATCGAGCAGGTGTCGATCCCATCGATAGCCACTCGATCTCATCCAGAAAATCTTGATTTATTCCCTTTTGCTCATTGGACTGTTTTGGGGTCCAAATCGATATGATTGAAGGTGGCTTCGATCCCATCAAAGTGCCTTCAATGGCTGTCGATCCGAACAATAGAGTTGCGCAGTTTTGCAGAATTGCGGAACTTGTTTTATATTTCAAGTGCAACACTATATATGGGGTAGTTGCCGGATTAGGGTTGAGAGAAGAGTTTACTCGGCTATTCTAAAGAGGGAAAAACGTTTTTAAGAGCTTGGGGAAGAAAGTGGATTTTCGATTTATTGTAAGTGATTTCATCTCTTATATTTTTTCTTTCATAATGATTCGCTGTGGCTTTGTGCCGTGATTTTGTCTCGCAAGAGTTTTTCCACATAAAATCATATATGCTTTGTTATTACTTGTTTACATTATTCCAATTTAGAATTTGCTGCCACGAATCCCAACACAAACAGCTGCTGGTTAGCAAGTGTAGGCAAGATCTCCTAAATAGGGAATGCAGATCTCCTATATGTATTTTTTCCGTGTGGCATTCATCAATGTATCAATAACTGATATGAAGGAGAAAAAAAAAAAAAAAATCTCCTAAATAGAGAATGCAGCACATTTGGAAGTAAGCATAACAGAGTCCAGACAAACCAGGGACATGTAACTGGTTAGTATTTTCCATTCAATTGCTTTCTTGCATGTACATGTGGAAATAATGCTTCTGGATGAAACATAAGCATTGGGCCTGGAAAGGAGCAGGGTTCGGTCTGGGTCACCCAAACCCAATCCACTTTGTAAACGGGCCAAGATGACCCATTTAACTGCAACTGGGTTGGGCTCAAGCGACCCAACCAGAGCCGACCCGGGTTTAAGAATGTAAGGTGGCTCACTACTGTTAGAAATGTTATTCGCACCAACGCCGAAAGGCCCAATCCGCTCCTAATGTCCTGTAAAATTCAGCACATGCTTGCAAAGCTATAATACGCACCATAAGCAACACCTGTTGTCCTTGTAGCAAGGAAATAATAAAAATTTCAAGCAGATTAGAATGAAAACTGTACTGTGGATGTTTTGTCTTGGTTATGGGACTGCGGATGTGCACTGGACTCTTCGGCCTTGAATACCTAAAGAGTGCTTGGAAAGAGTCAATTGTATTTGGATTTCAAGCCCATTCACTAGGAAGGTTGGTCTTGGACTCGACAAGATGAGTTCAGTAGGCTCACTTACTCATCCAACTCGATGCAACTGACAATGATTAGACCTGAGTTCAACCTGATGGTTTGAATATCGAACTAATGACCGCATTTTAAGTCAGCAAGCACCTCCGACCAGCAGACCATGAGGGCCTGTTTGGCCAGGCAGATCCCACGGTATTAGGCGGGATGGGATTGACAACATCCTGGGATAGGCATGATGAGCCAAACAGATCTGGTGAACTTGTCCCGGGATATGAGCAATCCCATGGATCTTAAGACAATCCACTGACATCACCATCATTACCTTAAAATTGATCCTATCCCTTGGTTGGATGGATTGGAAGGTAAAATCCCGGGATATGCACGGCATGCCAAACAGACCCAGTGAACTTGCCCCGGGATATAAGCAATCCCATGGATCTTAAGACAATCCACTGACATCACCATCATTACCTTAAAATTGATCCTATCCCTTGGTTGGATGGATTGGAAGGTAAAATCCCGGGATATGCACGGCGTGCCAAACAGACCCAGTGAATCTTGTCCCGGGATATAAGCAATCCCATGGATCTTAAGACAATCCACTGACATCACCATCATTACCTTAAAATTGATCCTATCCCTTGGTTAGATGGATTGGAAGGTAAAATCCCGGGATATGCATGGCATGCCAAACAGACCCAGTGAACTTGTCCCGGGATATAAGCAATCCCATGGATCTTAAGACAATCCACTGACACCATCATCATTACCTTAAAATTGATCCCATCCCTCCTAATATCATTGGATCTGCCCAGCCAAACAGGCCCTGAGCGATTGTTTTGTTGAGTTTTACTGAGTTGTTTGGTTGAGTTGACTCATGAAACATGTCCCAATCAAGCTTGCATTAATAAAAAGTTTATATAGAAACAAACCATGTTGATTGTATCAAAACTAGAGGCAAGGGACACTTTGGCTTGTATATATTTTTTTATAAGAAATGCAGACGTAGATAAGAAGGAAAGGTTCAAATAGAATCTCCTTTATCTCAATCAACCTATGTAATTGACTATTACATAGTGCATGTGGGAATTTTGTGCTCTAATTTCTAATTTCTGGTTCCCAAGCATTGACAAGAGAGAGGCTGCTCAGATTGACAGCTGGTTTACATGTGTTTATCTGTATATACATATAAATATATACAGTGAGATGCTCACGTGGTGTTCTCATATGAACCCGTGAGTACTTCTCGACATGTGATGTGGGTACAAAATCCAAACAGTCCAATATATGAGTGACCTCATGAAACCCCAGGGTCCAAAAGCTAGCCTGATCTGAAAATCTAATCAGCCGTGACAAAGTGAGAAGCAAATCAAGAAAGGGAATTCCCTCGTACTTTGCTATGGCCCATTAGATTTTTTTATTTGGCTAACTTTTGGACCCTTGGGGTTTCACGAGGTAATTCATCTAGACCGTTCAGATTTTGTGCCCACATCACGCATCAAAAGTGCTCATGAGGACTCGTTCCCATGTGAGCATTTCACTACACACGGTGAGGTCAGTCTCATGGGAGCTTTCCATGAGGTCGAGCTCTATGGGCTCCACCGTGATCTATGTCAGACATCCATACTGTGCATTTAGTGGGTCCCCTTTAGGTCATGGTCCATACCGAAAATCAGCCATATCGGAACTCAAGTGGGTCACACCATGTGAAATCATGCCTAGAACATCAAAAGCACTTAATGGGGCTCACTGAGTTTTGGATGTCTGAAACTTGGTGTGATGCCTCATCCAAGTGGGACACACAATTGATGGGCTGGATGTATGAACCACATCTCAGTGGCCCTATAAATGAACATGAGGTTTCAATAAGTGGGTATCCACTCTCAACTGTTGTCTATAGTGTGGCCCTCCTAAGTAATGGATTGGTCTGATTTTTAGGCACGTGGCCCACCTTGGGAGGGTGCATCTGATTGATGGAGTGGATGTCCAACATAGACCACAGTTAGAGGTGTACACAAACCAAGCTAGCTCGGTTAACTCGCTCGATTCGACTCGGTTCGAAGCTGAGTTCAAGCCAAGTCGAGCTGATTTTTTAGCTCGAAAATGAGTTCGAGCTGGCCCCAACTCAACTTGACTCAGATCGAATCCAGCTCGGATCGAACCAGTTTGGTGACTCAGTTAATTTGATATTGATGTTGCTCACCAAGTGTTTGATGAAATGACTCAAAGAAGTATGGTTGGTAGCAAGGAAGGTATGTATATGAAACCAACACCTTTTTTTTCTTGATTTTTATGTTGCTTAGAAGGTGTTTGATATATGTCGATGTGTACAGCTTTGGACTTGTCTTATGGGTGGTGACAGGGACAATCCCATATGAGGAGATGACTCCCATCCAGGCAGTTTTTGCTGTAGTAAATAAGAATTCGAGACTGGCTACTCTTGCCGAATGTCCGGCTGCGTTGCGAGCTTTGATCGAGCAATGCTGGGCATTTCTTCCAGAGAAGAGACCTGAGTTTTGGCAGATCGTGCAGGTCTTTGAACAGTTTGAATCTTCAATTGCTGGTGACAGCACGCTGAACCTTGTTCAGAACTCCACCTGTCAGGACCACAAGAAGGGGCTGGCTCATTGGATTCAAAAGCTTAGCCATGTGAATCCCGATAGTTTGTCAATGCGTAAACACCGCTAACTCTTTCTTTTCTCCCAATGATTTTGTAGTTTCACTGGTCTACCATGTAATTAAAAAGTATTTTTTTTTCAAGCAAAAACAAAAAAAAAAAAAAAAAAAAAATGATGTTTGATAAAATACCTGTAAAATCATTTCTGTTGTCTCAAATGTAGTGAGATTTTGAAGGTGCAGTCCAGTTGTTTGTGAAAATGCTACAATGGCTAACTCGGCTCGATCTTGGCTCGAACTCAGCTCGAACTGGCCTGAGCTGGCTAGTCAGGCTCGAGGACTGAGCCAAGCCGAGTTCGAGCTGAGGTCAACTAGTGGCTGAGCCGAGTCGAGCTGAGGCCAGCTCGACTCGATGTACACCCCTAACCACAGTGGGGCCCATACAACTTGACCATCAACCTCATAGTACCATTCCCCTGAGTGTGTCAATGAAGTCATGGTGTTTTGGTGATCACACCATATTGAAAAGGAAAAAATGGACACCTTCAAATTGTTTCCCTTGGTGTGGTCTACTTGAATAATGGATGGGCCTAATTTTGGGGGCCAGGCCTAGCTTTTGGTATTATTTCTAATGGTTGGAATCAATTTCACATACTCATCATGGTGGGCCTTGTAAAAAAGTCAAGAGTTAACATCTCTCCCAACTGTTGCCTCTGATGTGGCCGACCTGAATCATAGGTCAAACTGTTTTTTGCCCCAGACCTAATGTGTGATTTCCCATCTAATAGTCGAAGTAGATTTCACATGCACATCATGGTAAGCCCATAAACAATCAAGGGTGGGCCAACTTGCATCACAAATTTAAGTCCTAGACCTAACATGGGATCAGGCACACCTGATGGCTGAAGTGGATTTCAGAAACATATCAGAGTGAGGCACAGCCCGAAGACACTTGAGCCTTGCATGGATGGTCTCTTACGACATTGCTTGTGGGGCATTACTCCCTCTGTGTGTGCACGCATGTGTGTGTGTGTGTGTTCAATTATAGATAAATAAACATTTTAATGGTGTTTATACCTGGTTTAATATAGTCCACATTAATTAGTGAGAAGCCGTCATGTGTCGACACTCATATACGAATGATGGGAGGAAATCGGACTCGCATCACAAAGGTTCAGCAATCAATAACACGTAGCCTGTCAAAAGCAAGCCCACTTAGAGTCGTATGCACATCTGTAATTAAAAAAAAATTGGGTATCATTCAAAAAACACATGATTTACACATGAGCGACATATGTGATCTTTTACATGCACAAGAAGTTTCTAAAGTCCTACCGATAGCGGATTCTCCGCAATCTAATTAATGTAGAGCGGGTCGCGGACAGTTTCATGGCCAAGATGGATCAGAAAAGGCCCGGTCAACGATAGAAGTGATCCGGACCGTCGGACCTTAGATCGGGCGTATCTTGCAATCCAGAATGAGTTACTTGACGTAAAATATATAATTTTGGGGTAGAACGAGCTACTTTAGCCAACCAACCCTGCTACGCCGGGTTACGACGCTCGGAATTGCAAAAAACCTCTGGATCGACGGTCGTTTCCCTGCTTTAATTTCGTTTTTACTATAAATAGTAAGTTTTAGTTTGATTATAACTCTTCATCCGTTGGGCTTTAGGAGTTGCGCCCAACGTGAAAAGAGCTTAGAATAATTAGGAGAACGGTTTGGTGAAGCCAAATAGGACACTTACTACTTTTGGCCGAAAACCTTGAGCACTAGTAAAACATCACGACCGTCTATAAATAGTAAGTTTACTATTTATAGTAAGTTGCGGATTCTAGGAGTTTTAGTTGTAGTTTGATTCTGATTTCTTCCCATTGCTTGGTACCCCTATTTAAAGGGTTGTGAACTCGTTTTTTAATCATGAATTAATCAATTTTGAATTTTTAGAATTTATTTTATTTTTCTGCTTTCTTTCCTCGTGGATTCGAGAAGTCTCTGTGGAGTCCAGAGAAGCTCCATGGATTCGGAGTAATTATCCTCATCACGTTCATCCCTGCGTCAATTGGTATCAGAGCGAGGACTCCCTCGGGCCGATGGCAAACAATGAAGGTATGGATCAAAATCCTATGGATGGTGATCCAGGGATTCGTTATCTTTCGAAAATAATGGAAACTTTCCACCGGGAGAGTAAGTTGACCATGCAAGGGTTGCAAGCAACCCTCGACCGTCTTGCGGATGCGTTACTTCCGCCCCGAGCCTTAGGTAGTGCTCCACCACCTATGGTTGCTTCACCACCCATGGTGGCTCCACCACCCATGGTTACTGTACGACGCAACCCCGATTTTCGTAGAGTACTACCAATAGAAAACTGTATGACTACACCAGATGATTCAAGTTCTAGCAACGAGGACCTTATGAGGGTTTTGCCCGACGACCAATCCATGGAGGCAATCACCTAGTTCGTGTGCTGAAAGAGACTATCGAGGTATGGCTGAACTTCATAGTTTTAATGGTTTATTACGTATAGAAGATTTCCTCGATTGGCTAGCCAAAGTAGAGAGATATTTTGATTATAGGACATGCCAGATCATAAAATGGTAAAATTGGTAGCGTTTAAGTTAAAATCTGGTGCTCTGCATGGTGGGAACAATTACAACTCTCGCGAGCCCGCCAGAACAAGGCGCCCATCTCATCATGACCACGGATGAGACGTCTTCTTCGATCACGATTTCTCCCCAGTGATTATGAGCAGATATTATTCCAGTAATACCAAAATTGCCGACAAGGAAATCAAACCGTCACAGATTACACTGAAGAATTCCGAGCGTCATAAACCCGGCGTAGCTAGGTTGGTTGGCTAAAGTAGCTCGTTCTACCCCAAAATCATATATTTCACGTCAAGTAACTCATTCCGGATTGCGAGATACACGAGCCCGATCTAAGGTCTGACGGTCCGAATCACTTCTATCGTCGACCGGGCCTTTTCTGATCCATCTTGGCCATGAAATTGTCCGCGACCTGCTCTACATCACTAATCCACACATGACATGGCCGTCCTAAATTAGAACCAAATTCACACTAAAAGGAAAATTTCTTACGAATAATTGATATTTTATCAAAGGCAACAAAGAATTAGGAGCGAATAACAAAAAGTGTATACGAAATTAGAAGCAAATCAAATCACCATAGCACTATACAATAAAGATTCCAGATCCTATTAGAACAACCACTGGACAATTAAATATTCATAAAAATGATTACTACATGGTCACGGCCTCTCCAAGTCTATAAAAGTAACACTGACGAAGAGTTCTAATCCCTCGCTACACACAATCAATTTCTCTACAGCAAAATGCTACTTATCATTAGTTTAGCTTCTTAGCCTAGACACTCCACTTCTATCAAATCATGTTGCAGTAAGTTCAGCGCCCCTTGGATTACTTTAAATCCATTGTTGTCTATTGCCATCGCTATAGTACGCTTCTACGATTGGGTTAAATATCCATAACTACCATTGTCGGATTCCCAGTCACCAAGTTCTTACTTGGCATATCATTAGTCACATTCTGTTGACCACACACCAAGATTGTCTAGTATTTTCTATGGCCATTTTGCCAACATAAGTAGTTGTACGTAAGTATTTATTTTTTTTATTTGCTTAGTTTATTTTTTTTTCACTGATTATATTGTTTTATATTCAAATCAATAAAATCAATTACCAGCCTTATTTTTAATCTTGTCCATCCATCATTGACTCACTAAAAAATCTAATCCGCTATCACCATTGAAAGAAAAGTCATTTGGTCAAGGTAAAAGGATCACATTTTGAAAGACTAACACTTCCCTTCTTAAAATGTATGCCCGGCACTATTCCTAATAGCACACATTTGACTGAATTAGGGTCATTCATTACACATGTGGCCACATATCACGGATTGAACAACAATAGATAGAGATTTGTAGCATCATTTAGGTAAATACAGATGGAGACCGTAGAAACATGAGCTTGTCGCAGAGCTACACATAATTTCAGACTAATTAATGCAAGAACTATATATAAAGGACCAAGATCTCTTATGAAATAAAAAAGATCATTCATACATAGCATAATCCAAGCGGACCTAGTTAAAATCTTTACTGAACTATGATTGGCCACCATATTAGCAAATAAATGTATTCTTGAGCTTAATGCATGAAAACAAAGAGGGATTCGATCAAGGAATTACTAAACATGATCCATCTTCGTATTACTAACCTAAATTGTATTCAACCAGTCGCTCTCAACTAAAACTATCAGGTGAGTTCAAATCTCTGCAAAGCTCAAGGCCATCCAAGATGGCTATGAAATTGGCTAAGAACGTTGTCCATGAAATTCCAAGAAAGATAGCATAGGAAAGGCCACGTATCATTTCGAATAATAACTCAAAAGCTAGTATTGTACATTTCGAAAGCTAGCATATGGTTGGAGTTATTTTCTGGTCAATACCATGGAGAGTGGATGATCAAGATTGAGCAGAGAAGCAAAATAACACTAATCATCTTCTTAAAACAAATGGATCCCACCATGAATTTTTTATGATTCCAAAGTAGCACTTTGGGTTGATTATCCCAACCATGTGATTTTTCGCTCATAAAAACGGATGGTTGTAACAAATTGGCCCATTCAAAGGGTTAGGATCATTCGATCCAGGTGATTTTCGCACGGTGGCTTGGTCCTAATGGTACTCATGATGTGCGAGGTTGAGCTATGTAGGCCCTACCGTGGTGTGTCAGACATCTACACCATGCATTTGGTGACCTCCCTCTAAGTTATGGGATGCCCCAAAATCAGCCACATCCGAAAGTGGGGTGGCCCACGCCATCCAAAACCATGTCCAATCATTGCTTAAAACATCTAAAATCACTTGGTGGGGCTCACCTGAGTTTTGTAAGGGCCTAAAATTTGATTTGACCCTTCATCTAAGTGGGACACACACAATGGATGGGTTGGATGTCTTAACCACAACTTATTGGGCCTTATAAACAACCGTAAAGGTTTCAGTGGGTGTTGTATGTGGTGTGGCCCACCTAATATGGATTAGCTTGATTTTTAGGCCCATGATCCACCATGGAAGGGTGCATCAGATTGATGGTGATTGATGGTGTGGATGTCCATTCCCATGAGGTCCCCCAAAACACACAGGTTTGTTTATACGCAAAACAAATGAAAAGAGATTGGACCGTTGTCGATAGAGATTGGGATCATGGTCGATAGTCGGCAGGAAAGGAGGGGCCCTTCTACCAAGTCTACCTGGTGGAGGGCTGACTATCATTGTGTTGCACCTCCTGCTAACCATACGCCAGGATCACACGTGAGGTGACTCAGGTGAACCCGACCGCATGTGATGTGTTTCTAAAATCCACCTTGACTATGCATCATCATCCATTGTTTTGCCCGGGGCTTAAAATAAGGCTATGTGATTCAGGTGGGCCACACAAATTAAGAAACAGTTGGGAGAAGGACGTCTACCCTTAACTTTTTACGAGGCCCATTGTGATAATTTTGTGAAATCTCTTTGACCATCAATTACCTCATGAAAAGCTGTATATGATGCCAAAAAATTAGGCCCATCTCTGATTTATGTGGGCTGCATTAAGTGAAATAGTTTGGATGGTGGCCATGTTAGGGGCCTTTGCACAAAACCTTAGGATCTAGCCTCTCAAAAACACCAGAATTATGCGATAATAAAGCAATGAAATAAATCAAAACACAAACCACATGACACGAGATTTTTACGTGGAAAACCCTCAAAGAGGTAAAAACCACGGGACCTAGTCCAGAGCAACAATCCACTATGAAGTAGAACATTACAACCGATCACAAGCACACACCGCTTGGATCAAACCTTCTTCACTCACGCAGGAGCAGATAAACAATAAGAAAATAAGAAAAAACGGAGAGATCTCACCGATTACGAGGACGTAGAAGCGTTGAGATATCAAGTGCACAATAGATCACCTTTATGAGCATAACTTCTCTTCCACAAGCTCTCTCTCTCTCTCTCTCTCTCTCTCTCTCTCTCTCTCTCACCTTTGATAGCCCTAAACCCTTTAGCAAACCCTTGTAAAGCTTTAGGAAACCCTCTTGCATTACCTAGAAAAGCCTTAAGCACCCCTATTTATAGTTTAGGCAACTTCCTTCCACACTATGGCAAAAACCGCCTCAAATTTTTGCAGTCCGCACAAGATCCGAACTCAAATCTGCGTAAGCTCGACTGGTCGAGCAGAGTCCTCAACCGGTCGAGTGGCACGGAAAAAATAAACCCAAAGTCGCTTGACTTTGAGTCGAGCCAGGCCTCGATTGGTCAAGCACCACTCAAAACCGGTCGAGCCTGAGAGGAAATCCCATTAAATCTCCCCCTTTCTGACCCAGAAGGGATTCACCTTCTTTAAGCCAGCCCAATTTCTACAAACCTCAAACTTGCCCTTGAACAAAGCCTTGGTCATCATGTTTGACCCATTATCATCCGTGTGGACTTTCTCAACTTATAACACCTTCTGTTCCAAAGAATCCCTGATCCAGTGATACCGAATCTCTATATGCTTCGACTTGGAGTGATGACTTGGATTCTTGCTCAAGTGTATAGCACTTTGACTATCGCAATAGGCCACGTGCTCCTCCTGCTTCAAGCTAAGTTCCTGTAGAAACTTTTTCATCCAAAGCATCTCTTTGCACGCCTCTGTGACCGCAATGTACTCGGCCTCTGTCGTCGACAATGCTACGACCTTCTGTAGCTTGCTCTGCCAAGAGACCGCTCCCCCTGCAAACGTGATCATGAACCCCGATGTAGACTTCCTGGAGTCTATGTCACCTGCCATATATGCATCTGTGTAGCCTTCTAACACAAGTTTTCCTCACCATAGCATAGGCTCAACCTGTATGAGCCTCTTAGATACCGCAGTATTCATTTCACCATTGCCCAATGCTCTTTGCCAAGATTGGCAAGATACCGGCTGACAACACCAACCGCATATGCTATGTCTGGACGCATACATACCATAGCACACATCAAAATTCCTACTACTGACGCGTACATACCATAGCACACATCAACCATATTGGAAGATTACATCCAATTAAACACAGTATTAAGTATTTATCTTGCATAAAGAAAGGAACAAGAGCTCAAGGGACATCTATCAATTATATATGTTTCCCTTCTATTCTAGAACGTTAAGTATTTCTAAACTAACCAATAAACATAATGCGAAAACAAAAGCAAAGTCAAGCAAAACATTCCACAATACTAAAACAACATATTAGAGGATTTGGAACACCTTATTTGTCGGATCTCTTATGTACTTGTCATTGCATGTGATATAGTGACATTCCTGCACATACAATGAATCACAAACATTGTCGAAAACCCTTTGACTCCTATCAAGGCACGTGGTCCTTAGACTTAATGGGTCTCTTCGGAACATGTCCCTTGTTTGTCTTCTCCATGCGAATGTCTCTTGTGTATTCTTCACTGCAGAGAATAATTAAAAATAAAATAATAATAATAATAATAATAATAATAATAATAATAATAATAATAAAATCATTAAGTCCGTCTTCCAAGCAACAACCAAGTCACTGTCCCACTGAGTCACTGTCATTTTGAAAATATGGTTGTCACTTAGCAGGTGTTTTATTAACATGATGGAAGGAGATCATTCCCATTATAAGAACCATAATAATGGGTTCAGTGATTTTTATTTAATTTTTATAACAATGTTATCAACCCACCCGGGATGTGCCACATTCATATCCTTGATATTTTAATGTTATCAACACCGGATTTGATTTTCACAACTTAGAAACGTTCAAAGAAAAAGGAATCTCAAGAAGAATCAGGTCAAATATTTTGTTTTACCTAGCCAATAAGGAGATACATATTGTAGTTGTAGATCCATGAGAAAAAGGGCTCTAATCACCCATCCTTGTATATTGGAAGCTCAATTCCCTTCTGATTTTTAATTGATTCTTTTTTTGTTGCTTGCTCAAACAACCAACAAAATGAGGAATCTCAAAAGGAGCAAATGGCTTATGATGCTAGAAGAATCCTCACATATTTCCATAATAATCAGGACCTCCAAATCTTGGAAACCAAACAAACCATGATGTCCCACTGACCCGGTCGACTGAGTCAACCCAGTCAACCCCGAGTCAATATCCCACTGACACGGTCGACTGGGTTGACCCGGTCAACCCCGACTCATTGTCCACCCTTTTGCAATCAGCGGGTTATGGCTACGGTTATAATCCGTAGCCATAGGGAGCCCCAGCTTTCAAAAATCAAAAGGCTAAACAAGCAGGGGCATTTTCAACCTGAGAAATGGGGCCGTACGGCTAGGGCTTATTCTTGGGAGCTCAAAATAAGTGGGCTTATTTTTTGGAATGGGCCATAAATGGGTCGTACAGTAGGAAATTTCTCCTTTAAAAAAGCCTATTAGTGCGGAAAAAAAAATGCAGAGAGAATAAAAATAAAGGGAATTTTCCCTGTAGACACCAAGGGTGTTGTGGGATCTCTAAAATACTCCAATTTTTACAACTTACTTTTCTACACCATCATGTACGATACTAGGTACTATCGGGGGATTATATTTTTTGGGATGAAAATGTTGGAAATACTGAAAAATAAAAATAAAATAAGATTAATTATTTTTGTTTCACTAGGCTAAATCACGTAAAATATACACCGTCCTTAAAGCGTGATTCGCCCCCTTATCAATTGTTGATGGGTTACAGGCAAATTACTTCTAGGATAAGACAAGTTTGTCTAGATCCTATGTGCAGCAATCACGGAGGGTCCACTTAGGAACAATTCAACGCAACAGATCTTCTAACAGAATCAAACAATGGATGTGTTTATAGTATTCTAAGATGGAGATGTTATCTGGAGGATCCGATGGATGAGGAGAAATGTGTTTGAGTTGATGGAATTTAGATCGGAATGGTCCAATTTATATAGGCACCAAGGAGTGGACCGTTGCTGGGTGGCCATCAATAGTTCAGAATGTTTGAAAAACAACGTTTCTGATTGTTGATCATTAATTTGAGCCATTTCTAGTCGTCGAATCAAAAGATCTGACTGTTGGATCATCATGGCCCGTCCATTTTCAGACCGTTGTGACTTTCAAGGTTGCTAGCTTTTTAAAAAAGACCGACCGTTTTGGATTAATAATTTGACCATTCTCAATCGCGTATAAAACCCTGGCTCATTTCAAACCCATCGCCTAGGCTCATACTAGATCACCCGCACCATCTCGCGACAATTCGCGTAAGGTCGCGAGGGAGCGACCACTCTACAACACGATGCGCACGTGCAAAGTGTGCCAACTAACGCCACTACAACCACATTGCCCACGCCCTTGCCCTCACATACGCCCATGCCTGTGCCCAAGCGCGGGCGTGCATGTGATTCCAGTGCTACGCACTGGAATACGCAACTCGAGTATCTCAATCTCCAAAGCTCCAAATAAGAATACTACACACACATCCACATATAAACCACGATTTTTCTCTTTTTATTTCCGATGTGGGATAAAAGCCACACCGCATTTTCAATTTGAAATTTTCAAAAAAGGTTTTGGTGACAAAACGAAAATCTCAAAATTTACGAATTTTTGATTTTTCGAAAACCACAAATTTCAACAGAAAATGGACATGCCATCAACAATGGAAAACTTTTGGGAGGCTGATCATTATTTCACATGTTTAGAATTACTATTCATTTTTTGTGCTCTCTGACAATTTTTCATACTTTCTGACTATTCTGACAATATTTTGCACTTTATGACTACTCCCTCTTACGTTCTTTCATGATTTCACTTGTGAAAGAGTCTCGAAAAAACTTTGTTCAATAATTGAAGTTATGGAAGTTACACTGTGAGTTAGAAAATGATAGGTCAAACGATTCCTGTAACACCCCGACCCCCTCTGGTATGATATTGTCCGCTTTAGCTGGCACAATGTTCACCTTCACGGCTTTGTTCTCGCAGGAGGAAGCGGTTAGCGAACCACCCGCAAAATGCGTCATACCTTTGAGTCCCTGCCCAGGCGGGTTGGTGATGAGTCAGTTGTCAAGGAGATGGGTGTCCAGTCCCACATCAGAAAGGGAGAGCCCGAGATCTTGGTCTATATGTGGGGCTTCGGCCTTCAAAGGTATGACGCGTTCTGTCAGTAGTTCGTTAACTGCTTCTGCTATGCAGAAGTAAAACCGTACGGGCGAGCAGTGCTCGACCTAGCCACGGACAATATCAGACCTTAACAGGAATGACGCGTTCTGTCAGTAGTTCGCTAACTGCTTCCTTCTGCGAGAACAAAGCCGTGAAGGTGGACATTGTGCCAGCCAAAGCGGAAAATATCATACCAAAGGGGGTCGGGGTGTTACAATTCTCGATCAAGGTAATTTATGGCTCATTAGAAAGTGTAACAAATTATCTTTCTAACAAGCCCAAAATTACTCAAATCTGAGGTATAACGAGAAAAATCAAATCCATTTGCTGAAGTCGTGCGGCGCTGACTGTGCAAACAACATGAGTTACACCATCGAGGATTTTGAGCTCACTTTTGAAAGATAAACAGTCTCTAAATTAAATGATTCTAATCTCATTTGAAAGCTTGTCAAATTATCTTTCTAACAAACTAGAGATCACTCCGATCAAACCTATAACAAACTTATTATCATTTTTGTAGGATTGTGCATTGGTTGAAATGAGTTCGCAAATGCAAATAGTACAAATTTGTGAACACAAACAATACAAATTATTGACTCATTTTAAGCATCGCGCAACTCAAGAAAACAGTCATAACTCTCTCATTACAAGTTATATCAAAGTAGTCTTGGGCACGTTAAAAAATAAATTTGACAAACTTTCAAATAAGACTAAAATCATCTCATTTATAAATCGTTTCGTCTTTCAAAAGTGAGCTCAAAGTTCTTCATGGCATTATTCACATTGCTTGCACTCTCAGCATAGAATGCCTTTGATAAATGGATTATAACTCCTTTATTGCATGTCATATCTGAGTGATCTTGAGCTTGTTAGAAAGGTAATTTGGTAAGCTTTTTAATGAGCCATAAACCACCTCGATCGCAAACCATTAGGTCTATCATCATTTGACTCAAAATACACCTTTTATAACATCAATTCCACTTCACTTCTCCATGACTTCGAGTAAGATGATAACCAACTAAAAGATTTCCGGTAGAGATGGTCATTGGCTCATAAAAAAACTAATCCAATACCCTTCCAACAAGCCCAAAATTATTAAGATTCTTGAAGTGAAATGAGGGAAATCTTGTCCATTTACCAAAGTCAAGCAGATTGTGCAAGCAACATAAGTTATGCCACCAGGGACTTTGGGCCCACTTTTAAAAGGTCAAACGATCTCCAAATAAGTTAATTGTAATCATATTCAAAAGCTCATCGAATTATATCTTCAAAGAGCCCGATATCACCCCAATCTAACCTGTATCGAGGTAGTTATGACTAATTTTGTGAGATTGCAAGATGCTGGAAACAAGTTTGCGTGCGATCCTATAAAAAACTATCATAACTCCCCCGTTACAGTTCAAATCAAAAGCAATCTTGGGCTCATTGAAAGGATAATTCAAAGAAGTTTTGAATAGGATAAGAATCATCTCATTTAGAAACTATTAACATTTCGAAAGTCAGCCCAAAGTCCTTGATAACATAACTAATGTTGCTTGCACAGTTACAACCACATGACTTCGATAAACGGTCCAAATCTTTCTCGTTATACCTTGGATCCAAATGATCTTAAGCTTGTTAGAAAGGTAATTTTATAATCTTTCTAATAAGCCATAAACCGCCTCGATCGAAAACCATTTGGTTTGTCATCATCTGGCTCAAAGTGTACCTTCTATAGCATCAGTTCCACTTCATTTTTCCATGACCTCGAGTCAGATGATGATGGATTAAACAATTTCTAATTTAGGTGATTTATGGGAAATTGAAAAGATTATCCAATTACATTTCCAAGGATCCCAAGATCACTCAGATCCGAGGTGAAATGAGGGAGATATGGTTCATTCAATTAAGTCATGACGAAGTCTTGCAATACTAAATGTGTAAGCAACATGAGTTACGGTATTAGGAATCTTGTGCCCACTTTTGGAAGGTTGAATGGTCTCCAAATGAGATCGTTCTAGTCTTATTCGAAACTCGTTAAATTATCTTTCCAACAAGCCCAAGATTGCCCCGATCCAACCTATAATGAGGAAGTTATGATCATTTTCGTGAGATCCTGGACTTGGAACAGCGATATTGGGCTTATTGAAAAGATAATTTGTCAAGTTTTTAAATATGACTAGAATCATCTCATTTGAAAACCGTTTGACCTTTCATAAGTGGGCCCAAATTCCCTAATAGCGTAACTAACATTGATTGCATGGCTAAGAGACATGACTTCGGTAAATGGATCACATCTCCCTCATTACATTTCGAATCTGAGTGATCTTGGGCTTGTTGGGAAGATAATTTGATAATCTTTCTAATGAGCAATAAATCGCCTTGATTAGAAAATGTTTGATATGTCATCATTTGACCAAAGTGCACCTTATGTAGCATTAGTCCCACTTCTCCATGACTTCTAGTCAGATGATGACAGACCAAACAGTTCCCGATCAAGGCGGTTTATAGTTTATTGAAAATCTTATCCAATTATTTTTTCAACAAATCTAAGATCACTTAGATCCATCATGTAAAGAGGGAGATCCGATTCGTTTACCAAAGTCACAATGTGTTGGTCATGCAAGCAATGTGAATTACACCATTAGGGACTTTGGGCCCACTTTTAAAAAGTCAATTGGTTTCCATATGAGATGATTTCAGTCATTTTAAAAGCTCATTGAATTGTCTTTCCAACAAGCCAAAGACAGCTCTGATCCAACCTGTAACCAAAAAAAAAAAAAAATTATGATTGTTTTAGTGGGATTTCACGATGCTGAAAACAAGTTAGCAAATTTCTACAGTACAAATTCGCCACACTCACATGCACCACATGCACGCACGCACGCACACACACACATATATAATTGTCAGATTTTGAAATGCAACAGAAAATAAAAGGTTGTTAAATTCCAATTAATTATAATATTAGGATTCCCATTTAAATATAGCTATGCTTTTCATAAATCAAAAAATAATTAAGTTATATTATACTTGATGATCGCTACCGATAGAGGTGTACGTACACAAGTCTAACCGAGTCCAGCTTGGCACAGCTCGACTCGGCTTGGCCACTAGCTGACCCCAGCTTGAACTCGGCTCGGCTTGGTCCTCGAGCCTGACTGGATAGCTCGACTCGGTTCAATCTGCAACTCGTGCCAGTTCAAGCCAAGTTCAATCCAAGATCAAGCATGTGCGACATTTTCACAAACACATGGAGTGCACTTTCAATTTCTTACTGTATGTAAAACCTGTTTACAGGTATTTCATCAAACACCATGTAGGCAACATCAAAATTAAGAAAAAATGGTATTTATTTTATATACATACCTTCCCTGCTACCAGTCGACACTTCATTGTGTCATTTCATCAAACACTTGGTGCGCAACATCAATATCAAAGTAACCGAGTCACCGAACTGGTTCGATCCGAGTTCGATTCGAGTTGGGGTTCGATCCGAGTCGAGTCGAGCTCAAGCAAGCTCGAACTCGGTTCGTGTACAACCCTAGCTACCGATATCCCAAATCAAGAAGTCTCTCCCGAATCTATTCCACATGAAGAGAATGAAGAGCTACGGTGGCGATTTTTTTATGGAACCAAATTTAACCATTGAGCCATCAATGAGGTGACCTAGTGGATGAGTAGATGATGGGAGTCCTAGGTGTGGCTCTCTCTCTCTCTCCTCTCTCTCTCTCTCTTCATGAGACGTTACGAGGGGGAAGGTGTGGACATCCTAGCTCTTTTACTCCCCCTTTTGGAATAGGATCTTAAATAGGAGAGGTTTAGATTCAAGAAGGATACACTGCATATCGTGGTGGAGCACCCTACGAAATATTCGCGTACTGTAAAGGACGTATGTATACTTGCCTAATTTATGTACCTCAACCGTCCAAATCCATCCACTATCAATGGTCACCACCCTGAGCAATGCCCGTGCCACCTAAGGTATGAATCATCTATATCATATCTCATCTCATATCTCAATCATTGGGTGTCCATTAAGAATGATTTAAAACAAATAATAGTATTTAAAAAAAAAAAAAAAAAGTCAACGATTGAAATTTTTTTGTCAACCAACTGAAAACCTCAAAAGTGCTAGTGACCTTTTAATCACTCAATGGACCATCAAAACCTTAAGATGATCAACCAACTATTCATGTGTTATTCATGTCTTTGGGAAGACAAAGTAGATCTCATGTTAGATCGTGCTTATTTTGAGGACCTTGCTTATTTCGAATACCCTAATGAAGAAACTCAACTATGCCCATTTTCAATGGTTATACAAAAGCATCGTTATGGAGAGAAAAGCATGATCAATTACAAACCTCTCCATCTACACATCCTCAAGTTATGGAGATTTAAAGGAACAAATGTAACCACAAGCCTATTCAAGTCTAGCCATGATGGGCCTTTCAATTTTAATGCTTACAAGTGATCAAATGCCCAATCATAGAGACCATCAATGGCTCAAATACATACTCGTGTGGGGTAGAGGAAGTAAACTAACATCAAGTCAGCCCCGATGGGTGGAGACTGTCCATCCTGACACCAAGCCAATCTCCTCACATGTGGTGACCATCCAATGATACCATCGGTATACTCAAAAACATGTATGGTTATATACTTAGAGCAATGAGATCTATATAACACAATTCTCCCTTGGCTGCCAAGCCATTGTGTTCAATCTCTAATGTTTTGAGAGCATCAAAGGTGATGCCTCTCAAACCCACACACACAAGTATCTTCCGTAAGAATTAATCAAAATAATAAAATGCATCACGCCATAAATTAAGGTCTAATATTATTGGTTTTTCATAGCATAATCCCAACATCTGTGTGTGCATACATACATGCATACGTACATGTGTGTAGAGAAAGAAAGATGCAATCCACGCAAGCAAAGGATTGGGTGCTCAGGTGGGCCCACTATAATGTGTTTCTGAAATCCACTTCAGCCATCGGGTGCATGACCCCCATGCTAGGTCTAAGGCTAAAAAAGCAGTCCATTTTTTTTTTTCAAGTGGGCCACACTGAGGGAAACGATTGGAAGGAGGATACACACCCTTGATTTTTTATAGGCCCACTGTGATGTGTATGTGAAATCTACTTCAAGCATTAGATGCGTCATCACACATTAGGTCTAGGACTAAAAAAATCAAGCTGACTAATGATTCAAGTGGCCCACATCAAAGGAAACAATTGGGAGAGATGTCCACCCTTGATTTTTTATAAGGTTCACCATAATGGGTATGTGAAATGACTCCTACAGTCACAACAAAAGTTAGGCCTAGGGCCCAAAATCAGGCCCATTTGTGATTCAGGTGGGCCAAACCAAGGGAAACAATTTGGAGGGTGGGCATCCCTTCTTTCCTTTTTCAATTTGTCGTGATCACCTTATCACCACCACACTTACGAGTTCATTGCATGGAGTCATATTCCAAAAAATCCTAGTAAAAGAATTTTAACAACACTCTCAATGACATTAGTAGGTGCCTATGTTGGCATTTCTTACAGAAGTTGATAAATATGCAATAGTGTCCCTATCCATCATCATCATCATCAAAGCTTTATCCCAACTAATTAGGGTTAGCTAAACGATTCCTGTTATGCCATATACTAAGATCATATCGACAATTAGGATTCACAATAAAAGATGTAGCAAAAGCTCTAAACGAGGCAAGCCTCCTTTGTCTGCGCTTGGGACCAGAAATGAGAGCACAAAATTCTCACATACACCATGTAATGGTCAATTAAATAGCTTGAATAAGGTCAAAGATATTCTAACACCCTGATCCATATCTCCAGTGGTAGACTGAGAGAAGATACCTCGTTTCAACACTGAGGTCATCGTATCGATTCCCTAGTGGGGGTGGCTAACAGCGGAGGTTCTACTAACAGCAGAAAAAAGGTCAAAGATATTCTATTTGAACATTTCCTTCTTATCTATGTCCGCATTTCTTAAATAAGTTAATATATAAGGCAATAGTGTTCCTACCCATGATGAACTATAATTATAGCTGCCTCCTAGTTTCGATACAATCGACATGTTTTGTTTCTATGTGAACTTTTTATTAATGAAAACCTGATTCAGATATGTATAGCAAGTCAAGTCGACAGGAGGATTAAACCAAGTCTTTATATAACTAGACTCCATTTAATAATTAAATTTAAAGTTGCCTCTAGTGCAATAAATACTAAAAATTACCTATCATAAGGTTAAATAGCAAAACCTAACAAAACAATAGCTCATGTTCTGCTGGTTGGAGGCTCTTTCTCACTTAAATGTGTACATGAGTTTGATATTCACCTCATAAGGTTGAACTCAGGTCTCAGGTCTAATCATTGTCAGTTGCACCGAGTGGACAAGTCAGTGAGCCTACTTGACTTGTCAAGTCCAAAACCAAGCTTCCTAGTGAATGGGCTTGAAATCCGAGTTCAGTTGACTCAAGTCCAAGACCAAGCTTCATAGTGAATTGGCTTGAAATCCGAGTTCAATTGACTCAAAGTATTCAAGGCCGAAGAATTCTGTACGTATCCATAGTCCCATAATCGAAACAAAACATCCATAGTACAGTTTTATGTTGCATAAAGTTTGAGTGGGTTGGGTTGGGTCGCCAGATAATGGGTTGCAAGTCAGGTTAGGGCCAGGTTTCTTGGTCCGTTTACTAAATGGATTGGGCTTGGGTGGCCCAGACCGAACCTTGTCCCTAGCCAGTCCAAATGCTTATGTTTCAACCAGAAGCATCATTTCCACATGCATATACAAGAAAGCAAGTGAAAGGAAAATACTAACCAATTACTGGTCCCTGGTCTATCTGAACTCTGTTATGCTTCGTTCCAAAGGCGCTGCATTCCCTATTTAGGAGATACTAGCCTAAGCTTGCTAACCAGCAGCTGTTTAGCAAGTATTCCATCCAAATGCAATGAAATTTGAATGAATTAGTGGCTTGTAACCTGTTTGGATGACAACACAACCAGAAAAAACAAAACAATCAGAATCACATTTCTGATTGAAAATACAGCTCTATTAGCAAGTACCTGGTGACAAATTCTTTTACCGCGAGTATTTTGAGGGGAGATGAGAAAATGGGGTGCCAACATACAACATCTACTGAAAGCAGAAAATCACTCTAAAAAATAGTGACCAGAGTTCTTGGGAGTTACCCTTGCTACCCAGCAAAAAATGACAGGAAGAACCCAATTCTCCAGCAGAAGATTGCAGCAAACATCAACATGTTCGGGGGTGGGAAGTGCAGAGATGAGGCATGAAATTTTCTTAATGTAGCACAAAGTTCTAGTGTATCCAAATTCCAAGCAGGCCCTTAGTCTGCTGATCATTTTACAGGTGGTAGAGAGTTTCAAGCCAACTCAATAGCCATTTGACTGTGCATCTCTCACCAAAGCACATCTCCAAAAAACTGAAAAACAACAGCTAAAAACAGAAATGGCAGCACTTGTTATCAGGAAGAAAACACTTCATCTAGTTAGCCTTGAGTTCCATACAATGAAGGAAAAATAACATTTTGACAGTCTTATACAATATTACAGATGGAATCATACCAAAGCATCCTGAACCCCAGCCAGGGACAAAGATGGAATGAACATGTAAATCTGAAATGGGCAGTGAATGCAGTCATAGGATCAGATGACCCAAAACCAAGAAACTATTGAACCAGCCGCCAAGCCAATAACCAAAAACAGCACAATCACAATCCCCGCAGTCTCCGCATGCTGTAACGGGACAGCTTTTGGAGCAAGTATCATTAACACGGATGTAAAATAGCCATTGGTTAGCCCGAGAAGACATGTCAGTACAACAACTGGAGTCTCCGTTTGGAAAATTTTGGGACCATGCAAGCAACCCAGAAACAGAGGATAGAATAGCAGCCTTGCAATACAGGCACCAACTGCAATATTTGCATTCTCGAGGAGATAAAATGCAGGCAGACACTTACCCACCAGATCGAACACGTTGTAGCCGGCAATGAGAATTATTGGATACCAGTCCTTGAGGGCCTGTGAGTGAACATCCTCTGTAACATATCCTGGAAATATGGAGAGAGTTACAACATAGATGAGGAAGATACCAAACCCAAACCATTTTATTCTTCCTACAATGCCCCACAAGGTTGATCTCCATGCAGATCCAGTCAGGGAACCTTTCTCGGTTGTTTCCTCATTCATTGCCTCCATTTTCAATTCCTTGTAGTATTGAATCACTGGAAGCTTGTCTGCCACATTGTAGAAAATAAAACATATCACCATAACTACGATACTGACACCAAAGTAGAGGTTTGCACTGCATCTTAAGCCATGAGCATCTTGTGGGTAGATGGCTTTGGTTACAACCCTCATAATTGAGACAAGCACGCCTGCAATCACCGATACAAACTTCAAAAGCAGCTCTCAGAATGTTATGCGTAACGAGCTTCGTCAGTGAGAAGGAACTAAGAGCATGAGTCAAATAAGAAACTTGGTCATCTTCTAGTGAGCTTTTCAAGAGTTTGAGCTAATGATGGAATCTGATATTTCGTGCTTCTTATTCCTAGAACAAGGTTTCAAGTACCTGATTGAGATTTTCAACTATCAAATCCTTTTTTGGATTTTTCAGAAACTGAGTTGCATTTGAGTGTTGATAGAATCAAATTGACATGTAAAGTTCTTGATTTCTTGCTTAAGTTCCAAAGTGCTTCAGCAGGTAAACAGTCTTATTAACATAGTCAATGCAATAAGTAAAAATAGAGGTCTGTGTCAATATATGAAAGTTATTGGGCACTGAATTTCCCCAATTTCCTTGAGTCAACGATACATGTTTATAGGCCCCATTAAAGGGAAACTTATTATTTGATTCCTAAATATGCAAATATGTGTCTTTTTCGCTATTATTTTATTCTTAATATGTGTATTTTAGCATCTCCTGAAATATCATTGAAAAATTCCACTATGTTCCCCATGTTTCTCTAATGTTCCCTAAGTCATCGTTATATGCTTTAGACCACCATTAAAGAGGAACTTATTCTCTATGCATCTTTTTTGCAATTAGTTAATTCCTAGCTATGCAAATATGTGTATTTTAGCTTCTCTTGAAGTTTCATTGAGAAATACACAGTTTTGTCCGCTAAACAATGGCAAAACTATTGTGCTTTTTTTTCTTTTAATATCTCCTGAATTTTCACTGAAAAAATCCCACATAAGTTCTAAGTTTGTTATTATGTGTCTTTTAATATCTCCTGAAGTTTCACTGAGAAATTCCACCACTTCTCTAAAGTTTCCAAATGTTTCCTCATATTACAAATACATTACGCGATACATGCAATATTTCCCTGATGTTTCCCATGATATTTCCATACCTCAAGGGAATGATATATAGTGGGATGCTGGGTGCCAAAATAAGACTATTGAATAAGAGAGGAGCATATGAACATCACTTCATACTACCATATACATATCCATCATCAGATAACATGTAGATCCAATATTATCTAAGAAATCTAAAATAAGAATTCATATCCACAATGAAGGAAAAAGTTTTAAATTAAAAAAATAAAAATAAATAAAAAATAAAAAATAAAAAATAAAAATAAAAAATTGAAGGGAAAAGAAAAAGATATTGTTGTTGCCATCATCACCATCATTTTTATCTTATCCCAACTAATTAGGGTCAGCTGCATGAATCCTGTCACACCATACCACTCTATCACACACAAGCACGCGCACACACATACAAACATGTATATGTGTCCTGTCACACCATTCCGCTCTATGACACAAGCAAGCAAGCAAGCACACACATGCATCCATGCATGCATGCGTATCTCCATATATAAACAACAAACATACATACATGCATATATACATATATGTATCTGTGTTGCCTATAACCTCGGCAATGACAAGACACACGAAGCCAACAAAGTTACTGCATAATGTCCCATGACAGTTCGACCAACTAGCCCAACTCCTCAGAGCAGATGAGGAATGCCTATTCTCAAGACATTTTGACTTTGACCCTGATGGCATCTCTGCTTACATAGCCAAGGCGTGTTTGCATGCGAGCAGTGTCAATCAGATCAGATAGGGATAGCCTTACCTGTTTTGCTTTTAGCCATAGTCAGAAGGATATCATCCAAAAAACTGCCCCTCCATGCATTTGTCCCTTCGAGCCCAGGATATGCTAGAGAAACCGGCTGTCAGCAGTCAGCAGGTACCTTGAACTCCAGTACCTAAAGGACCCAACCCAATTTAAACAGATCTAGATCCACTATCTAGACCTGCTAAAAGATCTGATTGGATTTCGGTCCATCACTTTTAGAACACTGTAAATTTGGTCAGGTACAGTACCTAATTGGCTACCCATTGATACCTGATTAGTTTAATATGAATATTGTATATATAAGTGTTTTACAGTATATACTAATAAAAATTATCGGTGTTGCTGTTATAGGGGTTGCTGGGGAGTAGAAACCAGGTAACACTACATGCTGGATCAAATCCTAACCACCACACCATAGTAACCATCGAGTATGTAGAGGCAATTGTATTATTAATTCCTAGGTCCACAAGTACTTTGGCCATCCATCAACACACCCCCACAAGAGCCTATGTGGCAGATAAGTTTGATATCTAAGCCATCCACATGGTGGGCCCCACTATAAATTCCCCTGCTTAGAAATCAAATTGGTCCACTAATTAAAGGGCTATGGTGTTAGAAGAAAAATGATGGCCGTTATTTCTTTCTTAAACTGA
Organism: Magnolia officinalis; assembly: GCA_021015155.1. Classification (NCBI taxonomy): domain Eukaryota; kingdom Viridiplantae; phylum Streptophyta; class Magnoliopsida; order Magnoliales; family Magnoliaceae; genus Magnolia; species Magnolia officinalis. The sequence goes on from JAJHSJ010000005.1 coordinate 87,679,165, forward strand.
TTAAACTGAAGCTCAACTGAAGAGTGGACAAGCCCAATTTTTGGTCAAGGGAATCTGAATGGTGGGTCCTATCCGATGGATGGCTTGAATCTCATACTTGTGTACCAATTTGACACATGGGTGGCATGTAGATCAGCTCCCTCATACACAAATCTCAACTTAGAACCACATTAACAGAACTGACATTTTACAAAAGAGAAAAATATATGTTCACAACTTCACATGCAACCATGGATACAAATATAGATTTCAAAGTGCAACTCAACAGGGAACTGAAAGCAGTATGAATCGCCCGTACCAGTCGGTATCGGTCCTATTCTGTCTGGTACTAGTATTTGTTTCGGACCAAAACCAAAATGACTCAGACGATACCAAGTCATGTCGGACAATTTTTAAGACCATGCATGCAAACATTTAGCATTTCTAGCAAACTTGTGATTTGCGTAGAATATCAAAGCCACGCAACAGCTGCACCTAAGGGGAAACCAGGATGGTTGACTCATTAGGCAGGGAACACAGTTGCAATCAGTGGACAGCCAATGATTTGACTCAATGTACAGGTGTGGGCCACCTAGTGAGTACATTGGTATGATTCTCCCCTTAGGTGATTCTTATGGTGCACACCACGTTTTCAATGGCTCAGATGTTCTATGTGAGTCACATGTTGTACGGAAGAAAGCTTTGTATGTGAAGTTTCACATGAGATGTTATGTGTAAACATTTCTCAGCTCATTAATGTTGACACTCAGTGTGATGGTTGGTACACTGCATTAAGAAATTGTGCACATCGAACATAAGTAAACTCAAATTGAACTATCCAAATAGTGGCCCCTGTTTAGATTGATCATAAACCAGAAGCTACATATTACAATTGATAGAAATTTAATTGGCAATTGAACTGCAAAGTATTTAATGGATTGAATTCATTGAAAAAATGTCCATTAATTAGGATTGCTCAATCAATCTAATTTTGATATACTAACTAATCTATGGTAGCTCCTGCAATTTATAAAGTTCATTTCGAGTTATTTTATGAAACGTGTACAACTTCTATGTGCATGTGTATCTAGCATCATGGTCTAGAGTATTGAATAAGTCCCATTTTCATTTTCCACTCTTCTTCTTCTTCTTCACTCCCTTTTTTTAACCCACGCACTCACACCACAATGGGTACTCAAACCCATGACCTCGTGTTGAAACTTCTTATGAATCTACCACTAAGGCATGAGTAAGGACCCACTCCTTCAGTTCTTCTTCATCTGCAGAGCCCATCCTTATCTGATCCTAATCCAGCCCAATCCTATGACTAGGGGTGTACATCGAGCTGAACCGAGTCGAGCTGGCCTCAGCTCGGCTCAGCTCGGTCACCAGGCACACTCGGCTCGGCTCGGTGACCGAGCCAACATCTCCAGCTCGACTCGACTCGGTTAGCAATCGGACCAATTCGAGCCGAGTTCGAGCTGAGCATGCTCTATTATATCATTTTCCTAAGGAGTTACAGCTTACCGGCGAGCTGAGCGTGCAAACTGAGAGTGCCGGACAGGGAATGGGCGATCTGAGCGTGCTGAACGTGAGCGGGTGAACGGCGTGGGAGGTGAGAGTGTGCCAGATAGGGACAAGGAGAGCTGAGCATGCCGGACAGGAAACGGGCGATCTGAGCATCCGGGCAGGGTGAGGTGAGACTTGAGAGCGTGCCAGACAAGGCGAGCCAGAGAGGAGGGAGAAGAGAGAGAGAGAGAGAGGGAGGAAAATGAGGAGGAGTAGTAGAGATTAGGGGCACCCGGGCAGCAAGAGAAATGGGTTAGGGTTTAGGGGGCGCTAGTCGTGCGGGCAAGGGAAATGGGTTATAGTAGTAGGGTTTTTTTTTTAAAGGGTATATATACCCCTGCACCGAGTCGAGTCGAGTTCGAGCTGGATTTGAGTCGAGTCGAGTCGAGCTGGGGCAAGCTCAAACTTGGCTCGAACTCGTTTTCGAGCTCCAAAAATCATCTCGACTCGGTTCGAACTCAAGTTCGAGTTGAGTCGATTCAAGCTTTTTCGAGTCGAGTCGAGTCGAGCGAGCCAACCAAGCTAGCTCGGTTCGTGTACACCCCTACCTATGACCCAAGCTATGGCCCTAGACCCGAAAGGTACCCAAAACCCGACTGGATCCTGGTCTGGTACCTTGAACTGACAAGACCTAAACCCGGCCTCTTAGGCAGGTCATGCTTTCGACACCCCAAGACCCAACCCAAACCTGACCCATTGACAACTCTAACCAAACAGTCAAGTTTTGTTGGATTCAAATCATTTCATTCCTCCTTTCCAAACAATCCATGCATGGCATATAATAGAGCAAATGATACATCATCATCTGAGCCTTATCCCAATTAATTGGGGTCAATTACATGAATCTTGTTGCATCACTCCACTCTATCAAGGACCATAACTTCAGTACTTTGGACTTGTGAGAGTTTGGTGCTCTCATTGCCAGTCCCAAGCCCCAAATAAAGGAGGGTTGTGTCAGGTTCGCAGCCAGAGTCAAACTTATGCCATAACTTCCATCATGAATCCGAACAATAGAGCAACTGATACAAAGTTCCCAAAAATGAGCCAAACATTGGGGTGCAAATGGGCTGGGTTTGGTCAAGGGGGTGCGTTGGATGTGACTCATTTAATGTGTTGAGGAAGGGCATACGGCTTTGAAATCGCAATTCTTATTAGGCTATAGATCCCACTGTGATGGTTGAAGAATGTCATGAAATTTTGCAAGGAAGAAGAGTGAGGAATGTGATTCAACATAGACAGCAAGGGAGAGGGAATTGGTGCACTATGTAGACCAATTTGGGCTTATTCCCCAGGCTGTTTGCGATCTCTTGGTCGTTCCAAAAGAACCTTGGGGAGTTCCAAGGTTGGGAATGTAATTGGAGGCATGTTTCAACATAGACAGCAAGGGAGAGGGAATCGGTGCACTATGTAGACCAATTTGGGCTTATTTCCCCAGGCTGTTTGGGATCTCTTGGTCGTTCCAAAAGAACCTTGGGGAGTTCCAAAGTTGGGAATGTAATCTTTCAAGAGAAAAGCGAGGATAATGGTATGGGTGTATCCTGTTTCTCATGTTACTTTGGGTAGGAGTGGGTAGGAATTGCAACCGGATGGGTAAGCCCATTATGTTTGAAGTCCCAACATGATACGAGTTCCTGTTATAGGTGCCCATGAGTCACCTATGGTCTACTCTTAAAGGCCGATTAATAAACAGGCATGGCTTCGTGGACAACAAATCGGGTTGGGTCACTGCTCTCACATTTTTTTAAGCTTTTGTTTACTTTACAGCCTGTGAGACAATTTAAGGCCTGACTTTCCAGCCTTTCGTCATCATCGCCATCACTGGGGGGTCCTAGTATGGAAAGAGAAACTCTCGTACCTTTTAGGATGTCGGGTTGCAGAGAGTAAAATAATTGAAAGTGGTGAAAAGTAATTTGATCAAGTGGGCTCTCTCGACAAAAGAAACTTTGAGGACATTGGATATGCTTTATAATTTGTCCATTGCCTTGAATAGTGACCTCAAAGGGTATAAACAAAAGTGTAAGTGGTTACCCACCCACTGATTGGTTATTGGAAGCTTAAGTTCAATGGCTCATTGCAATAATGGTGCCATCCTTAGAGACGATAAGGTACTGGGCATATGATTTTCTCTAGACTGGACAGGCGAGGGGAAGCTAATGAAGCAAAGGCTCTTGCCCAGAGACAAAGAGAGGACTAAAGTATTTTCATCAAGGATTTCTCCAGCCCTTTTAATTGTAGAAGGGAATTCTTCAAATGTTACTAGATTCTGAAGTGTGTTCCAAGGTTCAAAAGCTTCCTTTTTCCTCAATGAAATCTATGACATTGTCTAGGATAAACATGTGTTGTCCTTGTCAGTAGAGAAGCTAATGATATAACAGATAATCTCAATAGGGAGGTTTGAGAGAAGTGCCTCTTTGTCTTGAGAGAATCCCTTATGTCATCTCTACACATTCATAGAATGAGTGTAGCTAAAATGAGGATGTTGAGATGGATGAGTGGCAAAGCAAATGATAGAAATAGAAATTAATATATTCAAGAGAACTTAGAAGTACCCCCAATAGGTAATAAGACGAGGGAAAGTAGACTTAGATGATTTGTATGATTCACAATATGGATCATACGATTCATATTATATCATATGGGTGTATATGAATTGTATATCCAAATCGCATATCCTAAATAATCGTATGATTATTCATACAATTCATATAGAATCGTACAATAATCATATCGAATTGTATGATAATCGTATACTGCATAAATGGATCCAAAAATTACTTAAAAAGTCAATTTTTTAAAAAATTTTATTCAATTTTTTTCTTTCTTTGTGCCCTTTTATTTATAAAACATGAAAAGGCACTCCCCTATAAAAACATATCCACATTTTTTTCTTTTGAGAGAGGAAGGAGGAGAGTTGGGGATTTTGCAATAAAAGATATCTTTTTATTCACAACGTAATTGAATGCCAATTTTTCTAATACGATTCTAAACTCAAGAAAGGTACAAATGATCAAATTTATTAAAGACTATTGTATGCTTTTTAAGGTATTTTTTTTTAAAGGAAAGATAAGAAATCAAAGGAAAAAAGACAAGAATCATTTACTATCATGATATGTACACCATATACATTTTCTCAATCAATGTATAAACCTTTTTGGTACATGTTGATGGGAAATGGATAATTGATGAGTTTTTATCTTTCCTGATTTAGTAATATTTTTTCATAGTTTTTTATTTTATTTTTTTAAATCAGAAAAATCTTATGATTTACAATACGATTTGCAATTCGATACAATTCAACCCCTATTACTATTTGTGATCCGATAATGATTTTGACAACATTGAGGAAGGCCCAAAAAGGACTGAGTTGGTTCCAGTTGAAGCCTATAAAAGAATAGGGGGAAGGCCCAAAAGGACATTGGTGAATGTAGCACAAAAAGATTTGATGACCTAGGATTTAACTAAAGATATGGTCCCTGATAGAGTAAGAATGGTAGAACAGGAAATGTGCAGCAGAACCCAGCTAGTTGGGTTAAGGCTTAGAAGATGACGATGATAATGATGAAAATTTTGTTCTCTTTCAAAATGAAAAGGACTTGAACCAACTCCCAAGTAATCAAATGTTGGCAGTGTAAAGAGAAAATACCAATAGGAGTTGAAGATATTATAATGGTCCAAAAGAAACATATGATGGTCCAAGGAAGGAGATCATAGTGTAAAAAAATTAAATAAATAAATAAATAAATAAATAAAGACCCTACTAAAATTGGCATTCCCATGGCCAGAAGTCACTAAGGAGAAAGAAATTCATGGCTCCTCAAATCCAATGGTTAGACATTGTCGAAACAGTTCACCAAGGCATCAACCACTCTGATACACTTTTATTATGATGCTGAAATCTCCATCAGCGTTAGTTACTTCTTTAGCTTCCCAAAAGGCTCTCAATTTCTATGGATCACTGGGATCTAATGCAAGATTTACTACCAGGTATAGAGAGAAAAGTTGTCCATGTCAAGAACTAAATCTGCCTTCATATCTATAATTACGAAAAGAACAAGAATATTTTTATTTTTATTTTATTTTTTTTAAGGGAGAAGAAGAAGAAGAAAGAAAGAACTTGGCCTCAACAATCAAATACCAATCACCTCCTAGGAAGATAAATGCCAAAGTTCCATGTAGGAACATCTACTGCTCTCTTCTTTGATTAATCAGGCTCTTTTTCTCCTTTGGAGATCATGGACAAGATTATAGTAAGATGTTGAGATGTCATCATAGCATATGGGTTTTGTAGAAGACCATCAGATTCTCAGAGGCACACTCAAGCTAAACTATGGACACTGATCCAATACATTAAACATGATCTCAAGCTAGACTTAGCAATTGAAATGATAAAGAGAACTACAATTGGAGAAAATCAAGAACCGCTTTATGAAAACAAAGTAAATGAATTACAGTTGATCCTTCACCCAAGAGATATGAATTGAACCATTGGATTTTCAGTTTGCACAAGCAGGAGCCATCAATCGGTCATGTATGGACGCAGATTGGGTTGTACCCGGACAGTGGCTCTGAGGGGTCACTGTGATGTATGGATTTTATCCACACCGTCCATCCATTTGTCCATAACATTTTACGGTACAAGCCCAAAAATGAGGCAGTTCCGAGGCTCAAGTGGACCACACAGTGGGGATTAAACATCTACCGTTGAAAACTTTTTGGGGGCCACAGAAGTTTTGGATTGATCTGATATTTATGTTTTCCTTCATCCAGGTCTATGTGCCTTATAAAACAGGTTGGATGGAAATTAACCATCATGGTGGGCCCTAGGAAGGTTTCAACGGTGGGTACCATTATCACTCTAGCTTCTATGGTGTGGTCCACTTGAGCCTTGGAACTGCCTCTTTTTGGGCCTACATGCTGAAATGATATAGCAAAACAGATGGACGGTGTGTGTAGATAAAACCCATACATCACAGTGGACCCTCAAGGGCCCCTCTCCATTCCTAGCTGGGGGGGCGGGGTAGCACCCAATCCGCATCCGTCATCTATACCGTTGATCTGATGGGACCCACCTGGATGGACTATGCCCCAAAAAACTCCCAGATAATTAGACCCTAGACAACCAATCTCTTGCTCTTTTCTTAACCATCTACCACCATGCCACCGAAAGCAACGCTTAGGATTCAACCTATCAAGGAGATTTCCTGTCCAATAGTCCATCAACCATCGCACCCATCAGAAGAACGGTCCAGATCATCCAACCATAGGTCCATTGACCAAACAAATCCAAAACTAATCTCAACATGAAACATCATTTCATTTTCCAACTAAACATTCCAACCCTAAATTACACTAAATAAAATCCCAAATTCCATACCTGAAGCAGCCGTTCCGCGCAAGTAGCCTGCATGTAGCGATTAGGAAGTTCTCCGGCAGCGCCAACGACCCCGCCCTGAACTAACGCATCTGCCACGCCGGAGAGCGCGACCGCAGCGACCGTCACATAAAAGCCAGAATAGAGTCCCACCCTTCCCTTCACGTAGGTAAGATCCATGACAGGGACGACCAGAAGAAGCGAGACGATGAAGAGCGCCAGGCCGACATTGATGCGGATGAAAGCGCTGGATTTGTGGGCCCAGACGACGATCATGAGAAGGAAGGTCAAACCGACGAACATGTAGGCGACGGCGAAGACGCGGTCGACGCTGGTGTCTGGGTAGATGTAGGTGAAGTAATCGACGGCTGTGATGAAAGCATTCCATGGGAGTAGGAAAACGGCGCCTAAGGTGAAATAGACGATGTAGGCAAGGTGAAGGAGTCTTTTGGTATTTTCGTAGCAGTGGAAGATAGTAAAAGGGCATTTGCTTCTGCATCTCTGCTACTGCTCGAAATTCCCATTTTCTACCTTTCTCTTTCTTTCCTCTTTCTTCCCAGAGACAGATATTTGGAAGAATAGTTATATGATGCTCAGAATGCGTATGAAGCCTGATACACACGGAAACGGATTGGCTACTCCCCCTGACACCAGCCAATATGATGTATTTGTTTCATCCATGCCGCGTGCATAAATTTTTACAGATCATTTTACTTTAGTATGCCAAAAATAAGCTATATACCAATCTCAATTGGACCACATTACAGGAAACAGTGTTGAATGAGCGTCGACCATTAAAAACATTTCGGGTCCATAAAAGTTTTGGATCAAGCTGATTTTTGTTTGGTCCCTTCACCTGGGCTGGGCCTGTATGACCTAATCAACAGATTGGATGTCAAATAAACAGTACAGTGGGCCTCAGGAGGATTTTAATGGTGGATATCCAATCACTATTGTTTTCATGTGGTGTGGTCCACCTGAGATTTATATACTTGTCATTTTTGGGATCAAGCCCTACAATTATCTTTAAAAATGGAAGAAAGGAATGGATGAAGCACATACATCATTTTGGGGCCCACAGAGCATCGACCACCAGCCACGGGGCTGGTATCAGGGGGAGTAGCCAATCCGTTTCCGATACACGGGAGGTCAGAGATTGTACACGTGGCATATACTAAATGAAATTAAACCATGTGCATCTTAATTCCTATCGTCTTTAAGTAACATACCCTTGATCAGATTGGTTGAATAATCCTAACACTTGTTCGTGGAAATAGGACCGTTGGATTGTTTTAATTTTTAACTGTCCAATAAAGGTCCGCCAATCCAATATCTAGTTAATCAAAACGCTTACGGCCCGTTTGGCGGGTTGGATTGGAAGGGATTAGATGGTAGTGGAAGGGATTGGATGGTAAATCCCGGGAATGGCCGGGCATGCCGAACAGTGCAGGTGATTTTGTGCAAATCCGATGGATCTTCAGACAATCCACTGACAACACCATCATTACCTTTAAATCCCATCAAAGCCATCCTAATCCGTTCAAATTAAATGTGTTTGGCTCGTGGGATTTGAAGGGATCAGAAGCTTTAATCTCCAGATTGGCCGGGCATGCCAAACAGGCTGGATGTATGAATCCAAGGGATATAGCAATCCCATGGATTTCAAGACAATCAGCTGACAACACCATCGTTAGAATAGAAATCCACGCCGTCCACCCTAATACCATTCACTCCCTTCCAATCCACCCGGCCAAACGGGCCCTTAGGGCCTGTTTGGGAGCGTGGATTTGGAACCCCCTAGATAGGCAACCCCCTGGATTGGCAATCCTCTCAGTGTGTTTGGTACCCTACCTTGTGAATCAACTTTAATTCAAAAATACCTATATATGGCATATTTATAGGAGTTTGAATTTAATTACTAAATCAACTTTAATATTCCCAATTAGTGAGATATATAATTTTTGACACTATGGTTGTGATAAGCCTGCTAAAATATATGTTTTGCCTAAAAATGATGAAATTTCAAGTCTCAGATGGACCGCAAGCATAAGATTATGTCTGAGTGACTAACCAACGATTTTTAATCGTTAATTAATATGGACAATGTTTGGATGGTGCTGAATAATATTTAGACGGTGCTAATCTACATGAATAATGTTTGGACGGTGCTGATCATCATTGGTGGCCCATATGCCAGTAGAGAATGACAGTGTACAGTGACATACATTTATGCCTACAACTATTGAAACAATTTTAAGTGTAATCCAAGCTCTCACCGTAGATTACAAACCCCTCAAGAGGGGATTGGCAACCCTCTGCAGTTGCTTTATGCTAAACTAAACAACCAAGGAGATTTGAAACCCCTCCAATCCAAGGTGCCAAACGACCCCTTAATTTTGGCTTCACGAAAAGCTACACCGGCTGCTTTAATTTTTGACGGTTTGATTTGACCTTCGGATACCGCGTGTGCAATTTTATAAGTGTCCGCGTATCTCCATCACGTTGCAGGATATAAAGTATTCGTCGTTTGAGAATGCCAGGGCTGTACCTCCTCAGATGTCTGTAATTTGGTTTTACGCCGTCGGTACATAGGGAAGTGGATTGGCTGTGTGTACCACACATCAGCCATATAGCTCCTGGTGAGTACGTGTCGTGCGAAGACGAGCGCGGACGCTCCTCGAGCTCCGAGTTGTACCAACGGTTCAAAGGAGATCAAAGTTACAGGGGCCACATTGATGTATTTGTTAAATCTACACTGTTCATCTATTTTAGAGATTATTTTAGAACATTATTCAAAAAAATGAATTATATTCAAAGATCATCTGAACCACACCACAAATAGCACCGGAGATAATGATTTCACCGTTAAAAAATTTTTACGCTCCACCATAACGTTCATTTTTCATCCAATCTATTCATAAGGTCACAAATTATTTTCCATCCAATCTGTTCATAGGTCACAAAGACCTTTATGAAGAGGTGAAACAAATTTCATATTGATCCAAAACTTCTGTAACCTCAAAAAGGGTTTGAATGGTAGTTATTCAATCCCCACTACTTTTGCAGTGTGACTCACTTAATAGTTAAATCTGTCTTATTTTTAGTCTCAAACCCTAAGACTAGCTCGCTAAATAGATGAACAGTGTAGATATAACACATCATGATTAGACACACAACTTGCTGACATATAAAATATCCTTCCTTACTCAGCACTAGTGACGTACAGCCAATCCGCTTCCGGTACTGAGACAAGCACGAGGAGAGGACCGGCGGGGTATTTTCGAATCGCGGCTATATGTGAGGTACCAAAACCTCACAGCTATATGTGAGGTAACCTTATAACCCACTTAATCGCGCTAAACACCTCCTCGGTTACCCAGATCTCAATAGTCGTCGGTGCTGTGGGCCCACCATGATGTATGTGTTTTATCCACTCTGTCCATCCATTTTAACATATCATTTTAAGAGATGAGGCTAAAATTAAGGTAGAATTAAGTCTCAGGTGGACTGCACAATAGGAAATAGTGGTGATGAACACGCACCATTTAAAACTTCTTGTGGCCCAAAAAGTTTTGGATCAAACTTATATTTGTTTTTCCCTTCATACATGTCTTTGTGACCTAATCAACAGGTCCCTGGGAAATTTTAATGGTGAGCATTGAATCACCACAGCTTCTGTTATGTAGGCCACCCGAAATATATATCTGCATCGTTTTTGGGATTATGCCCTAAAATGAAATGAGATGAAAAAAATGGATGGACGGAATGGATGAAAACACATACATCATGATGTGTTGCACAGAGTTTTCCAATGATTATAACCGTCTATCTGTCTATACAGGTCACCTTATGAAAACTGCGCTGAAAGAAGAGAAATTTACGACTGTCGACCCATTTAAGGCCCATTTACAAGACGAAGCCCACCTCATTTTCCCTTGCGAGAATAAGCCCCAGTTGTACGGACGACTTGCCAAAGGTCAAAAGCCCCCTGCTTTTACCTTCAAGCGGATCGGCTGGTGCACGAAGACGAGCGCTGACGTTCCTCAAGCTCCAAGCTGTACGAACGGTTCAAAGAGATCTAAAGTTACGTGGGCCCGACAGCTATGTATATTATATCCACACGTTCATCCATATTTCGAGATCATTTCGTGATTTCGGAGCCATTATCCAAAAAAAAAATCATATCCAAAGATCAACTGGACCACACCACAAAGAGCAGCAAAAATTTGATTTTCACCGTTGAAACTTTTGTAGGGCCCACCATAACATTTATTTCCATCCAATCTATTCATAAGGCACAAAGACCTGGATGAAGAGGAAAAAAAATTTCATAATGATCCAAAACTTCTGTAACCCTAAAAGGGTTTCAATGGTAGACGTTCAATTCCCCCTGCCTTTTAAAGTGTGGTCCACTTGATAGTTAAATCTTATCTTTCCGTCTTAAGCCTTAATATGAGCTCGCCAAATAGATGCACGGTTTGGATATAACATAGACCTCATGATGGGACCCAAAAAACAACACAAGATTCGACGTTAAAAAAAAAAAAAAAAAGATTTTATTTTATTGGATACGGAGATTTGGTTACGAATTGTAAC
>JAJHSJ010000005.1:87690779-87748869 GCA_021015155.1 Magnolia officinalis
TGAGACCATTATAGTTCACCTGCGAGATCATCGCGGTCCATCAACACATACAAATGGTGAGTTAATTAAACAAACCATGTCACGATTTGCTACATGTTACTTAACATTGAAAAGCATATATGAGTAAAAGATTGGTTTGAGGTCAATTTTTACCTCAAAGGCATGGAAAAGAGCTTGTATTCTAAGCCGCCAAAAGGAAGCACATGTGTGGCATGACCTTAACAAACTTGGAATACTATCATCCTCAAGTATTGCTTGAAGACTGTGCTCGTATTGGTTAGGGAACTGAAGTTAATTAATGCAAATGAGATGGCAACCATGAGATACATTTATGAGGCGATGACTCAGTGAACGAACAAATAGCGACGAGTTTAGAAGATGTTAAAAGGCGGTATTTGGTGATTTGGAACATAATTGATGAGCATTGGAATCTTCAGCTCCATAGGCCCTTACATGTGGAACTTCCATGTGGATTTGAAAATAGAAACAGGCCTATATAATTGTATTGAAAGAATGGTCTAGATTCAAGGGAAATAATCATTATCAATGAGTATATGGACACGTTTAATAAGAAGGCGATGAGCTTGTTTAGAAGAGAGACCGCAAAATTAATAAGAAAGACAAAGCTACCAAGTAAAACATGTGAATTATTTTGTTTGCTAGTTGTTATTATTTTTTTAAGCGATTGTTAGTTGTTGCTTAAACATCTATTTGATTTTTCAAGTTATTTAGTTTAATCTTTCATTCTTTATATAAATGATATATAGGTTTATGGTGTGAGAGTTATGATGATCGATGTTCAAAATTGCAAAAGCTAGCAATTCATACTTTGAGTCTAACATGTAGTGCTATTGATAGTGAGCACAATTGGAGCACTTTCAAGCAGTTGAAAATTATTCAAATAGTCTCATGAATCTCAGTCTGTATGCTTAATTATATACTTTAATTAGTTACAAAAATATTTGTTCAATCAGATACATGTAAAAAAAAGAGGCTGAATCCTCTCGTGTTTGCTAAATACGATCTTTAACTTGAAGTGCTCCAAGTGAAGAGAGAGCAGAATCAAGGGCTTAAGCCAATTTGCTTATCAGTTATGGACTTTGATGATGAGTGGTGGAGAGTGATGAAGGTGGAGGATCTAGCTACAATGAGATGGGCAACGTGATACGATTTAGATTTACTGAATATTGTAGACTTGTACTGAATAGTGTGATTTAGTTATGCTAAACTAATAAGCATAAACTATTTTCTACGTTCTATAAAACTCTCTATTAGAAGTTAAGGGTAAAGCAAAAGTGGGAGAAAAAAAAAAAAAAAAATTTGTACCACCTCAAATTCTCAAATTCTAAAGAAGAAGATGATGCCAACATTGATATAAATGATGATGCGGATGATGGTGCCCATGTAAATGATGAGAATAAGGCCGAGAATGATTCATAGATTTTGAGGGATGGGTTGGATAATTTTTTGGACATTTTTGTTTTCTTTTTGAATTATACAGATGAATAAATATAAATGGGCAAAAGGTCCATTGTTGAACTTGAGTGTAACAAAATGACACATAAACTGATAAATACAAGTTGTTCAAATGATAATATCATGATTAGCCTTATTTTTTGGTGCATATTCATGAGAAAATGGGGATTGATAAGTGTGTTTTTTTCCTAATTTATTGATAATTTTATAGATTTTTTATGATACTTTTTTAAGAAGATCAGAAAATCTTATGATTTGCGACATAGTTCGCGATGGGATACAATTTATCCTCGATTACAATTCAGGATGCTATAACGATTATGATAACATATAGTTATAGTAATGCAATATATGTGAGAGTATATTGCTTACCGTATAAATGATCCTGCATCCTTATTTATAGACTACTTCAACAAACCTAGCCCTTGATTTTGTATCTTCTAGAATTTTCTTAGGGTCTTATAGAAAGATTCCTTCTACACTCCTCGGTTCTTCTTCCAAAAATTACCCATTTTAACAACTTAAAATCAAACTCCCTGAATACTTAGATTAGAGAATAGATCTTAGAATGGTTTGCCATTTGAATAAGAATACCAGTATCCGGACGCGTTAGAGTAGAAGCTGATAGGTTCAAAGCTAATACACAAGGTCCGCAAGCCAGATAGAAGAGTAGGTTCAGCTGAAGGCTCTAAACAGCCCAGGGAAGGCCCAAAGGAGGTGGATAGAAGTTAAGAAAAGACTTTATGACCAATGGTTTAACTGAGGATGTTGTCCTTGATAGAGTTGAATGGTGGAATAGGATTTGTGTAACTAACCCCAATTAGCTAAGACTTAGACAACGATGATGATGACCTGTAAACTCTAAATCCCATTACAAGCCTTTCCACACATATTTAAGCTAAGTTTCAGATAAAAAATTATACAATAGTCATCCTAGAGTTCATAGGGATGATACATTATGTCAAAAAATGAATCAGCAAGCAGGCCCATTTTGGGCCAAACAGATCACAAGCAACCCTTAGTATCATGGCTAAGGCCAGTTTAGAGACGTGTACAAAACAGCATTTAGCACCACCAGAACAACTAATGGTGTTTTGGTTGTCGTGTTGTTAGGGAAATGCATATCGTGCCTCAAGAGGTCTGCTCACACGGATTTCCATAAAGAGCCAGCTCAAAATGGCAAGCTAACCTAATGCTACAAATAGCTGAATTAAGCTCAAGTCCACCTAATGTAGCAACTTCCAAACCCGTATTAAATCTTAAATTTCATTAAAAATAAAAGACCAACCCTGAAGTTGTAGAATGTTCCCCATCCTTCCTCAAGAGCCTAGGTTTATGCCTCATTTGAGTCCTGCAAGTCCTGTAGGACTAGAAAACACCAATACAATCTCCCCGCTATCCTAAATATACCACCTTCTCTAACTGACCTACCATAAGGGGTCATTTGGCAACCTGGAATTGGAAGATTACTTACGAATCCAAATCCATGGTTTGGATTCCCCTGATATTTACATTTTGTTGGTTGTATTTGGCCACCTGGATTTTCATTATGTGGTATCCAAAAACTGTGTTTGGATGCTAGGAAAGAATATTCAAGAATTCTACTGTGTATATTCACATGATATGAATTTGAAAAGGCAAATCATATCACCAATATAATGTACGCGTGCAACATGTAAGACAATCATTGACTAAGTCCATTATAAGATAACCTTGTCCCAAGAATGAGGCAATTCCAAGCATCGGGTAGCCCACAAAAGTAGGTCTACTCATTTCATAATTCAACCTAAAACCCCATATGTGGAAATAAAAAATAAATCAAACTGGGGTGATAAATCTAAATGGTACTCACAATTTGGACAATTTACTCGTATACCACAAATTCAGTTGCGATGTATATGCCTGCATATCATCCATCATGCTCTACCAAAGTATCAAAGTTATTCGCAAAAATACAGAAAGAAAAAGCTGTGTTAAGCCCGCACGTGTGTACAAGGAAGAGGTCAAGTACACACTACACATGTGCCACCATGGCACATTGGTACAAGATCCACTCCATTCATCAGAGGCCTACCGTTGTGTAGATGAACTCACTCAAGATTCAGATAGGTTCACTTGTTAGGTGGTCTACTGTTAACAAAACAAATGTACGATTGAAAAGGAAAAAAAAAAAAAAACATTTGTTATGGTTTTCTTATCCGTCCAACTAGTTCTAATGTTGTGGCCAACCTACAAAATGGACCAGATCATCTTCTCTCTTTTTTTTTTGGCAGGAACATCTACACAGTCATAACACCTAACGAACTACTTGGATACCAAACCTGCTGGCCATGCTACCATGTGCTGGTGTGTACATGAGCTGCCTTCTTCACACACGTGGGCTTAGCAAACCATAAAAGGAGAAAAAAAAAAAAAAAAAAAAAAAAAGAAGATAAACTACAATGGGGATCCATCTTCTCTCACCCATACTTGTCATCTTCTACTCCCACGGTCCCCCCCATTATCATCATAATAATAAAAATAATAAAAATTACCTGGAGGTTGGATCCTACAAGAATAGTGACTGATCACAGTCAGTGGGGATGTAATCACAGATTTGCCTCTGGCAACAATGACGGGTTCTTGTGTAATGGAAGGCAGCTGTGAAGGGTTTTCAGGTGGTGGGTGACGACAGCAATGGAGGGTTCTCGGGGGGGCGCTGCTTTTGGGGGGCTTGGGTGTGCACTGTGGAGAGACAATTGGTTGCTCTTCTTAAATAAGCATGTCATGAGAGAGAGACCTTAAGGAGGAATTTCCAAGCTGGATTTTGCAAGCCATCTTTTGCCAAGGAAATGAAAGTTGCTTCTACTTTGGATTTTTAACCCTGTTGAGATTTAAATCCATCAAAAATCCAAGATGTAAAACATGGAATTTAGCCCTTCTAGAATTGGATTCCAATTCCAAGTTAACAACCCCTAATGTTTTAGCTTCCGACATCGAATTGGATTCCATTTTCAATTTGATTCTCTTTTTTTCCCACTTTCGGTTATGCTACGGCATTTAGTCCCACTGCATATTAGTCACCACCTCGCGCCACTTTCCTAACTAGTGTCTGTTGAGGGTCAAATATTGCATATTATCCCCTATTTATATCTTGGTTTTGTGAACATAATACTACTTAATGTCCTATTTTACTCATGTTTGTGTTGCAAGGTGAATTTGAGAGCTTGGATTGGAAAAGGTGCTTAAAGCATGGATTTGACGTTCAAAGATCACCTAGGCAAAGAATGGATCTTAGGAGACAAAGACTGAAGATTTCAAGGTCCCAAGATTCAAGAAAACCAAGTGGATAAGGAACGAAGTCGAAAGAACAAGTGCAGAATTCACATTAACCAAGTCATCGATCACAGTTCGATGACATCGAAGCCACCATTCGATGACATCGAACACGGGTTGATGATATCGAATTTATGAATAAAAGTTGAGTTCGTTGTTAGACAAATTGAAGACATTTCTCAATGACTTGAGGACTTTTTCGATGACTCGAAGCCTTGCTCGATGACATCGAAATCAGTTCGATGACATCGACGTTTCTATGGATTTTCGACAAAACTCGCTGGATATATTGGGCACAATATTCGATTACTCAAAGTGTTCCTCGATGACAACGAAGGCCTTTTCAATGACATCGAATTTATTGAAGAAATTAGATTAACTCTCTGGACTGTTTTGGACGCATTATCGATTCCTCGAACAACGCTTGATGACATCGAAGGTAGGTTCAATGACATAAAAGGTTACATAGTCCGGATGAAGCTACAATAACGCGAAAAACACGTATAAAGGCACCTTCGATGACATCGAAGGCAGTTTGATGTCATCGAACGATTTGCGCAGAGTTACACAAAGTTACGCGGAGTGCGTAAATTTGAGGCAGTTTCCGGATTTTTCCAAGTTGGTGCGAAAGAAGGTGTTGCACAACTATAAATAGGAGTCCCAAGGGCATCCCTGGGATCTATCTAGGGTTTGGAGGAGTAAAGCAAAAGGGTGGAGAGCCGCGACCGAGCGTCTTCTCTTCTCTCTTTCTTTCTAGGGAGATCCATCTTTGGTTGAAAACCTCTTAGCTAGGGCTAAGAGGTGAAGCTTGTAGCGTGATTGGGATGTTTGCTTTGCTTTGATTCATGTTTTGGTTTAACTCTCTTCGATTCTAGTTTGATTATAAGGAATATTTTCAGTTTTTATGGTTTGTTGTGACAAGTTTCAATAGATATGCAATAGCTTTGATATCTTCCTTTTCTATTTTGAGATTGTTGGATTGGTAAATCCTGTTATTTGTCATCGTCCATGGGCATGGTTAAGTGAAGAATCCCTTCCAATCTTCCCAATTCTCCTTCTTTGATGACTAGATCCATGAGAAGTTCAGAGATCTGACCGTCTCTTCTTCCAACTGGATAAGATAGGACTTTGATTCCAGTTGTGTCCTTGAATCAAGCATAGCAACATCCTGAGAAGCTACAAGTGGATCCTTGGAAACCCTAGTTCCCACCTTTAAATTTGTAAGTTTTAGTCAAACAATTCATAATTACTCTCTCTACAATTTCATATTTAGATTCACATCTTCTTCTAGTTCTACTTCTAGTTGTTTTCAAATACACACAAGATTAGTCCCTGTGGATTCACCTCGGTCTCACCGAAATTATTACTACATCGCGACCCTACACTTGGGGTTGTGAACCGTGTCCATTAAAGGATTTTTTATGTACTTCTTTTCTCAAATTACTAGAGTAACAATCGAAATTTTATTTCATCTCATGCCTACCTTGTTGGGATTTTTGAAACACGACCAAAATTATAATATATATATATATATATATATATATATAAGAGAGAGAGAGAGAGAGAGAGAGAACCCATATTTTAATTTTACAGCCCTGTGGATCCCCATTCAGATATTCCAGATGTCTAGAAAAGAAAAACTCAAATCATATGGCTAGGATTTACCTGATTGGCACTATTGATAAATTGTTGATTTTGCGGACGCCATTCCTTCAATTAGAAGGTTGAAGGTCACTCCCTAATATATCCCAAATGGAAAAAAAATTGAGTCACATGTCAACCCTTGGGATTAGGGCCAAAGGAAATGTGAGAATCTCTCTCTCTCTCTCTCTCTCTCTCTCTCCTCTCTCTGTGTGCAAGTGACGCCCAGGGCCCTCTCTTCTCTCTTGTGTTGTGTCCCTCTCCCTTTGGGATAGGATGTATATCAAAGGAGGACTTGGGATTTTAGGGAGACTAAAGACACCATTTATGATACTCTACCGCCTACCGCCCTACATTCTTCAATATGTCCCACTACATTGGAAGTCTGTAACACTACCTTATCCCATGTGTCCAAATTGATCCACTTTGGAGTCTGTGACCCTACCTTATCCGATGTATCCAAATTGATCTAATCTTTCATATGTCATCACCATCAACCACTAGCTCCGTACCCATGCAGAGCAAGTGGTGAACCATCATATCATCATCAAGTGTGATCAAAACTATTCTAATGGTCAAAGCAAAAGTTTAACAATTAAAAACATTTGTAAAACCTTTTGAGCGTTGGGCCCGGCAGAAAAATCACTTGATGAACATTTTACCATAATTGAGTTCCTAGGAAACCAATGGATCTCTTATTGGCCCATGTGGATCTTAACAGACCTTGATGGATGCACCCAACCACACCACTTTTGTTGGTCATATGATGACCTCGTAAAGTGAGCCAAAGCACATATAATCAAGACCTTGATTCTTCATACTCCTCAGGTTAAGTATTAATTAGACTCAATACATCGTCAAGTCAATCATAGTTCAGGAACGATGGGCCTCCCGGACTAGAGAATTGACCTCGATCCACCAATGCAAGTGCCCAATAAGTAGAAACCAAGAGCCTATATCATGGCACATTCACACTCCTACATGGCGTAAGGCAAATGCATGCCAACTTGACATCATGCCCGATGGTGGAGACTTTCCATCCTGACTTATCATTAGTTCCTCCATACAAGTTGACCGCGCACAAAGTAACAACCACATGTTTATCATGTAACCTATTAGGTGGTCATGATATAAAAAGGTAGTGAGATTCATGGCCCACAACTCTCCCTTGGTCAGCGACCATTGTGTCCACTCTCAAGTGCCCAAGGACAACCAAAGGAATCCCTCTCTTTAAACCCACATTTATGTATGTTTGGGATAATCCCACATTAATTCTGGCATAATCACATGTCCATATAGGACCCTTGGTCATCATTATCTATAATCAAGATCATCAACATCACTAATACTGTCCATGTCATCAATGGATAATATTTACATTGGTTTTCAAGGGCACAACTCCAACATAACTACCATATCCTATACAATTTTAACCAAGTATGTACCTTAATCATCCTAAAATATCAACAATTCATGAGTATGATGATATCATAGAGAAATAAGATGAAAACTGAAAACAACGAAAATCTAAGATATAGCAATATTTTACCAATTACTAAAAGAAAAAACATGTTCTCTTGCACATTTGAAAGAGATGGGATGAGATAAATCAAGAAATCACACCATATCTTGCCCAAAGCTGAGGCTCGATTCCGCGGCATTCCCGGATTAATATGGGGAGTTTCGGATTCAGGGTCTTCAAATCCTTGTAATTCGTATTCACAAATTCCCTGCACACGATGCAAAGAATCTTTGAACCATGAAATAATCATTTTTCTGCAAGTGGGGGTCCATGTCTCCATGGCCGTCCACGATGTTGAACTGATGGGCCCCACATTGGATGGCAGATGCCCAGAAATCTCCCATGTTGGAAGATCCTAACCCTTCAATCAGTAGCACATTTCCTGTTGAGCATGGATGCTGCATCAATTTGCCCAACGCCACTGATCTAGGAACTTGGATAGTAGGATTATCTCGTTGATCAGATTTTCCGGGCATAATCCATACAAGGTGTAGTCCATCAAGATCAACGGTCTGGACCACTGAACCATGGGCCCACATGTTTGGACTCATGAACTCCTACGTAGACAAGCTGTAAACATAATTGCACGATGCATCGTTATCTAACACAGACAATAGAGAAGAGAGGGGGAGTGTGTGTGTGTGTGTGTGAGAGAGAGAGAGAGAGAGAGAGAGAGAGAGAGAAATAAAATTTACCCCCACTCTGATTGATTTGCATAGACTGATTTCGCAATTTAGGAATAGAAGAAGTGAAATATGTACTATTTCAATTCCCAAAGTGAGATATGAGTTTACGAAAAATCATGGGGGTGGATGTACTCACAGAAAAACAGATTTCGACCTAGATGAAATTCAAGTAAATATCAGATACAAGCATCTGATGTTGGTCAGATCGAAAGCAATTGATGGTGAAAAAGGTAGGAATGAGAAAAAATATTAGAGAGAGAGAGAGAGAAAAAAAAATACCGAGTAAGGGAGCTAGCAGGGGATGATTGGCAGAAGATGAAACGCAGCTCTTTCAGATTCCGAGATAGAAGCTCTCTCCAAGCCATCTCTCTCTCTCTCTCTCTCTCTCTCTCTCTCTCCCTTGCCTGTCTATACACTTTCCGAGTCCGGATGCGAGGAGTAGCGGCAATGGGCCGGACCCGGCCCTAGCCTTAAATGAAAAGGGATTGGCTAGTGACACTGCCACTAGCCAATGGCTAGTGGTCTCTGCTCTGTGAGCCCCACCATGATGTATGTTTTTCATTTTTTCGTATCATGTTATGGCATGATCCCAAAAATGAGGTTGACCCATGTCTCAAGTGGACCACACGGTATTGATTGAACGATCACCATTAAAAACCTCTCGCGGGTCACAAAAGTTTTGGATCAAGCTGATATTTGTTTTAATCCTTCATCCAAGTCTGTATGACCTAATCAACATGTTGGATGTCAAATAACCATTACATTGGGCCCTAGGAGGTTTTTAATGGTGGACATTTAATCACTTTTGTTTTCCCATGGTGTGGTCCACATGAGATTTATATATGTCTAATTTTTTGGGTTAAGACCTAAAATTATCTTTCAAAATGGATGGACGGCATGGATGAAACATATACATCATGGTTGGGTCCACATAGCACCGACTACTAGCCACCTGGCTGGTAGCAGTCGTCACCAGTCAAACCGCGCCCGCCTTAAACAGGCTCGAAAACGGGGCTGCAACCTCAACCCGTTGACCCAACACGAGTTTGGGTCGGGTCTGGTCGGGTTGTCAAGGTCCTCCAGTTGGGTTTTGGTTAGAAATGCCAACCCGATTTGAATCCGGGTTAAGTTCGGGTTTAGCAATTTTGTGGGCGAATAATCACATGTATTCGGGTCCAGTTGGACCGGGTTAGGTTTAGTAGGTATAGTACAGAAGACTTTGTGCCAGGTTGAAGTAAAACACCTCAGGTTGGAATTTGGGTTGAGTCAGGTTACTGGTGGGTTCCTCTTGAGGTTGGGTTAGACCCGGGTCGCTCGACCCTCAACTCAACCCAACCTGCCAGAGTTGCACCTTAGCCCTAGCCCCATAGGGCAAGCTTGTAATGGAAATTTTTAAATATAATCAAAGGTACAAAAAGAATAATGTAAGAAAAAAATTAGGCATCCTCTCTTTATGAATAGTTTGGTTTGATGAAATGTGTAAATGGTTTGGATGATTAGATCATGACCTAAATGCATCTAGGGCTATCATTGGCTGGGTTGGCACTTCGAGCTTTCAGGCATGGCCCACTCAACCCAAATTCAAATTGGGCTCACATATGCGCCCAAGAGCTTAGGCCAGGCCTAATAGTCCGACCCATTTATTACTTCAGCCAGCCGCGGGCTACTTATAAAAGCCTGTCGCCTGGCCAATTTAAAGTTTTTGATGTATTCGAAAGTAAATCTCTTTTGTTGTTTTGAGCACGGGTGAGCATTACAGTCATGGGCCTGGCTTGAGCCTCTCTGTTTTGGCCCGTCATATTTATAGGTCAGCTTAACCAAGGTTGACATCCCTACTTTTTATTATTAAAATTACTTCTTACCTATCACCAAATATGTGAACCTACTTACTAGCTATGTCAAGCTTCATATTCTTTACACATTATTCATGTGACAATAGTAGAAGCTATGCTTCGATCAACAAACTCAATTTTTTAAGTATATCTTGTAAGAATTTTATAAGGTTGGCCTTATTGATTAATGGTCCAAATTGCCTTTGGGGTTGGATAGTGTGACCAAGAGTACTAGTGGACCTCACTCAGTTGTGATTCATTTAAAGTCGTGCAAGGGATGGTGCGCTACAACTGTGTCACGCATACGGTATTCCAATTGGACTATGATTACCAAATTCACGTGAAGCTTTAGAGAGAGGAGTTTCAATGGGTTTCAAACTCCTCAACCCTTTAAACTATATAAACAAGGCTAGGTCCCAAAGCCTATACATGACTTGAACTTTTCATCCCATCATAGTGCTTCTTTGAGGGTATGAGATGAGGAAGATTGCGGCATCAAGCCTACAACGATGGCGTCCCAATAAGGTACGTCACTAATTCAGTTAACAGATCTCCATACTCAATGCATAGCTCGATCATCTTCAATTCCACATATAGTATTACATATCTAGCAACACATTCTTAAGTTTTTTACTAGACCATAAACATTATTTCAATAAATAGAAAACATGTCCTGAAGTGAACCCGCTATCTTTGTTATCCCCAAGAAAATATGCATTTGAACATCTTAAAAGCACAGGCTCCTTGGCTTGAAAACACAACAAAGATGCCCTTTGAATATCTAAATATCATTTTCAAATTTCACTAGTGTTTCAAAACATGGTTATTTTGGTATCTACTAGCATAATCTACTTCACAACTGAGATCCAACCTTGTATAACATGGCATGGACCAAGCTTCCTATTGTGCAAATAAGGAATATGTAACCTTTTTTTCCCTGTCTTATTAAAGTTACCTGTGGATGAAATTTAGTCATTTTTTCATTGAAATGGATACTAATTCATAATTTTCCATTATAAGTCTTTTAAATATATTGTGTTAGTATATCTTTATTGACTTGAGCATGGCATCTAATATTTTCTTAGCTCTACTAATTTTGACTACCAACACATAAGCTGCTTTTTTTTTTTTTTTTTTCCGTGTCGTTTATTTAAAGTTAAAATTTAGCCATGATTTTTTCATTTGAATAATTTCCAAGTCATTTCGGACAATTTAGTTTAATTTTCTAGCATGCCACATTATGCAATTTCTAAGTAATTTATGAGTCTTGGTTGAATGCACCCTGATGTTGTTGGAAATTACGAAAACACCTAGAGACAAATCAAGCAAAGTATGCACAATCGTACAACTAAGTCCAAACAAGAATAATTCAAATTTTACGCGAAAAAACCCTATTGGGAAAAAACCACTATACGAAGCAACGAGTAATGCGCCATGAAAGCAAAAATTACAAGAGAAAGTCTCACTGATTTGAACAAGCCTCGAATATACTTCATAAGCCCTACCTGTGCCCTTTGACCCTTATAAACAATTTAGAGAGCCTTAGTATACATCTTTCTCTCTCTCAAATACCGATTACACCCAATATACATAGTGTTACAACCGAAATAGGAAACAACTTGCACACTCGTGCAATTTTTCACACATCTTCAATGGCATCAATACCCTATTGAGGATTTGTCGATGACATCGAGTAGCAAAATTAAAACGCTACAACAACTAATATGAAAATTTAAATTTTTTTTTGATGGAATCGAGCATCTGTTGATGGCATTGAGTGGTTAGTTGATAGTATCGACAAACCCGGTTATTGACAAATTTAATACAACAACAAATGTAACAACAAGATTCATTTGGGATTTGGACTCTGGTAGTTAGACTTGTGTTGTTCTCAATTAGATAAACAAATTATTTATTTATTATTATTATTATTTGGGATTTGGACTCTGGTAGTTAGACTTGTGTTGTTCTCAATTAGATTGACAAATTATTTATTTATTATTATTATTATTTGGGATTTGGACTCTGGTAGTTAGACTTGTGCTGTTCTCAATTAGATAAACAAATTATTTATTTTTTATTATTATTATTTTTGGATTTGGACTCTGGTAGTTAGACTTGTGCTGTTCTCAATTAGATAAACAAATTATTTATTTATTATTATTATTATTTGGGATTTGGACTCTGGTAGTTAGACTTGTGTTGTTCTCAATTAGATTGACAAATTATTTATTTTTTATTATTATTATTGTTGGGGCAAAATTACGCCAAGTCTGGAGACTCGGATATGCAGTGGACCAATCTTACTGACAATGTCCGTTGAGGGTACGGCGGACAACGACGAACCTTGGAAAGCTGACATCCAAGACTTTAAAAGAGAAGTACGGGAAGAATGCGAAAGAAATGGCGGACATGAAACATAGTCGGAATTTATATCCGGCCAGATCCGAGGCAAAAGCGTTCCCTTTTATGGATGAAATAATGCATGCTCGGTTACCAGAAAGGTTTCGATTACCTCAAATCACTCCTTTCACTGGTAAGACCGACCCAACTGAGCATATTGAATGCTTTAAAACCTACATGGAGCTACACGATGCCTCGGATGCAGTGATGTGTCGAGTCTTCTCTCTTACGCTGACCGACGTGGCTCGACTTTGGTTCAAACAGTTGAAACCAAGGTCCATTAGCTCATTCATTGAGCTCAGCGATGCCTTCCTCACCAACTTCATAGGTGGAAAGAAGAAACTGAAGCCCCCTGCACATTTGAACAATATAGTTCAGAAGTAGGGAGAACTATTGAAAGATTACATCAAGCGTTTCAACTTCAAATCTTTTCACGTTCGAAAATATTCAGAAGAAACGACACTCAATGCACTCATGCAGGGAGTCAAAGACGAGCCGTTCTTGCCGTCTCTAAACAAAAATCTGCCCGAGACTCTAGCAGAGTTTATGGCCCGGTCGGATAAATATGCAAATGCCGAAGAAACACGAATCATACGTGAAACAAAGTCCTCGGCCAAAGAGTCAGCCAAAAAAGAAGCCGACTCAACCGGAGGAAAGAAGCGTAAAGATGATCAAGCACACGATGATCAGAGGTCGGACAAACGACCTGACCGAAGATTTTTCACTTATACCCCCTGAATAAAACTCAGGAGCAAGTGCTGATGGAAATTAAAAGTGAAAGCTTTGTCAACTTGCCCAACAAGCTTCGTAGCAATCCCAATCGGCGGAATAAAAACAAATATTGTCATTATCATCGTGATCATGGGCATAACATAAGTAATTGCTATCACCTGAAGAAAGAAATCGAACGACTCATAAAGGATGGCCGACACAAAGAACATGTAGTCAAAACCGGGGCGGCTGAGGGACGTCCGGGCGAAAATCAACCTACAGAAGAAATTCAGACTATTATTAGTGGTCCGCGGGGCGAAGGCAACTCAAACAACGCTCGGAAGAGTCACGCCAGAAGTCTCAGTCGGCCCGAGTCCGAGCTCATGATTATAGCTCGGCCTTCAAAAGAAAGAAAAGGGAAAAATACTGTTTCTCATTCACGGAGAAAGATGCCCGAGGTATCTATCACCCCCATGACGACGCATTAGTTATCACCCTCACCATCGCCAGCCGAAAAATATTCTGCATACTCGTCGACACGGGATCATCTGCAGATGTGTTATTCGCTCAAGCGTTCGACAAAATGGGAATTGAACGATCCGCGTTACGTCCGGTTCGGATCCCATTGATCGGGTTTTTTGGCGGACAGATACTCCCTGAAGGGATCGTGTCGCTGCCGCTCACTGCTGGAAGTTTCCCGCATCAGACGACGATAATGGTCGACTTCCTGATCGTTGACCAATCCTCGGTTTACAATGTCATACTCGGTCGACCTTCTTTAAGTCTCCTCCAGGCTGTGTTATCCACATATCACCTTTCCATGAAATTTTCTACTGAGTCGGGAGTAGGAGTTGTCAAAGGTGACCAGCAAGATGCAAGGCGTTGTTATGTGACAGCTGTAAAAGGCCCCACCGACAAAGCTCCAACTGAAATATCGACGATCGAATCGCTAGACCCTCGAGGCGAGAGTCATGAACGAGGACAGTCGGTTGAAGATCTTATCTCGGTATCCTTGGTTGAGACGGATAGATCCAGAACAGTACAAATTGGCTCGTCTTTGCCATCGCCCTTGAAGGATAAGCTGATAGCACTGCTCCGAAGATATGCTGATGTGTTTGCTTTGAACCATGCAGATATGCCCGGGGTCGACCCATCGGTGATCACTCACCGACTCAATATCGATCCGACCTATCAACCGATCCGACAGAAGCGACGACCACTCGGCCCCGAGAGGTACATTGACATTGAAGAAGAGGTCAGCAAGCTTCTCCAAGCAAACTTTGTAGAAGAGATATACTACCCGGAATGGGTAGCTAATGTCGTGCTTGTGAGAAAAGCCAATGGGAAGTGGCGAGTCTGTATTGACTATACCGACTTAAATAAAGTCTGCCCAAATGATAGTTTTCCCTACCTAGGATAGACCAGTTGGTAGATAGTACTGCGGGACACGAACTTCTTAGCTTCATGGATGCGTATTCTGGATATAATCAAATTGTAATACATCAGTCAGATAAATCAAAAACTACCTTTGTCACTGACAAAGGCCTTTATTGTTACTGAGTGATGCCATTTGATTTGAAGAATGCGGATGCAACTTATCAAAGATTAGTGAATAAAATCTTTGCTCGGCTTATAGGCCGAACCATGGAAGTATACATTGACGACATGCTCGTCAAAAGTATACACGCGGCCGACCATATAGCCGACTTAGAGAAAATGTTCTTTATCTTGCGCAAATTCCGGATGAAGCTGAATCCGAGTAAATGCGCCTTTGGTGTAAGCTCTGGAAAGTTCCTCAGTTTCTTAGTTAGTCGGCGAGGAATAGAAGCAAACCTTGAAAAGATAAAAGCTCTGCTCGACATGGAATCTCTGAAAATAATTAAAGACATTCAAAGACTGACTGGACAAGTGGCGGCACTTAATCGTTTCCTATTCAGAGTCACGGATAAATGTCTTCCGTTCTTCAAACAGATGAAAGGACGACAGACAGTGGATTGGACGGAAGAATGCGAAGTGGCGTTCTAGCAACTAAAATCTTATCTCGGTTCTCCACCTCTCTTATCGAAGCCCGAGCCAAGGGAGGCTCTGCTGTTATATCTAGCGGTGTCCGAGGCAGCGGTTAGTTCAGCCCTAATACGAGAACATGAAGGAAAGCAATTGCCGGTCTACTACGTCAGCAAAGCATTGTTACCTGCGAAAACAAGATACTCACTCTTGGAAAAAATAGTCTTAACTCTAATAATCTCCTCGCGCAGACTTCGGCCATATTTCCAAGCCCATACCATTATCGTGATGACCGATCTACCACTGCGCCAGATCCTACAGAAACCAGAAGCTTCTGGCCGACTCACGAAGTGGGCAATCGAACTCAGTGAATTTGATATTCAGTATAAGCCGAAAGCAGCAATCAAAGGGCAAGCCATGACTGACTTCATTGCCGAGGTAACACCACCAACTGACCTCTCGGTTGCTAATATGACCGAACATGTTGAAGAATCGACGACTGCTTCTCCCGAGTCATTGCCCGACCCTATTCCCTGGAAGCTGTATGTCGACGGCTCTTCCAACTCTAAGGCAAGTAGGGCAGGAGTGGTTCTAGAAACCCCTGATCATACTTATATGCAATATGCCTTACGACTTGGATTCCAAGCATCGAACAATACAGCCGAATATGAAGCGCTATTACTCGGTCTCCGACTCGCGGCCAGCATGGGCGTTACACACCTAAATGTTTTCAGCGATTCTCAGTTGGTTGTTAACCAAGTTACCAATGTGTATCAAACACAGAAAGAGCAGTTAAAAGCATACATGGAGAAAGCTAAAGAATTGATCAGCGGCTTTCAATTCTGTGTCGTCACTCAGATTCCTTGGACAAAGAACGCCAAAGCCGATTTGTTAGCAAAGCTCACCTCCGCCGATGAAGATGACATACCTAGGTCTGTTCCTATCGAGTATGTCGCCAGGCCGAGTATTAATGAACCCGTTAACTCGGTCATCAATGCGATCGACTCGGGACCTTCCTGGCGCGATCCAATCATTCAATATCTCGACAAGGGTGAGCTGCCTGAAGACCGTGCCGAGGCTTGACGATTGAAGATTCGAGCTTCCCGTTACACCATACTCAACGGGACCCTGTACAAGAAAGGTTATCATGCTCCATTGCTACGATGCCTAAATCCCAGCGAAGCTGACTATGTGTTACGAGAGATTCACGAAGGGATCTATGGAAACCATTCGGGAGGGCGATCACTCGCTCATAAGGTCCTACGTCAGGGATATTACTGGTCGACTATCCAACATGACGCTCGCAGGCTCGTTCAAAGATGTGACAAGTGTCAGAGATTCACAGTTATCCCGAGACAAGCTCCCGAAGCACTAACGCCTATAACTGGTCCTTGGCCCTTCGCACAGTGGGAAATTGACATCATAGGTCTACTCCCTTTGGGAAAAGGTCAGACCAAGTTTGTTGTTGTAGTCGTGGACTACTTCACGAAGTGGGCCGAGGCCGAGCCACTAGCTAAAATAACCGAACAGAAGATTACCGATTTTGTGTGGAAAAACATTATCTGCCGGTTCAGAGTACCCCGTACCATCATTACCGATAATGGAAGGCAGTTTTATAATAAGAGCTTTCGCGAGATGTGTGACAACCTCGGGATCAGAAACGTGTATTCTTCACCCCATCATCTTCAGACAAATGGACAGGTTGAGGTGGTCAACAAGATTATCAAATAGCATCTCCGGACCAAGCTTGGCCGCGCCAAAGGAGCATGGGTTGAAGAACTCCCGAGAATCTTATGGGCATAACGAACTACAGCCCGAACCGCCACAGGAGAAACTCCTTTCTCCCTTGCTTATGGCTCAAAAGTTGTCACTCCCGTCGAGATTGGGCTGCCTTCAGCCCGAATCAGTTCATTCAACACAGAAGATAATGAAGAACTTTTAGCATTCGGACTCGATCTTGTGGATGAACGAAAAAAAATGGCTCGGCTGCGTATGGAGGCTCGGCAGCGACAGGTAGATCGGTTTTATAATACCCGAGTTAAGATCAGACGGTTTCGAGTGGGTGATATGGTCCTCCGAAAAACGTTTCCTAATACGAAAGAACTTGGCTTGGGTACATTGGGACCCAACTAGGAAGGACCCTATATCGTCTTAAATACCATTCGACCGGGAATGTATCGGCTAGAAGATCTAAATGGACAGTTACTGCCTCATCCTTGGAATGTTGAACACCTTAAGATCTACTACCCTTAGCTCGGTATTCAAAGCATAAGGATTCTAAAGTGAGAAAGATATAAGACAAGTCATACGAATAAAACTAAGTGCATTCTTTCATCTGTTAAGTGTTTTACATCGGGTGACATTTCAAAATCCAATACAACGTTGTCTCGAGAAAAGCGAAGTTAAGATAGAGAATGTCAAGATCGGCACCATGCTGGTGTGAGTGCCAAAAATGAAGAAGTTCTGAAGCTCGGCACTATGCTGGTGTGAGTGCCAAAAATGAAGAAGTCCTGAAGCTCGACACCATGCTGGTATGAGTGTAAAAAATGAAGAAGTCTGGTAGTCCGGCGCTGTGCTGCCGTGAGTGCGAAAAATGGAGCCCGACTACTGTCTTTCGGCGGGAACGACTCCCGAAGCAGTCCCATAGGCATTAGCCGCGACTCCCAAGCAGTCCTAGAGACACCAGCCTCATCCCCAACAGCAGCGTTAGCAGTAACGTTAGCAGGACTAACACCAGGATTCTCAGAACCCGAGGCTCCTTCTCCATCGAATCCCGAGAGATCGAGATCGGGAAAAGCATTCTTCATATATTTGATACATTCAATGTATCTGCCTTGGAACAAGTGATCCCTCTCGTCCTCGAACTCCTTAGACTCAAGGAAGGCTTGAACAGCCTGATCCCTGGCCTTCTCAGCCTCCTGGGTCTTCTCTTGAGCTTGTTGGATGAGCTCCACCACTTCAAGTTTAGCTCGAGCCAGTGTATCTTTGCAGGAAGCATGAATGTCGAGGATTCGACGATTTCTTCTTCAGCCGCGGATAGAAGTGCCAACACTCGAGCAACTCGGCTTGTGCGTTTTCTACAGCCCTCCTGGCAAAAGTTGCCTCAGCTTTGGCGTCTTCAACGGCCCTCTTAGCAGAAGTGGCCTCAGCTTTGGTGTCTTCAGCAGCTTTTCTGGCAAGGGCCGCCTCGCCAGTCAGAACCCCGACCTGGATCTCGGCGATTTCGCGTCGCCCCTCTGCCTCGGCCAAGAGGTTCTGCAACCTCTGAGTCGAGGTTAACTCCTTGTAGGCCTTGACCAAGCAGGGGGCAAGCTGTAAAGATAAACGCAAAGCCATGATGAATGATAAAAAAAAAACAGAGATGAAGGGTAGAGAAAGAAATTTCCTACCTCAAAAAGCACCTTCGTTGCATGACCGACGGTTTGCGTCATAGGGGCATTGTAGAGGCTGACAAAGTCTTTTTCCCTCCTATGAGTTATAGCCCAGGGGACCATCCTCGACACAACTGCCTGAAAGGGCGACGGCTCCTGTTAGGTCATCCCCCCTCTGGAAGATACAACCCTCGTCTCCTCTCTCTGCCTTGGGACCTCCGCTGCGACAGGTCCCGACTCGGAAGTCGTCCGAGGCTCAACGGCTACAGTATCCCTCGCTTCCACCCTTTCGTCCGGATCGGAGAGCACGACTATGGTGGGGGCAAAAGAACTTGCAGGTTCCTTCTCTTTCGGCCCCGTCTTTTGCTTCTTGGACGGCCGAGGTTTCGACAGAAGAACTGATCGCGGGGGAGCCTTTATCTTGGAAACCACCCTAAGGGGAGGCCGAGCTCCAGTCATCTCTGAAAGAACCGGCTCGGGAACGGTCCTAAGAAAGGGTCGAGCTTCAACTAAGTCTGAAAGAAGACAACAAATCAGATAAAGTTCAAAAAAGATATAAAGATGCAGTAAGAGTTACCTGTGACCAATGTTGTCAAATCGCATATACGATCATGTGCAATCGCATATGCCCATGCGCATATGCGATCGCACAATCGCATATGCGATCGCATATTTTTTTTTATTATTTTTTTAAATTAAAAAATATATATGTATTAGGGAAAATTTCATAAAATTGTAAAAAATTATAAGAAATTGAGGAGAACTTTTCTAAGTTAATAGATAACTAATTTTACATATTTAAAATACATTTGAAAGAGATAAAATTAATTAAACAATGAATTAAACATCAAGTCATCCACATTTAACAATATAGTTGACAAGAAGTAACAACAAAATCAACAAGCTGTTTATTTATTATGGTAGAAAATAAACAAGCTTTCTTCCTTAAAACTTAAAAGTGCTTGAATCTTGATCTTCCAACTTCCAAGAGAGAGGGAATGTAAGAGAGAAAGAGATTAAGATCACTTGGAAATAGGAAATACAAGAGAGAGGGAGATTAAGACCACTTATAATTAAGAAATGTAAGAGAAAAATAGAGTAGGAGAGTTTTGGGGTGAGAATATTGCATATGGAGGAGATTTGGAAGCTTTTTTATAGACAAAATATTATTTTTTGCAAAAAAAAAATAAAAATCAATGTGCCATGGCCAATATACGATCGCATATGCTGTATGCGATCGCATATTTTCGCATATGCAATATATGCGATCGCATATGCGCCATATCCATATGCAGATCGCATATGCGATCTGCATATGGATATAGCGCATATGCGATCGCACATGACAACAATGCCTGTGACAGCCGAGTCTAAATCTGCAAGATGAAGGCGCTTTGGCTGCAGGAGTACTTTCCAAGACCGATCTTCCGGACACAATGCTCTCAAATCCTTGATCCGAGCTAAGGCACTGGACCCAAGCTTCTGCCTTTTCTTCGGAATATCTGCTAAATATAAGTTCGTTAGACTCAAGGCATTATAAAAAAAAGGAGAAAAAGAAATGCCCAGTCACCTGCTTTATGAAACGTTCGAGGCACACGAGCCTCGTAGGACCCGGATTCGGCCGTCTCCCAACGACCACACACCAAAAACCAACGCTCTCTCCAATGTTTGTTAGAAGTGGGAGGGTCGGCTATTAAAGAGCCATCTTTGCCCCGCCAAGCAGCGAAGATGTAAAAGTCGGAATAGTTCGGATTTACGCGCACTTGATACAAGTGGAGGAATTCGTCGACTGTCAGTGGTGGCTGTTCTAATTCAGCCCACAACACTGCACATCCGAGTAAGTTCCTCCACCCGTTCGGAACTACTTGCCCGGGAGCAATCCGAATATGAGATAAAATGCCTCGGACAATAGGCTAAAGGGGCAGACGTAAGCCACATTGCATCGAGACTTGAAAAATTGCAACTGCCCCAGCAGGAGGCTGGTCGGGTAAGTCATTCGGACGGGGAAGATAAATAATGACTGAATCAGGTATATGATACCCGATTCGGATCCTATCCAAATCCGCCTCAGTCAGAACTGAATGAACCAGACCGCTTAGTTTGTCCTCTGACTCCTCTCCTTCGGCCTCGGCCTGCGCCCACTCACCAACAGGAGCCGACCCAGAGGTTCCCTCAACGACCCCAGTTTCCTCTTCCTCTTCCTCTTCCAAATCCATTGGTAGATTGGGTCTCCCTGGGCGGGTTATCAGAGACGACCCGCCATGCGAAGGACCAGCCAAAGCAGGGTACTCTGCCGGAGTTCCGGTGGTTCTCTCAGAGAGGAAAGCGACGTTCGCATCAACAGCTATCTCCGTCAGTAAAGAAGACGATTCCACAACGTTCCAAAAACACTGCGCTTCGCCTTCGTCACCGAAAGTTCCCTCCCGAGGGCTCTGAGAGCCTTGCGCTGCCATTACCGTTAACTAAAGGGGAGGGAATAACTCACTGGAGAAAGGAAGGAAGACGAAAATGGCGGAATGAGATGCTGACAGCCGAGAAAGGAGAAGGGGAAGAAGAAGAGAAAAATAAAAAGGGAATGAAGAGCGGGAAAGATAGCAGTAAAAATACGAAATGTGGACTTCTCTCTCCCTTTTATAGCTTTGCCACGTGGCCAGAGCAATTAATGCGGAGGCAAATCGACGCCTGCATCGATTCCCCCGCTTGACACGTGGTGCACACCGACTGACGACGGTAACGCCTTCGTTACGTGTCCAACGCCCATAGGCAGGGGAAACGACCTGACGGCTGCCAGCACGTGCGGTCTCGGGTAACAAACCGTCTCCCGTTAAGGACGACATAAAAAACATTAAATGTCTCATTATTACCTCGGGTTTAGCTATGAACCGACTCGAAAACTCATTACTCCGTAGTGCCATAGGAGACACATGGAGTAAGGGGGCTTACTGTTGGGGCAAAATTACGCCAAGTCCGGAGACTCGGATATGCAGTGGACCAATCCTACTGACAATACCTCGGATCTCCGAGGCATATGTTGAGTACGAGAGAAGGGTATAAAATGAAGAATGAGACGAATCAAGTTAGCTCGGGTGACGAGCTAGCAAGGTCAGTATGTGCCGACTAAGGTTCAAAAGTCCCATCTCCATAAAGTTATCTGAGACTCACCTGATTGAGTCGGAATCAGTCGAGACAAATGAAGGAAAGACGGTGTAAATGAAACACCATCCCGAGTATCTCGCAAAAGGATCTCCGATCCCGAAGATCTCGGGATCGGATGAAGACCAGAAGCGGGCCAAAATCAAATCTCCACGATACCAGGAAGAGAATCCTTGCACGATAGGATCCTCCCGTCTCCAGTTCAGTGAAAGGTACGAAACTCAAAATCCCAAAAAACGCCTTCTCTATAAATTTGCAAAACTAACTCAAGCATCAGAGGTTCCCCGGGTTAGAACCAGGGTCTTCATTTTGTTTATCTTTCTTGTGCAGGTGATGAGATAGATCGGAGGAAGGCGCTCCATAAAACAGCATCAACAATTATTATTATTATTTTTTTATAGTAGGAATCATGCCCAAAGATACCCTCGTAATGAATATTGCAATTTGCAACTCATCAATTTATACAAATATTATTGTCAATGTTCACATGTTTAAAGCAAAAGAGCTAAACTTATAAAATAATTGAAATAATCCAATTAAGATCTCCTATTAGTTGTCTTTCCATCTCACAAAAGTGAGACTTCTCATATGAATGTTTTGGATCATTGGGAGATGACCTAGATTCAAAGGCTAAAGTTCATGCATGCATTTGGGCAAACCTCATTTCTAAGTACATGCATATCATATATTGCATTGTAGGTATTCGAGCAAATGACGTGAGTAAGAGAGCAACGCCACCCATTAGGTAGTAGATATCATGAGTGTGCCATATCCCATGAATCTTTATTATATATAATTTCAGGAGCCAAATATATTGTTACTAATGCATTTCTTTTTATTTAGTTTTAAAGAACGATAACCTTTTAGATTTTACGAGACATTAAATGAGATTTTTAATATGGACTAAGGATACTTTAAAAATTTTGAAATAATACGTTCACGTGTTAAAAAGCTCGAGATTAAGCTATGTCAATATACGGTTAACATCTTACCCACTCCTTCCTTACTTCATCACGCACGAGTAGCTTGCTCCCATCTTTCTGTGTTTCACGGGCAGTCCACACTATGAACCCATCTAACAAAGGCTTTGTGGGGTTTATCATGATGACTAAGTAACATCCATCCATACATTGGTTACGCCGCCTCATATTAAGACATTAGCCTAAACAATATACAGATATAAAACTCAAATGGCTACAAAACAAGAAAGTGTGGATGGGTCACTCATAGTTAGTGACCTACTATTTCTCTATGTTTGTAGCCTCAAAATTGACGCAGATCAATTGCTCAAGTAAAACCAGGCCCTGACAATGTCACCCACTGTTGAAATTCTCATAAAGCTACGTTTATTTGCCATCCAAACGTATTCATAAGGTCATATATAACTATACAAATTATTAAACATAAATATCATATTTATAAAAAACTTTTGCAGCTACTAAGAAATTTTTAATGACAGGCGTTCAATCCCTTTGCGTGGGTTTTTTGAACCTTTGATCTGCCTCCAAATGATAGGCCGTCAGCACGGCGATGATAGTCAGGCTACCGCAGTCCATTCATCATCTTTATGCACGCGTGGTCCACCTGACGAATGGATGAACCCGACCGTAGCAAGATGCGACGTCCACAGCAAGGCATCTTATGCACGGCCCTGATGCCCCGCACGCTCACAGGCTGGCACGTGAGCAGGGAGGGCGTGCACGGGTCTTACAACGTCTCGGCACATGTGGGAAGGGGTAGTTTGGGCAATTTCGGAGGGTAAGTTTAGGGTTGAAAATTAGGGTTTGGGCCATCTATAAATGGGCCCCGAACATCGCAGCTCATTCTTCATCGAAGGCGGCGAGGCAACGGAAGAACTTCCACTAATCTTCCTTCTTTCTCCACCGTAAGATCTCTTTTCCGATCTACAAATGCATTCTATTCAGAAATTGCTCTTGTTTTTCAGTTTCGATGCTTGAGATTTACATTAATGTCTGGATTTTCTTGCTTTTTTAATTTTTACATTTGATAGAGGGACGGGATTTCAGCCCCTGAGCCCTTGTAACCTAAACCCCTGTGGGGCTCACCGCGATGTGTCTGACATCCGTTCCGTCCATCAGTTTCGCCGGCTCGTTTTAGGACATGGGCCCAGAAATTAGGTAGATCGGTAACTCAAGTGGGCCACACTACAGGAAACAGTGGAGATCCTGAGTCCTACCAGGATGAAGGGAAGAAACAAAACTTATGTGGGCTCTAAGAAGGTATCAATGGTGGGCGTTCAATCCCTCCCGTTTCTTGTGGCGTGACTCACTTGAGCTTTGAATCTTGTGGTGGGCGTTCAATCCATCTGGGAGATATTTGCTGCATGAATCACTAGTGGGACCCATGATTGTAATGGCTGGATCACTGAACAATGGGCCCCACTTGTACAAGCTGAAAACCGAATGTTCTATAATACCTCCATCTGAAAATTTTGGATCTTAAAATCTCCAAAGCTGATTAGATGATGCATGATGACCCAACAGGATGTGATATTTTCTTCAGCTCAGAAACTGTTAAGGTGTGGGCAGCCTTTCGGTGGTGAAAAATGTTCATCTTGTGGGCCCCAAGATTTGGTCTGTTTGGATGATTGTGCCTGTGGCCTGCAAATGGGCAATTTATCGACCGGTCCATATTCAGCTAGAAAATCTGTCAACTATTTGGGTCATATTTCGAGACAAGGGTGGTGATCCATAAAATTGAGTCCCACCAGATGAACGCCCTGGATCATTTGAAAGTGGGTCCGGCTGTAGAGATGTGAGCTGAACTGATGATGCTGTTTGGGAGGCATCATGCCAACTCTTATTCTGAGTTTCTGCAGTATACTTCGTGTTTTTGAGTCTGTACACACGTAGCTCATGTTTCAGTGATTCAAAACCTTTTCATATAACAACCATAGCTGTAGATGATCCTTGCACCAAACAATCCAGCTGTTGAACATTTGGCCTGTTTTGATTGAATGCAGGTTCATGCTTTTTAACCTTTTACTTGAAGTGTTGGGGACTTTCCATATGGAAGATTTTGGTGCATTGGCCATTCACAGTGTGACTCATGATATCAATGGTTTGCATCACTGAACCATGGACTCCACTTGTGCAAACCAAAAATCTGATCATATTGTACGAATTATCGGCTCAAGCAGTTGTATATCACATCGTGCTGTTTATGTGTCCACCATTTTTTGTTGAAAAAAATTTCGATTGTTTGAATGCTGATTTGAGTTATGATCTGTAGTTTCTTCTAACGTTCAAATTTCTTGTCTGGGTTTAGACTCATATGCTAGTTTAGTACCATTTAAAATTTGGTGGTTACTCTTGAACCTTACATGTGGCATAGTTGTATGGCAATCCAGACTGTCCAAATTACTGACCCATTTGTGGATATGGAGCATAACCCAAAAGTTATACTGAGAAAACAATAGCAATCTAATTTTGACTACAAATTTTGGACCACTCACTGTTTTACTTTTACTATCCATTTGATATCCATCAATTGGATGGTTAGAATCTCTTGGTCAGTGTGATTTTGTAGATATGTTTCATCTAAAATGTGAGCCAAAATTGGATGGTTTGGGAGGATGAACAATCATATAGGAGTTCACCTTCTAGTTCGTCTGTTGTCTCTGAGGATGATCAATTGAAAACTTTCGTTCTTCCAAGGACATCCAATGCGGAAAGTTAATGGAGACCTGAACTGAAGAGACTTGATTTTCCATGATTCTGAATTATCTGTTTTCCTTTCTGCCTTTTCTTCCCCATTTTTTGTACAGCAAATGAGATGTCGTCGTGTGTTTTTTCTGCTGAAATTGTCTTCTTTCTTTTTGTATACCTTTTTTAATTGGAGGTTCAGTAGTCCTTGTGAAAAGGCAGAAGGTGGACTACTTCGTGTTTTCGAGTCTGCACACAAGTAGCTCATGTTTCAGTGATCCAAAACCTTTCATATAACAACCATAGCTGTGGATGATCCTTACACCAAACAATCCAGCTGTTGAACATTAGGCCTGTTTTGATTGAATGCAGGTTCATGCTTTTTAACCTTTTACTTGAAGGGTTGGGAACTTTCCATATCGAAGATTTTGGTGCATGGACCATTCACGGTGGGACTCATGATATCAATGGTTTGGATCACTGAACCATGGACCCCGCTTGTGCAAACCAAAAATCTGATCATATTGTACAAGTTATCAGCTCTAGCAGTTGTATATCACATCTTGCTGTTTATGTGTCTACCATTTTTTGTTGAAAAAAATTCAATTGTTTGAATGCTGATTTGGGTTATGATCTGCAGTTTCTTGTAATGTTCAAATTTCTTGTCAGGGTTTAGACTCATATGCTAGTTTAGTACCATTTAAAATCCGGTGGTTACTCTTGAACCTTACACATGGCATAGTTGTATGGCAATCCAGACCATCCAAATTACTGACCCATTTGTGGATATGGAGCATAACCCAAAAGTTATACTGAGAAAACAATAACAATCTAATTTTGACTACAGATTTTGGACCACTCACTGTTTTACTTTTAGTATCCATTTGATATCCATCAATTGGATGGTTAGAATCTCTTGGTCAGTGTGATTTTGTAGATGTGCTCCATCTAAAATGTGAGCCAAAAATTGGATGGTTTGGGAGAATGAACAATCATATACGAGTCCACCATGTAGTTCCTCTGTTGTCTCTGAGGATGATCAATCGAAAACTTTCGTTCTTCCAAGGACATCCAATGCGGAAAGTTAATGGAGACCTGAACTGAAGAGACTTGATTTTCCATGGTTCTGAATTATCTGTTTTCCTTTCTGCCTTTTCTTCCCCTTTTTTTGTATGGCAAATGAGATGTCGTTGTGTGTTTTTCTGCTGAAATTGTCTTCTTTCTTTTGTATACCTTTGTTTATTGGAGGTTCAGTAGTCCTTGTGAAAATTTAATATCTGAAAAGAACAGATGTTGGTGATTTTGTCTCTGTTTGTTTAACAGAAGTTATAACTGTAATGGATCTTGTCATATTAAGCTCCTCGATCGATGGCTGACTGTAGAAGTAGTTCTCGCTCCTATTAAGTCCACTGTGACATTGTTACAATGTTAATGTTTGGTAGTGACTAAGGACCTTTTTGTTAGACGCCTAAAAATGAGTTAAGTCACATTATAGTTAATGAAAAAGATCTCTAATACATAATATCTGTTAACATGAACTCATTATGTGGTAAAGATCAAGATCTCTAGTACGAAATGACTACAAACTAAAACGAGATAAACTCATTTTTAGGCATCTACCAAACAGGGCCAAAAATTTAGAAGGAAATGCCTAAAAAAAAAATACCGTGGTGAGATTATTACAGTGGTTGTAATGGGTTTCACAATGGCTCTTCCTTCTCTTTTTTTTTGTTTCCTTTTCATTTTCATATTTGTTCTATTTTTTCTTGCCTTTAAATTTGTTATGAGGGCCCATTAGAATATTGATAAAAAAGTTGCCAGTATGACCTGTTATAATTGAATAAAGAACATTATGAAGGTGCGGTCACTAGTGAGAACCTTTTTTCATTAATGAAAGCCTTGTTTGTCCCTGGGGATGATTCAAAGTAAACTTTCGTTCTTCTGAGATAATCCATGCGGAACTTTCTGGAGACCTGAACTGAAGGGACTTCTTTTTAGTTTTAGCTTCTCTTTTTTCCCCATTTGGGTTCCCCTTTTTTGGCTCCTTCTCCCTTGAGTTATGAGTCTTTACTTCTTTGGTTTTATAGTGTGATCTCAATGTTTATTCGCTGTTGATCCATGTGGGATTTTTTCACAGGGTCAATTGTTTTCTTGTGGTTTTTGGATCATGTGTTTTTTCATGGGTTGCTAGCCAACATTTATGAACTCCTTGTCTAGGCTTAGAAAAGCTGGACTTTGCATTTGGTTGCAGAGTTTTAGTTGAGCGGACATTGATCTGTTTGGCATGAATGCACGATCAAGATTCTTAAAGTTCAAGTTGTTAGTGATAATGCATGCAGGAGTTTCAAGTTTTAGATGAGGCCCCAAATATGAGTTAATCTAGCATCTTTGCACTTGGGGCAATGACACAGCTAATGAGGTTATAACTGGAGCACGTCAATTTCTTGTTGAAAACTATTTCCAAAACCCCAATTTGGCCCAGGTCTGCCCGTGCACCATCGAGAATTTCTTCAAGGCCCCCCTCTAATTGAGGAAAGGCTTTTAAAAAAAAGTTGCTCATTTGATTATACAGTTGAAGTATTATTTTTCCCAAAATACCTTATGACATTAGCTTTTTTCTGCAAAATAAAAAGTAAAATATTTGAATTAGAAGTTCCTGAATTTTGGTTGGTCAACTGGATGGTTTTCAGCTGAGTCCAATACTCGATAAGCCTTGAAGATCTTATCTCTGATGATGATCAATTAATAACTTTCGTTCTTCCGAGATAATCCATGCGGAAAATTATGGAGACCTGAACTGAAGAGACCAAAGATCTTTGATGTGAGACATATTTTCCTGCCTCTAGAATAATTTATATTTTTTCTTTTAGATTTTCTTTTTTATTTCCATTTTCTTTTAGATTTTTTTTTTTCTTTTTTTTTGACAGTCTGCTGAATCCCCATGAAGAATGCTATGCATGATAAAAGTAGTGGGCTGATCTCCATTGATGAATTCTCAAATGCTGAGGGATATTTGTGCAGTTGTTTGCATTGATTATGTGAAATTTCATCTGATATCTTCTGAAATTGATGTGATATGATAGAGCAAAGACTGCATTCCAATGTTTTTCAAATGGAAGCATTGTGGATGGGATTGGTTCTTGTAAGACCATGTTTGGTCCCATGCTTTCTTGAATTTTAGCACAGCACCTCTACGGATATTTCATTCTGCTATTCAGTCTTCACATTCCGTTCCCAGCTTATTCTTTTCGGTTTTCATCATCTTGGCTGAGACAAAGCTCATAAATTTGGAGTGTTTTCCTTGATGGTTTTGAATATTTGTAGTACACTGATCGTCGGTGCCGCAATTTATGTGGCTGCAGACCTATGTTTTTCATTTTATCTTTTAAAAGTTGTTTTGGTTCGTCCTTGCCACAATATTCTGTTTAGTGGCTGTTTTGTGTGGTAAAGAAAACAAATCTCAGTACATTTTCTTCATAGATTTTGATCCGGAGTCCACAAGACCACATGTTCTTGCTGAGTTGTCATCTGTCGGGTCCACCAGTCACCAAATGCTTGGAGTAAAAGATGCCAAGATATCTTTTGAAGCATAGCCTTTTAAGATTTTTGTCATGATTCATTTTGTACAAATGTATCTCCCAGTGATTGAACATTAACAATAGTTTCAGCCTTGTCTGAATATAGTTGTTGAAATCCAAGAATAGTTCTGAGGGAGTTTTTTTTTTTTTTGCTTTGCTTTTAATTACCATAAAACCTAGTCACGTTACATAGGTAACATTTTTCATGTAGCATGGTCTTCTGAGTGTCTCAGATGGACTTGTTCGGTACTGAGTTGATTTGGGACTCTGACTAGGGTGATGACTTGTCCAAGTCAGGCTGGCTTGGAGATGTTAGGGGGTGACTCGTGGCACTGAACCAGATCAGACTTGACTTGGACAAGTCCCCAATCAATGGGATTCATTGAAGTAAATGTACCTAATGATTTCTTTTTCTTGTTTTTTTCCTCTTTGTTTTCATTAACAGGGAAGCATCATGGGTCGAAGGCCGGCTAGATGCTACCGGCAAATCAAGAACAAGCCCTACCCAAAATCAAGATACTGCCGTGGTGTCCCTGATCCCAAGATCAGGATATACGATGTGGGCATGAAAAGGAAGGGTGTAGATGAGTTTCCCTTCTGCGTCCATCTTGTCAGCTGGGAGAAAGAGAATGTGTCGAGTGAAGCTCTCGAGGCTGCCCGGATTGCGTGCAACAAGTATATGACCAAGTTTGCCGGTAAGGACGCATTCCACCTCCGTGTGAGGGTGCACCCATTCCATGTCCTGCGTATCAACAAGATGCTTTCGTGTGCTGGGGCTGATAGGCTCCAGACAGGCATGCGGGGCGCCTTTGGGAAGCCTCAAGGGACGTGCGCGAGGGTGAGCATTGGGCAGGTGTTGTTGTCTGTCCGTTGCAAGGATAACAATGGGGCGAATGCCCAGGAAGCTTTGAGGAGGGCAAAGTTCAAGTTTCCAGGCAGACAGAAGATCATCGTGAGTAGGAAGTGGGGCTTCACGAAATTCAGCCGAACTGATTACCTCAGGTGGAAGGAAGAGAATAGGATTTCTCCTGATGGAGTCAATGCAAAACTGTTCGGTTGCCACGGGCCATTGGCTAATCGAAAGCCAGGACAGGCCTTTTTGAGTGAGCCACTCTCTACGGCTTAGATCCCTAATCGAAAGCCAGGACAGGCCTTTTTGAGTGAGCCACTCTCTACGGCTTAGATCCCTATCTGGTATGATTTCTTTACTTTGTTTCTACTGTTTTTGTTCTCTTATACCAAACAAATTTCTACATGGATATTGAGAGATTTGAGACATTTTAAGAGTTCATGTTGCAATTTGTGTTCTTAGTTTATTGATCTTGAACATTTGATGATCAATTCCTGACCATTGATTTTTATTTTTACTTCTGAAACGTAACACTACCAGGGATTGAACCCTGGATCACTCACACACACCACACTCATCTCGACCGGCGAAGGACCCTGACCATTGGTTTGGTAGGGTATGGGTAAAATGGATGGTTAGAAGACGGGGTAGTTCATAACAGTAGAGATGCTCCCGATAAATGGTCTGGATCTTTTAATGTGGTAACCCCT
Organism: Magnolia officinalis; assembly: GCA_021015155.1. NCBI lineage: Eukaryota > Viridiplantae > Streptophyta > Magnoliopsida > Magnoliales > Magnoliaceae > Magnolia > Magnolia officinalis. The sequence goes on from JAJHSJ010000005.1 coordinate 87,721,697, forward strand.
TTCGTGCCCATATGCAGTCCTCTGCAGTATGTGATGGTATGTGCAATGTATTGTCCAGTAGTAGCGATGTTCATATAAAATGATATTATAACTTCACCAGGCCTAAGCATTGCTTGTCTTGGATGGGTCATTTCCTAAGTTTCATTGATTGGACGATCTTAACCACCACTCCATTGAAGGGCATTGGCCCCTCTGAAATGAACAGTCGGTATGGACTTGATCAGGGATGCCTGGTTATTTAAGTTGGTGGTGGCCATTGATGAGAACCTACCTGCTCACAGGTAAAGAAACACCTCACTGACCAGGTTATCGCAGCTATCCAGCCAGTCCAGTTCTTTCAAATGCACATACCTCAAGCATTTCTTGCACGGCTAATGGGCGTACGCTACTCTATCGCGGCATACCAAGAAGTCACGCACGTGTGGCCTTACATGGGCCATGTGCCAGGTCAGGAATGTGCAGAATCAGGGCCATCCAAGGCATCAGATATCTCTATGGCCTCGACCAAGTTCATCGTTTATGATCATTTGGTTCTTGCGAGGGTAGATTAAAAATCAATGTGTGCCCCATATGATCATCAAACGAATAAGCATGTATATGTGTGAAATACATGTCATGGCTATTGATGGGAAAGGGAATGGCGGAGATGCATCTGAAATCTTTTGATACCATCTCAAAGGTCCTGATAGGCCACAGGTGTTGCAAGTGATCATTGATGAACGCTAATCTACTTTCATTTTATAATAGATTGACATTAATCAAACAAGTGCCTAGAATAAGGAATCAGTTGGAGGGTCTGTTGATCCAACCCAAAAAAAAAAAAAAAAAAAAAGAAAAAAAAAAAACTGGATTGGATGAACGACCTTTGCAGGTGGCGGGGTTCATGCAGACCCTCCCCACGATACTCTTCACAATGGGGAGTTGCCTTTACCATGTTGGAATAAATGGCCTGCCAGGGGCCCTGCTTTTTTCTCCTCGTGTCATCCATGTAGAAGATCGGAGCCGTCCAAAGGTGGGCCACACCATGAATGCAATATCGACACGAAATCAGGGCTAATTAGCATATTGGCTGGCCATGCAATTAATTCAATGGCAAGAGGTCGCTCAAATAAACATTCAATAGTTGTCCACTTATCCATTGGATGTTTCCCCATATTTCGAACACCAGCCAGCTAGCTACGGTCAAAGCTGTGTGGGGCCGACCATGATGTATGTGTTTGCTTTCTATGTAGTTTTCCAGAGGCAGATCCAAAGCTCATAAAGGGAAAACACAAATATCAGCTTTTTCTTAGCTTTGGATCTTCCTTATTTTTTAGCTCTAAATGGATGGACAGCTTTGACATCAGCCAGCTGGCCAGTGTTTGGTCACCAGCCAAACTGCATCCCTTTCGAGCTATTTAAATCTCCAACAGCTGTATGCGGAAGTTCATAGGATGTTTGGCTGGTGACCCAACACCAGCCGGTTGGTGTCAAAGCTCTACTGGTCCTCTCATGATGTATGTGTTTTATCCACACTATACCACCATTTTTCCAGCTCATATTAGGGCATGATCCCAAAAATGAGGCAAATCCAAATCTCAGGTGGACCACACCATAGGAAAACAATGTTTATTGAAGTCCACACATAAAAACTTCCAGGGGCCCACTGTAATGTTTATTTGCCATCCAATCTGTTGATAAGGTCACACACACCTGGATGAAGGGAAAACATAAATATCAGCTTGATTCAAAACTTATGCCCTGCAAAGTTTTCAATAGTAAGAGTTCAATCCCCACTGTTTTCTGTGGTGTAGTCCACCTGAGATTTGGATTTGTTTCATTTCTGGGCTTATTCCCTACAATGATATGAAAAAAATGAATGGATGGTGTGGATAAAACACATACATCATGGTGGGGCCCACGGAGCTTTGACAACAGGTAGCTGGCTGGTGTTTGCACGGTGCTTGTATGTTACCATGGAAAGCACAAGGATAATTTTGGAAAGAGATGTTAATAATACGTAGCTCATTGTAATTGCATAAGTGTTTCATGCATTTCCCTCATGAAAAGATACACACGCGACGAACATGTGACATTATGGGATCTGTTGATTTGGTTGGACAACCTAACCGTCCAATGCTTGTGATTCTTTCAGGTTCAATTTCCAGCCGATCGGATGGCTGCAATATAGTCCAACGGGAAAAAGAAATCAGCCAGATGCACTGTACAGGTGGGCCACACCATAGACTAAAATAGATTTGTTTATGGGGGCCACCATGATCTGTTTCTTTCATCGAACCCGTTAATCAGGTGTAACAGGTGAGGATCAAGTGAATATAGAAAAATTGCCCTGATCCAAAACTGAGGTAGGCCATACCGCATGAACTAGGACGTTTTAGTAGAAATTATACATTGTTCCCATTGTTGTCTCCCATTAGCATTTTTTATCAGGATGATATTTTGAATGTACGGTCCAAGTAAGTGTTCTCAACTGATGGACGGAGTAGATTTATATATATAACATGGTGGGCCCCATGGAACTGGGATATTTTACGCCATATGTAAAACCGGTGGTGCATACGATTTTGGTTCCCCTCAATACCGGAAACGGATTGGCTACTCCCCCTGACACTAGCCCCGTGGCTGATGGTCGGTGCTCTGTGGGCTCCACCATGATGTATGTGTTTCATCCATTCCGTTCATCCATTTTTAAAGATCATTTTAGGGCTCACCCCAAAAATGAGAGGGAAAAATGAGAGGGATATAATCTCAGGTCCACCACAACGGTAAACAATAGTGATTGAATATCCATCATTTAAATCCTCCTAAGAACCACTGTATTATTTCTTTGACATCCAATCTTTTGATTAGGTCATAAAGACCCATATGAAGGATTAAAACAAAGATCAGCTTAATCCAATACTTTTATGGCCCCCAAAAAGTTTTTAATGGTCGAAGTTCATTCAACACTTTCCTATAATGTGGTCCACTTGATATTGATATATACCTTATTTTTTTGTATAATACCATAAAATGATCTAGAAAAATATATGGACAGCATGGCTGAAACACATACATCATGATGGGGCACACAGAGCACCGACCACCAGCCATTGGCTGGTGGCAGGGGGAGTAGCCAATCCGTTCCCTCATACCATAGTCATAAATTTCGTTCTGAGCAATTTCTCGGGAGATTATTATTATTATTTTTTTACACACGCGCACACCCACACACACGCACACAGTGGGATTTCACCATGGTCGGTACTAAGCTCCTGAGAGTCTACCACCTGAAATTTCTGGGGAGATTCAAATATGAAAATTTTCTATGAATATTATTAAAATATCACTGAGAATAAAATATTTACTTATGTATCTATTCATTAAAGTTTTTACTTTTTTACGTGATAATATCGCGATGAACACGTTATTTTAAAATGTGCTGAGATTTTCAATATCTCAGTTCGTTATATTTTTCGCGATATTTTCGCCACGCTCTTCCGAACTACTTTCCTCACCAAAACATCCAAGAGACTCTCTCTTCCTCTGCGAGTGAGACTCGGTCGTCGTTACAAAATTCGATACTCTGGCAGAGTATGATGTATGATACGCACGCACTTAGAAATTAAGTAGGAATTGCACACGTGGCATATAAGTAGCCAAAATCTTAAACTGTCCAAGTTACGTGTACCCCACCTGATGTATGTGTTATATCAACACTGTCCATTCATTTTTTCAGATTAATTTAGGCATGATAAAAAAAATAAATCAGATCGAAAGATCGAGTGGATCACACCACGGAAAGCAATGGGATTGAACAACTACCATTGAAAACTTCGTGGAGCCACAGAAGTTTTGGGTCATGCTTATATTTGTGTTTTCCCTTCTTCCAAGTATACGTGACCTTATGAACGGTTTGGATGGCAAATGAATATCATGGTGATATAACACATAAATCAATGATCGGCTCACTGTCACCACTCCTTTATGTGGTGTGGTCCACTTGAGATTTGGATCTACCTCATTTTTGGACTCACATCCTAAAATGACCTGGAAAATGTATGGAAAGTGTGGATATAACACATACATCATGGTGGCCCCACGGAACTTTGCTCTTCAACACAGTACTCACATCAATGCTGTGTTCTGCCTACACGGTCTAGTCCCTCTGTACCCGGAAACGGATTGGCTACTCCCCCAGCCACAAGCCACCGGTGGTCGGAGCTCTTTGGGACCCACCATGATGTATGTCTTTCATCTATGTTGTTCATATATTTTCCTAGATCATTTTATAGCATGAGACAAAAAATGAGGTATATCCCAATCACAAGTAGACTACATTACAGGAAACAGTGTTAAATGAAATTCGACTATTAAAAACTTTTTGGGGGCATAAAAGTTTTCTTCCCTTCATTCAGGTCTGTATGACCTCATCAACAGATTATATGTCAAATAAACAGTACAGTCGGCTTTAGGAGGATTTTAATGGTGGATATCCAATCACTATTTTTTCCTATGGTGTGGTCCACCTGATATTTATATCACTCTTATTTTTGGGATCAAGCCATAAAATGAGCTGTAAAAAATGGATGAACGGCATGGATGAAACACATACATCATAGTAGGCCCACATAGCACCGACCACCAGCCACCGGGCTAGTGGCAGGGGAGTATCCAATCTGCTGTACCCGACTCTCTCTCTCTCTATATATATAAAAAGCGAAGGAAGAAAAGAAAACAACGCTTAGATACTCTCTCATCCTCACACCATAGCTTTTCGAAGAAAACATCCGTCCCGACCCGACAACAATAGTAATTCAGATAATTCTGATCTGATCCGATATTCTATTGAAAAATTCAAAAAAGATAAAAATGGCGGCCGAGTCATCTAACACAAAGACGAAGAAAGTGATTGTGATCGGTGTCGACAGCAGTAGTGAGAGCTTGCATTCTCTGGAATGGACTCTGGATAATCTCATCCCTACTTGTGAATCTCTATTCAAGCTTGTTTTGATCCATGTCAAGATCCAGGCTCTCTCTGTACTCCGCTTCGCCGGACCCGGTAAGATTTCTCCATCCCATCTCTCCTCCTGGGGTGGGCCCCACCTTGGATTCTATCAATAGCTCAGAAGTATGTGTGGCTTTTGTAATTGTTTCAGCCATCCATTTCTGACCTTTTGAACGGTTATGATCATTAAGTGAGTGTGTAGATAGTGGGCCAGACCAACTGGATCAGGACATCCACTTGGACATTTTAAGAGTGTCCACTACCTGATGATTGGGCCCCACATTCTATCAAAACTCTTATGGATTGGGGAAGCGGATTGCATACTGAGTAAACTGTGGGGCCCACCTTCATTTATGCTTTTTATCCAACCTGTTCATCCATTTTACCAGATAATTTTAGGGCTTTAACCCAAAAATCAAGCCTATAAAAAGATCAAGTGGACCACACCAACGTAAATAGTGTGAATTGAACTTCTACTGTTGAAAAGTTCTTGGGGCTACGTAAGTTTTAGATCAAGGTGATATTTGTTTTTTTATTTTTATTTTTATTTTTCCCTTCATCCATTTCTGTTTGATCTTATGAATAGGTTGGATGAAAAATAAACATCACTGCGTGCCTTAGAAAGGTTTCAACGGTGGAAATTAATACTTCCACTGTTTCATGTGGTATGGCCCAGTTGAGGTGTGGATATAATTCAATTTTGGTCTCAACGCTTAAAATGATCTTTAAATACAGATGGACGGCGTGGATAAACTACATGCATTCACGGTGGGCCCAACAGATTTTCCTCAGTATGATAAGAGCTTACTGAGTAACTCAGTATGCAATCCGATTCATGGATTGGGACGCGGATTAGCTACCGACGGCTTCAGCAGCTATCTCGCTACTGAAGTGACGTGGGCCTGACCATGATGTGTGTGTTGTATCTACACTGTTCATTTATTCCACGAGATCATTTTAAGCGATGAGCCAATAAATGAAGCAGATCCAAAGCTCGAGTCACTGTTAAAACTTTCCTAAGGCCTGTTACGATGTTTATTTGAGATCCAAAATGTTCATAAGTTCACAACAACATAAACAAAGGGAAAACAAAAATGTTAGCTTCATTGAAAACTTGGGGCCCCAAGAAATTTTTAATGGCAGGCGTTCAATCCCCACTGTTTTCTGTAGTGGGTCTACTGGAGCTTTACATCTGACTCATACTTTGCCTCATGCCCTAAAATGATATATCCAAATGAATGAACAATGTGCATATAACATATACATGTCATGATGGGCCCACAAAACTTAGTGACATCCCTTCAATAAGGAGATAGCTACTAAAGCTGTGAGTAGCTAAACCCTTACCTATGAGATGAGGGGAAGCGGATTGAGTGGTGACCCCAACACCACCCAGCTAGGTGGTGTTGTCTGCAGGGCCCACCATAATGTGTTTTATGTACACACTGTTCCTCAATTTTTTTTTTCAGCTCATTTTTTTATATCAGCCAAAAATGAAGCAGATCCAGAGTTCAAAAAGGAACACCAGAATAAAAAAGTGGGGATAATAACATCCACTGATAAACTTGGTAGGGATCACCGTGATGTTTATTTGCCATCCAACTTGTTGATGAGGTCACACAAATCTGAATGAAAGGAAAACATATATCAGCTTGATCTAAAACTTTTGTGCCCCCAATATGTTTTTAATGGTGGGCGTTTAGTCACCGTTGTTTCATGTGGTGTGGTCTGCTTGAGCTTTTGATCTGTTTTAATTTTAGTCTCATACTCCAAAATTGAGTGAGCTGGAAAAAAGAATAGACGGTGTGGATGAGACACATACATCACAGAGGGCCTTATAGTGCCAAACACCACCTAGCTGAGTGGCTGTCTATGCTAGCTTGACAATGTCTACAGTGTTTGGGTTTTCAATTTGTACATTTGGGCTCTTTAGTTTGGTGGTCCTAGTGTTTGCTACTGGATGTTCATCCCGTTGGAAGATCCTAGCCCTTTAATATTTGGCCTTTTCTATTGAAATAGCCATTGGTGTATTTTCTTCCAACGAATTGAAAAGTAACTTAACTATCTTCCCACCTGAGATTTTCTTTTTGGGTGATTTTGTGTGACCATGGCCATCACATCAACGGCTAGAATCATTGAATCTTGGGCTGAAATAGTCCTTTTTCTTCCTACAAATTCAAAACATATGAAGAATACTGACAACTTGGTGTGTACAATGAAAACAGGCGTGGGAGATGTTGTTTCACTGGTCGAAAAGGATCTGAAGAAAACAGCAACCTTAGTCACTGAAAAGGTCAAGGAGATTTGTGATAAGAGATCAGTAAGTGCTACTACCTACACATTTCTCACATAGGCTCTACATCTGGGGACCCATGCCAAGGTTAGCTAGACTTCATTGTTCACTTTGGTGTGGCCCACCTGATGTATGGATGAAGCTCGATTTTAGAACATACACCTAACATGGCTGACCAAGATGCATGCTTTTGCTTCCACACACTCAATAATATAGTTCTACACCTAGATACACTCAGTTACATCCACTTGTACCAATTTACAAAAAGCTACCTTGTGAGGTGTTAACGGGCTGGGTCAAGCTCTGTCCAAGCCTGGCCTGCATTTTTTCATTGCAAGTCCAAACCCTATCCAAAATAGTCCAACCCAAGTCTGGCCTGAAATTTTGTACTGGGTTTAGCCTATTGCCTAAAATGAGAGAGAGGGACACACACACACACACACACACACACATATATATATATATATATATATATATATATATATATATATATAGAAAAAAGTACTATGCGCTCGAGCTGATGGGAACGTCCCATGAGGTCGAGTTGTGTGGGCCCCACTGTGATGCGTTTCGAACATCTACCCCATCAGTCAGATGCACCATTCCATCATGGGCCTAGGTCTCAAAAATCAAGACAATCCGTGATTTGTGTGGGCCACACCACATACAGAAGTGGAGAAGGGCCGTGCACCATTATAACATTTATGAGATGTTTTTTGAGCCTAACGAGATGTGGTTTGAAAATCCAGCCCATCCATTATGTGTGTCCCACTTGGATGAGGGTTCAGACCAGGTTTCAGCAGCATTCAAAGCTCAGGTGGGCCCCACCAAGTACTTTTATATGTTTTTAGCATGTCTTCACATGATTTTAGATAGTATGGCCCACCTGAGTTCTGTATACGGCTGATTTTTGGGATATCCCATAATTTAAAGGGGACCCATCAAATGCATGGTGTTGATGGTCGACACGCATCACGGTGGGGCCCACACAGCTCAACCTCATGGGACGTTATCATGAGCTCCCGACCTCATGGGACGTTATCGTGAGCTCTAACGCGCACATATATATATATATATATATATATATATATATATATATATATATATATATAATATATATATATATATATATATATATGCGAAGACATGCCTAAAACATATAGAAGCACTTTGTGGGGCCCACATGAATTTTGGATGGGGCTGAAACTTAGTCTGACCCTCATCCAAGTGGGAGACACACAATGGATGGGCTAAATTTGTGAACAAAATCTCAGTGGGCCGGATAAATGATCATGAATGTTGTAATGGGAGGGTAACTCCTCTCAACTGTTGTGTGTGGTGTGGCCCAACAAAGTCATGGATTGACTTGATTTTTAAGCCTATGGCCCACCATGGAATGGTGTATCTGGCTGATGGGGTAGATGTTCGGCACACTTCACAGTGGGGCCCACACAGCTCATACTACCATTTCCCACGTGTGTCTATATATATATATATATATATATATGCATGGGTGTATGACGGGCTGGGCTACAAGTCTTTGTGCTCATTGTACGAGCCCGACCCGATTTATACATGGGCTTGCATCTTGAGCCCGACTTCATTATTGGGCCTGGTACTACCCAAACTGAGCCAGGCCCGGAAGCCCGGTGGCCAACTGGGCCCATTGATACCCCTAATGGTGATTAGTGGTGTCAATGGGCCGGGCATGGGCCTAATAATATAGAATTTTGAATTCAGGCCCGACGGCCCAGCCCGAAACAGTTCAAAACCGGGCCGAGACCTACTCAGGCCCCGCCCGTTGACAATGCTAATGGTGATTTAGGGCGAAAATTTGCTAATAAGCATTATAACTTCTGACAGTCCTAACTTTGCAAGTGATTATTACAATCACTATTATAAGATAAAAGGGAAGATCCACTTTAAAGCTTTAAAGGATAAGCTTATCCTACAAACATTTTGTGGGGCCCATTGTAATGTTTTAATGATGTCCAACCATCCATCATATACACCCCATAACATTCTCCTAAGACCCAAAAAATCAAGCTAATCTCAAACTCGGGTGGGCCAAAAACCTCTAAAATAACATTTTTTGGCCCACCTGATTTTTGGTATGTGGATTACTCTTATGAATGAAATGGATGGTGTGTACAAAACAAGGGAGACCTCCCATGTAATCTAAAAGGTTTTAATGGTGTGCATTTGATCCCAACCGTTTCCTCTAGTGTGGCCCACCTGAGTTTTGGATCGACCTAATTTTTGGCAAGCAAGGAAAACATGAGGGAGCACACGTGATGGATAAATTGGATTTCATTAAAATATAAGTGTACCCACAAAATAGTTTTGTAGGTTAAACTTAATTTACAAAGCTTTGTAGTGGATCTGGCACTTTAATATACGGTTGGAAATTAAAGTATTGATGAGACCTGATGTACCAATCTATGAAGTTGATTGGCTCAGATGGAATTCGTTGGAAAACATCATTTTCGATTACTATTTTTAATAAATGCCGGCCTCACTACAAATCTTTATATGTTAGGCTTAACTTGCAAAACTAGTGGTTGGGAGGGGAACACCTGGCATTAAAGCTTTCCACAATTGTGCCCGTCTCCACTCGGTTATATACGTCCTAGCTTGGCATTGAGTCGAATCGAACCAGTTAGGGCTGATCCGACTCCATCCGGTTTTGAAATAGAACTGGCCCAAACTCAACCCAACTCAGAACTGAGTCCAACATGTCTGACCCGATCCGAGTCTAGGTCTTGCTTGGACTAATCTAGACCGAGTCTGACCTGGTCACAAGTACCGAGTCGAGTCGAGTTGGCATCGAGCCAGGTCAGGTGCAGCAGGTATCCACGAGCTGAAATCACAACTCAAAACTTAAATTCACTTGCCAGAATTGCAGCCTCTCTATCAGCTACACAACGTCTTAGATCTGAAACGCTGTATCTAAAATTATATATATATATATATAATATATATGTATGAGTTGAGTTTCAGATAGTGTTGAGCCAGTACCGAGTTGGATTTTGGGTTGAGTCGAGTTACTGGATGACTCGAACACGACTCCGTTCGAGTTAGGATTGGACGACCACTCTATTTGAATCATGTCAGATCTGAATGAGTTGGACGAGTCAAGTCATCTCATGCCAAGCTCTACGTCCTATCCTATTTGAGAAGACGAATCGATACTCAAAATTTAGTCTATTGGAAAAATCGGGTGGGGCCACATTTGATTTTGGAGGTTTTAGGAATGATTTTACATAGTGTGGCCCAATTGATTTTTGGATCGGCCTGATTTTGGGGCATACATGATGGATGGATTAGATCTCAAGAAGGCATCATAGTGGGCCTTACATGTCAGTTTGTAGTTTAAGCATAACTTAAAAAGCTTTGTAATGGATCCAATCTCTGTTGTAAGTTTTGATTATTTAAAAAAAAATCATTTCAGGCTTTGAAAAGTATAGTATTAACTCAAATTCTTTATTTGAGTTATTTAAGAATGATTAACAAGTTTGGATAGATTTAAATGTCTTTACCATTTTTAGTAAATTAACAATTTCAGGAAAGGATTTTTTTAAAAACAATTTCAGGATAAATGGAGTCTAATGCCACATCAAGCATGTAGTAAAGACCAATTTCCATTACTATTAACTTGTTTCTACTTCAAGAGTTTTTATTTTAAAAAATAATTGTTTTAGAGGTTCCAATAGAAGAAGAAAATAGTGATCTTCTCAGTCTATTTTCTCCGTGCTCTTCCTATATAATTCACCCAATTACACCAGGTTGCACGAAGTTTTTATTATTAAAATTAAAGAAATTATTATTAATTTATAATTGATAAATTAATAAATTTTTAGTGAAAATTTTAAATAATATTACGAGGAAAACATAAAATTTTGTTAAAATTAAAGAAACTATTATTAACTTATAATAAAAATTAATAAATTTTTTAGTGAGACTTTCTCAATAATATTACAAGGAAAACATAAAATTTCGTAAATCTCCAGAGAAATTCCGGGCCGGGAAAAATTGCCAAGAACGAGATTGTCACTATGGGTGGGACAAAATCACACTGATGAAATGATAACCATCCAATTAATAGCATGAAAAATGGACGGTAGAGATATATAAGAGTAAAAGAAGGTCCAATTGTAATATTGGAACATCTATTTGATAGGCCAACCTCGGATTGCTTATGATTCTAGAGAAGCATTTTGATTAGATGATTTCCGCCATCCAACCTATAGCTTGTAAAAATGTACGGTTATAAGGAAAACAAATAACATTTAAAGGGTCAGAACAATCCTTCAAAGGGTCCAAACAATATGATGATAATGTGAATTTGGTAAACCACAAATTATCTAATAAGCGAAAATGACATTACATTATTTTATCTTGTTTTCAGACGCGTTTGGTTGCATGAAATATCATAAAATTTCATGATATTCCATGATTAATCACTCTAATTTGGTGCAAAAATCAAGGAATTTCATGATATATGGTGCAACCAAACTCACCCTACATCTTATGAGTTCATTAATTGTCAGTCATCCATTATTTGACATTAGACCTATATGTCATTCACATTCATAGCATGTTCTTGTCATTGCTATAGTTTTAAAACGCAGTGACTCGATTCAAAACTCGACTGAGTCAACTCTGTGGTGCTGCTATCATAATTTTGGAATTGTTGTGGTTGTTGGTATTGCAGTTTTTGGACTATAAACAGGAAGTGATGGAGGGAGATGCTAGAAATGTGCTCTGCGAGGCCGTCGATAAACACAATGCAGATATCTTAGTTGTAGGTAGCCATGGCTACGGCGCTTTCAAGAGGTAATTACTTCTTAGATTGGAGGAAATTCCATTTTTAATTTTTTAAATTATTCATGTTTTAAAAAGTTTGGCAATAATTTTTAAGGATCTCGAGTAAACCAAATCGCCTTTGAGAGAGAGAGAGAGAGGGGGTAGCGTGACCAACCCCTAGTGGGGCCACCACTTTGTGTGGCCCCACATATGGGGCCTATATAACCTCTCCCTCTCTCATATAGATAGATCTTTTTCTCTCATTTTCTTACTATTCTCTCTTTCTTTATGGGAAAAGCCGTGCCAATCCTTTTTGGGAGGAAAAGACACACCAACTCTTTTTGGGAAAAGCTGTCCCAACACTATTGTGCAACCTCACTAACATATGAGATAAGGAAACAGGGGATGAGATAAGATGTGTATGTTGTCTGGGGTTCATCCACTCGTCAGTTGAGTGGGAACGTGTCGTCAATATACCATTTCTGCCATTGGATTAGGAATGTGAATTAGCTGGTCTGATTGATTTGAGTGGGCCACCAAGTATCGTGTTTTCGCTCTTCGAATTGGTCACATAATCATATCGCTCGGTCATAATAATAATAAATGTCATAATCCGCTTATGCGCCCATCAGAAACTTACTGTGTTTTGGAAACGTTGCTAGGTAGAATAACATGCTTCAAGGCCAATGTCACAAAATCATTATTCCATCTTTCATGTAGTTTATAGAAAGAGTAGCAATCTTCTTCTTTTTCTTATTTCTTTTTTTGGAGAAATTCAATTCCATTCAATTGTGATTCAACGTAAATGCAACCATATCTATGAAAATTAATCCATCCTAGAAAAGGTCTATCATTCATAAACTGTTCAAGTCATATCTATGAAAATTAATCCATCTTAGAAAAGGTCTATCATTCATAAACTGTTCAAGCTGATTAAGAAAAAATAATAATTTTAATTAATATTTGAAACCAACGAAACTGAGTTGACCCGTCGAGTCTCCAGCTGATCAACAAGGCAGTCGATCCATACCACAACATATGTGCCAACATGGCATAAGTGCCCAAGATCCAACCTATTAATTTAGACAGACATTATGGAATGTTGTGTATATTATTCCTTGAGATGTGTAATTGTATTATACACAATAGAAAAATACCTATGTACAACTGTATTCATATCTGGCAAATACTCTAACCTATTTATAAAATCCTAATCTTGGATTATGCTAATCTACCCCATTTGGGTGTTTCTGAAAACCAGTTGATGCCACTCATCTATTTGGGCCGCGGTGTTCAAAACAAACGGACTGTTTTAGGAAAAATTTCCAAGTTCTTTAAGCCCTTGATTTGTTTTGAACACTGTGGCCTACCTGATGAGTGAACTGGCTTAATTTTCAGGACGGTCCATCTCCGCGATGGGACCCAATGCACATTGTAGGACTTGTAATACATGAATGTGATCAAACAATCTCTTTATTTATGTGTTTGGTTTGAATATTAGTGATTTATTATTTGTGGGATTTTTTTCTTCTTCTGCAGAGTAATTCTGGGGAGTGTGAGTGACTATTGCGCGCACCATGCTAACTGCAGTGTGTTGATTGTGAAGAAACCAAAGATCGCTGCTCACTGATACAGGACTTTCCAACATCTCTCCAAAGCAATGGCTTTTGCCTTTCCCCAACTAGAGAAGCTTTAATAACCCATGGAACTTGAATGGTTTTTATTTTTATTTTCCCTTCTCCTAAGATTGCTACTTAAAGAGATTAGAAAAAATCATGGATCAGCTTTGAACATTTATATGCTTGGAGCACAACACCTGCACACATGACATAACCATCCAAACCATCCAACCATCCAAATATTAGCCTGATTATAAACGGAACGCGAATAAAAACCATCCAAATCTCTGGCCTTATTATAAATGGAGCCTAACTCCAGAATCAGATTTATTAAACAATGCTAACCTTCAATTAATGTTAAACCATATATTAAAGTAGTTTAGATCTTTGAATTAGCTCCAAAACATGAATATTATTTTTAGTAGTTACTATTTACTAGGGGTATGACATGTGCAATGCACAGGGATAAAAAGGGTGCATCTACATGGTACATGAGGGTTTTCAACAATGGACAACTCATGCTCACTTGGCTCACTCAAGTTTTATATCTACCATATTTTCAATCTAACATCCTAGCCTGATAATGGCGTAAATGAGATCCCATATAGTCATCATGGTGGCTTTCACATAGCTTTTGTTGCATGGCTCCCTTGCAGTATTGTCGCAGCCGGCTTCATGCAAAGAAGAGGATAGCAGGCTACTTGCATGAATTCATAACTTTTTGTGGGTAAAATTTAGGTTGTTTAAATGCTTATAGCGGTTGAAATCCAAATCATACAATAAATAGCAAATATATTTTTCTTTGCCCTTTCAATATTCAAATTTCTCCATACGAGGATTATTTATAAGGCAAAAATATCCTAACGCTACTCACATTATATATAAGATAGAAATGCTAGTCACGTTATATATAAGATAGAAATATCTAGAGAGAACATAATTTCTATATAGCGATTGCTTCAATTCTAAACAAGGCTAACTTCTAGCATTTGACCTCCCTGCGCGTCCATATCCAAATTAGAATAACATGGGGGTCAGCGGTCACCTGAATTCTAGCATTTGACCTTCTTGTGTCCATATGCAAATTACAATAACATAGGGTCAGCGGATGCCAATCATAAGCTTGTGTGTGGGGCCACCTTGGTGTTATATCAAACCCATTAATTAGGTGTAATCACATGAAACGAATATACAAAAACCAGCCCATTCCAGACATGGGTATTTATTATTATTATTATTATTTTTTTTTTACACACACCACAATGGGTATTCGAACCTATGACTTCTATTAGAGCTGTACATGAGTCGAGTTAGCTCGATCAGCTCACTCAACTTGACTCTCCTCGGCTTGAAACTAGATTCGAACTGAGTCCAGTTGGTTTTTGGAGTACGAAAATTTTTTGAGCCAAGTTCGAGCTTGCCCAAGCTCGACTTGACTTGAACCCCAACTCGAATCGAATCAGCTCGTTGACTTGGTCATTTTGATTTTGATGCTGCTCGTTGAGCATTTGACGCAATGCCTCAACAAAGTGTTGTTTCTTGGATTGTCCTCATGTTAGGGTATTCTCAGGAAATGGGTATTTGATAGAAGATTGAAGAAACAAATCCCCACGAAAAAAACTTTATATTGTTGGATTGCTCTTATATCTTGATATTGATGCTGCTCGCTAAGTATTTGATGAAATGTCTGCAAAGTACTCTTATCAATTTACATTCGAAGTGTGGGACATTGAAAATGCAATTCATGTGTTTGAGAAAATGTCGCACATGATGGCCTAAGCTGCTAACCAAATTGAGCTAAGCTGGTCAGTCAGGCTTGAGGACCGAGCCAAGCCGAGTTTGAACCAAGGTTGGCTGTTGGCCGAGTCAAGCCGAGCTATGCCAAGCTTGACTCGATTCAACTCGTGTACGGCTCTAACCTTTATGTTGATACTCTTGTGAATCTACCACTAAGCCATGAGTAGGGAATCATGCAAGCTGCATCTCATGGAGGTTGTACCATTGGGCCTATCTAAGTTTTCTATTGGGCTTATTTGTGTTTTTTGTGTACCACTTACACGAGTCATCACATTTAATAGACGAACAGAATAGACAGACAAAGCAGATTTACTTGTAGAATACGGTGGTGCTTTAAGAGCTTGGGTGTGTTTTACACGGCGCTGGTAGCATGTTAGTGGGTGTTATCCTGATTATATGGGGCGCACCTTGATGAAGTTGTTGTATATCAACATTGTCCATCCATTTTTACATCTCATTTTAGGATTTGTTCACAAAACTTAAGCAGATCCAAATCTCAGGTGGATCATACCACTGGAAACTTTTGTAATTAATTATTAAAAACTTATTGTGGGCTTTAAAAGTCTCATATTAAGATGATCTTTGTATTTTTCCTTCATCTAGGTCTACAACATTATGATGGACCCTAGGTAGTTTTTAATGGTGGGTATTCAATCAGCACTGTTTCCGGTGGTGTGATCCACTTGGGATTTATATCTACTTAAGTTTTTGGGACCACTTCCTAAAATGATATATAAAAATGGATGGATGGATGGCATGGATACATAACACATTCATCAAGGTGGGCCCCATGGTACAGGTAACACCCACTAACGTGTTACCCTCGGTGAAACCTAACCACTCTCTTTTACGTGTTGCCTAAAACAATTGTTCTAGAAGGTTCTAGAAAGCAAGACATTAAACATAAAATCCTGGATAAGGTTAACGTGATAGATCTTTACTATTGGGATAATTTTTAGATATGATATTTTTCTCAAAATATTATTGGGATAATTATAGTGAAAATTTAAAAATGTTTACTATGAATTCATAAATAATTTTAAAAAATTGAATATAAAAGTATAAACTAAATAATTTTAAATTCTAAACAAAATTTCCATTAAAATCAAGACAATTTCACATAAAGCTGTGAAATTTTAAAATTTGACAAGATTAGATAATATCATCTAATAAAAATTCTATAGTAATATCGTTAAATTCTTAATATATATTGATAAAAAATTCAGACTCAAATATTAAATGCACTTAACCCAATTTTAATAGAGTTGGTCTTATGTTTTGAACCCATTAAGAAATTAAGTTGGGTTTAAATCTCACATTTTAGCATCAATTAAAAATCATGTTTAATTCGATTCAGATGAATCTATCGGATTTGGGTTGGGTTCATTGCCTACTTAGTTTTAAAGGTATTACGTTTTCTACATTAAAAATAAATAAATTTGCATTGTTCCTCTTTTACGGTACATACCAAACTTGTCACGCAAGTGCACTCCCATCAAAGTTATTTTCAAACCTTCCCATACACGTGACGTGTGTGTGTGTGTGTGTATATATATATATATGTATAATGCTTAACGTGGATTAGCAGTGGGAGAATGAGTTTTGCCACAACAAACTTGGTTCAAATTTCCATAATCCCATAGGATACTTGGTGCTTCATACCTTTGGTGGGCCACACATCTATGTCAAAGTATATAGTTGATAGGTTTATCTGGATAGTAGCTGGATAGTCAACTATTTTAATATATGGAATATATATTATTTATTATATATAATTATATTAAGGGGATTTGATAGTTACCTCTCCTATACTGAGTTTAATACTTTCTTGGACCTTGCCATGATGTATGTGTTTTACCTACGTTATTATTTATTTTTTAAGTAAATTTTAATGTATGAGCCTAAAAATGAGCTAATCCAAAGCTCTAATGGACCACGCCATACCAGATAGTGAGAATAGTGATACCCACCCTTGAAACTTTCCTAAAGCTCACCATAATGTTTATTTTTCATCCAACCTTTTCATAAAGTCATACAAACCTAGATGCGGAGGGAGAAAAATGAAAATAAAAATAAAAATCAATTTATCCAAAATTTATGTGGCTCACAAGGAGTTTTCAACTATAGGCATTCAATCCTGTCATTTCCATTTATGCGATCCACCTGAGATTTGGGTTTTCCTCATTTTTTGGGATGATGCACGGAAATGAGCTGGGAAAATGGATGGACGACATAGATAAAACACAAAAATCATGGTGGGCCCCATCGAGCTTCGGAGGGGTCGCTAAGCAAAATGGGATGAAATATTTTAGCAGCTGGCCCACTTATTAATCGAGCTCAAAAGAATGCCCACACCCCCACCTATTTGTCTGCACCTATGTCCAGACAATGTTAGGCCAGGCGTGGGCCCACCCCAATTCTAACACCGCTGGCTACTAGGAGCCTTGGCAAAAAGATTGTTGAGGCTGACTGAAATGTCTTTATCCACGTGATCATGTCCGATCATGGAGCATATTAGCTGTTACCCGAGTAACAACTCAGTGAGTGTTAACCTTACTGTGTGGGGCCTACCTTGATGAATTTGTTTGATATCCATGCCGACCATCATTTCTTTTCAGCTCATTTAAGGATGTTATCCTAAAACTTAAGCACATCCAAATCTCTAGTGGACCACACCACTGGAAGTAGTGGCGAATGACCATTAAAAGTTTTTTGTAGGCCACAAAAGTTCTGGATGACCTTATCAACGGGTCGGATGGCAAATAAACATTGCGGATCTTCTTATAGTGGGCCTTGTGATGTTTTTAATGGTGAGCGTTCAATCATCACTGTTTCTTGTAGTGTGGTCTGCATGAGGTTCTGGATATGCTTAATGTTTGGCACAGTGTCCTAAAATGGCCTGAAAAATCTAATGGACAGAGTTTATACAAAGTATCATTAAGGTGGGCCCTGCAGTAAAGGTAACACCCACTAGGCTGCTGTAAGGGTAATGCCTAATCCGTATAAGGAGATTGCCTGGTGTACCCACCAGCTATATAGCTGGTGTAGGTACATGTCGTGCAGAGACGAGCTATAGCTGGTGTAGGTACATGTCGTGCAAAGACGAGTTCCAAGTTGTATCAAAGTTACATGGCCCCCAAATGATGTATTTATTATATCCACATCTATTATAAATTTTTCGAGATCATTTTAGAGCATGAGCCAAAAAACAATTATATACAAAGCTCAATTGGACCACTCCACAAATAGTTTCACTATTAGAACATTCATAGGGCCCACCAATATGGTTCATAAGGTCAAAAAGACCTAGATGAAGAGGAAAAACAAATTTCATATTGACCCCTAAAAGGGTTTCCATGGTAGGCGTTCAAACCCTTGCTGCTTTTTGCAGTGTCTTCTCGCGGGTGTAGATGCATACGAAGGAAACTCTTTTGTAATAAGCTTATTTTAAGAAAAGACTAGTAGGGGTGCTCACATTGCCTCCTCCTTAGAAAGATTTCACCACCTATGGGTATTCGAATCCTTGACCAGGGATTGAAACTCCTTAGAGTCTACCACCGGAGCAAGAGTAAGAACCTTAGAAAAATCATAACTTGTTAATAGACATTTCATTGGATTAAGTTTGGGTAAAAGATCCTATGAAATCGGAATTAAGCACCACAGATTTTGATAACCTCATGTGTGGGTATGTGTGTGCATGTCTATCCATATGGCTTCTAAGTTTCATTGAAAATATCATGTTTTCTCCCATAATATAAGGAAGTAGAACCCATGGTGCAGGTACAAACATTTGCATAAGGGATGTTTTTTTTTCTAAATACAAGGAAAAGCTCAAACTAATGGTAATATGAATGTTATATATATATATATATATATATATATATATATATATATATATATATATATATATATATATATATATATATATATAACATGATAAAACAATAAAGCAAAAATAAGCTGAATATGAGAAAATTATTTATGGGAAATCGATGCATTCGACGATTCAGTCTCAGCAATGATTTTTTCTTAATTAAAACTATGTCCAAACTAAGCATTATACTTCCGATTGTTTAGTAAAAAATGATTTAAAATAGATAAATATAAATCAATATCCATTCTGGTGTAAAATGAGTCTAAAATCTCTAAAAATAACTATCTTAAATTTGAACTTTGAATGTTCCAAATGCTTAAACAATAAGTAGCCTAATTGTTGTTAATGTATTACAAACAATTAATCGATATATATATATTGACGATAGATGTGTGAAAGTTGTAATACAACCTTATTACATGTTACCATGTAGTTTATATTACCAATATAAAACACTACAAGAGTGACATATCAATTATTATAATTCTCTCACGTCAGCCGTTCATCACTACCAAAAGAAAAGAATGAATCCTTTACTATCAGCGTCCTTTAGCCATCGACCGATAAGAACACCACATTTCTTTCAATCAAATTTTTTTAAAAGTGAAAGAAAATAGGTGAAGAAGAAGAACATCAATGAATATTGTCGTTGACATCTTGAATCACCATTGTCCCTTCTTGGCCCATTGTTGTCCTTAAACTGAAAACCTTCGCATCAATACTAAGGGTCCTCCAAAATCCTCGCTGCCGACTACTGTCTAATGTCTTAAATGTGTCTGTAATAGGTTTTGTTGATGTCATCGATAGACCACTCGATCCCATCGAGCAGATGTCGATGCCATTGATAAATGTCCAATCCCATCGAGAAAATCTTTTGAAAAAATTAATTGTTTGCTTGACAATTTTGGAAGTTGCTACTTCATGGCATTGAATGATCTTCGATGGGTGTCGATGCCATCAAAAGTCCCATTGATGTGGTCTTCGATTTGAACTTTGATGCTTTGATTAATATAAATTGGTAGTAACCCTTAACTATTCGAAAACATTGGGATAATTAGATTACTTTGGTTAATCAACGGACCACACATGGAGAGATAATTGTTTATATGTGTTGTGGGTGAAATCTAACGGTTGGATTCTCTGGATGTATAGGAAATTGATTAATTAAAGATGAACTGATGATATAAGTTTAGATAGATGCAACCAATGAGCTAATTGAGCTATGTAATTAGGTGATTCCAAACTAATTAATATTAGGGTAACATCTCATAATCCATATCATAAGAGTTCAGGTGAATGATGCCAACATGTTTCCTCTCCATTGTTATTAAAATAGTTGATTGATCTGTTGTTTTATTAATGTGATTCTTTGTATTGAGTAATTTGTTGAATTTGCTTATATTGAAATGACATACTCACATATGTGTGTGTGTGTGACAATTGTTAATTTGATGCATCAATCATTCTCATACATCGCATAATGTGTTGAATACCTGCGGGCACTACCTTGATGACCCGTAGGTACTTACAGTACTGATTGACCTAGGGGACTGTAACAGCCCACGCCCATACTGTATGATATTGTCCGTTCTGGGCACAGTCCGCACAGTTTTGTTCTTGGGGGACTTCCC
This sequence comes from Magnolia officinalis, assembly GCA_021015155.1. Lineage (NCBI taxonomy): Eukaryota > Viridiplantae > Streptophyta > Magnoliopsida > Magnoliales > Magnoliaceae > Magnolia > Magnolia officinalis. Next base: position 87,742,704 of record JAJHSJ010000005.1, read on the forward strand.
CAAAAGGCCTCATATAGTATAGGGTGGCAACTCCTACATATAACCACCACAACTTCAGACGACGCTTCCGATATGGGACAAAGTTTCACCTTCACTGTGTGCACAGTAGCCTGCCAACACAGTAGCCTGTCAGCCACACAGTAGCCTACCAGCCATCTTGGGGCCCGCCCACATGTGTGCCCGCCCACGTGTGCCCCCCCACATGTGACTACAGTGACGGGGCGTCACAATATCCCCCACCGAGGGCAGAGCCGTCCTCGGCTCTGATACCATTTGTAACAGCCCACGCCCACACTGTATGATATTGTTCGCTCTGGGCACAGCCCGCACGGTTTTGTTCTTGGGGGACTTCCCCAAAAGGCCTCGTATAGCATAGGGTGACAACTCCTACATATAACCACTACGACTTCAGACGACACTTCCGATATGAGACAAGGTTTCACCTTCACTGTGTGCACAGTAGCCTGCCAACACAGTAGCCTACCAGTCACACAGTAGCTTGTCAGCCATCTTGGGGCCCGCCCACATGTGACCACAGTGGCGGGGCATCACAGGGACCATCCCTATATGCCCACAATATGTGGAAGCCTACCCTAGGAAGGGGACATGTGAGTTGATGAAATCTGACTTAAGAAAGTGGATTGATCAACCCACTTAATGCATTCACGCATTCATGCATATCATAACATTCATGCATTCCTATTTTAATTACGATGTGTATGAACTATGATGGGTTCACTTACTGGGCCTGTCTAGCTGACGTTATATTGATGGAGAAACCATACAAATTTAGTCGGATGAAATCGTTGCTTAAGTTTCAGGGTAGAAAGGTGAACAAGTAGACGATCCACTATGACAGTGTCCCTATCTCAATGAAGACGAGCTGAATATGTTAATTCACTAGCATATTTAGTTGAATTATGTTATTCTCTTTAGTTATGTTTCTAAGTTAATTTTAGTCAAGTAGTTGGAAATTTTTGAATATTTTAAAGTATTTATTAGTTAATGGTTTAATAAAGTCAAAAATGGGTGGGCAGTAGTAGAATACTTAGTTTTTGTAACTATTTTAGACTTGTGGGCTGAATGCTTATGAATTTTCTTGGTAATTGGTATATGTGTATGATTGAAATAATTGAATGTGAGACGTCTTGTTGAATGTTTGAGACTGTGGACTTAAAGTATGTGTAGACTAATCATCTGAAAAAAAATATGAACATATGATTTAAGTATATACTTCGTTTATGAGTCATAGTCTGTAACTCGGGTCTGAGGGTGCACACTCTATATCCAAATTTAGGGACATGACATATTTATACTAGTCATATATAAATGCACATTTTATTATAGTGATGATTGTATAATATTTGACCATACATTGTAATGTATGGTATCACGAGATAACTTTGTTATATATTACTAGGTAGTTGATATAACCATGTATAAATTAGTACGAGAGTAATAAACCAATTATTAAGGTTCTCTTATTGTTTAAATTATAATAGATATTAAGTATAGCTAATTTTTTAGGCTATTTACATATACTTAGAATAATGGGAGGGTGTCCTCTAAATAATTATAAGTATCTCAAAGAGATTGAGTGATGGATAAACACCACGTGGATATGGTGGATAAATAACCCTCTTAATAATACAAAATCCATCAATAGATTTGTAAATGATTTGAGATAATATTTTTAAAATTCAAAATTTGTATTATTATATCTAAACCATGATTTATAAATACTTATATATGTAACAGATTGTAATTTATAGTGCATTGCAGTAATGTTTTATGTATATAAATTTATACCATCTAATGAGAGATACAAAGTGAAGAACTTTGCTTTCAAAATTTTTTTTTTCTCTATTTTCTTTTTGGTATCTGTTGATGCAAAAATTTGGGTAGCCTTCTCTGGACCTTCGAATACATGCACAAAGAGTGGACAAAGGAGCCCATAACTGTTGCAGGGGACCCTCCAATGCCTAAGTCAGGTAGGGAATCTAGGTCTTGGTTATGAACAGGGTTTTGGGTTTAAGATTGTGTGTACCTTTTACCATTAGAGATGATCCTATTTATAGGTGGGAGGGGGTGGTGGAGTAGGACATGGTCTCCTTGTTTGATAAGTGTGTATTATTGAGGGATTTGGATCCCAAACGTGTCATGAGTATCTTCCGAGATCTTCAGATAAGATCTTGGGCAGATCCATGTTGCAGCCGCCTTCTTAGATCCTCGACTGGGATCTTGGTAGACATCGTTAAGACCAGGTCAGAACTGGAAGAAGAGGGGTTACGTCGACCTGTGGTTTTGCCAACCTGGGGTTATGTCGACTAGACTTTTTTGGTGAGTCGTAGTTGAGTTCCTTTTGGCATCGGGTAGATCAATGAGTTTTTCGACCTGCTCTTGAGGACTAATGAGAGGTCGAGTCCGACCTCATTTCCTGCTTGGTTTAGGGCCAGAAGTTGAGCCTTTAGTCATATCGGTTGTTGACCGACCTGATGAAGTGCACGGATGTCATGCCCCAAACTCGGAGATCGGACTCACAGGAATCCTGATCTCAGAATCCAGTGCCGACAGCCTCCGTAGTACCCCATTCTCGGCTCTAAGCGCCCATACGCCAGATTCCTATCCTAGGATCCTACAAGGAGGATTTTCTAATGTACATTTATCTCGTAAGAAGCATAACCACCAATTTACCCAAATCATAAAAGCAGCAACATCATCACATATCCACTAATATAAACATTTGAATACAGTGCTGAAAGAGAAATACATATATCGAAAATCAAAGCTCCAGAAGACCGCTGCACGCTCCAAGCTCAATGCTGCTGCAACCTAACATCACCTGCACGCATATATCGTGCATAAGCTCATAGAAAGCTTAGTGGGTGGTGTAAGTGTATGCAGAAGGTAAGTGCCAAGTATTTAATATAATGCCATAATCATACAATATCGAAATACTGACAAGATCATGAATCATACGATATCAGAGTAAGCAGAAATACTGACAAGTCCATGAGCCATACAATATCAGAGTACGTAATACAGATCAGCTATGCAAATGAGGAGTCATAAAGAGTTAAATATCAGATGACGAGGATGTAATGCAATATGCGGTGCGAATGAAATGACCATACTGGAGTGTGAAGTTGGGATGATAATACGTATTATCGCAGGCTACGGGGTCTACCACAAGAGACTTCTATCCAAACCAGTCTCATACCTAATTTTGGATAGTCATGCTCAATGTGGTAAACTCCTGATCTCAGGTTAGTCACACACCTCAACAGAAATTCTGACCATTGTGAAGGTACATGTAACAAATAGTTACGCACCACCAACCCGAGTGGATAGTGAATGAACGAATGAATGAGTATGCAATTCCTGCTCAATAAGTCCACATATCAGTACTGTACATCTCTGGGATCATTACCGGGGTCTAGTACACTTTACACCATCTGCCACCTCATTAAGCGTACAACTGGGTAAGTGGAAGAGACCTCACTATCCGCCTACCAATATCGGGCCCGACTCGATGATAGCGGACCCATTCCTCAAGCTAGTCAGACTCAGTCTAGCATTGCCTACTCCCTCAGGCGGGTAAGGCCACACCCCCTCCCAATCGACCACGACGCAGTGGGAGACACGACCTACTGATATACGGCCCTAATGCGCTCATATATATCCACTCAGTTTCAACGTTGGGGCGTCCTCTGGTACCAAAAGGGTTTAGGAATTTTCACTCAGGGCCATTTATGACAACCCGATGCTAATAACATATTTTTGGTATCCCATCTGGGCATCCACGATATGCCTGTGGAGGCTACAACCCTGATGTCTCTAGGGCGTACAGTAATCACAACTCACAATGTAAGATGCATGAGTCATACAATCCAGTCATGCATCAATCTTGCGCATACCGTGCGCTTATGTGAGATAACCTCCGCCTATCAGGGAGTCTCATAACAACCTGTCCAATGATATATGCAATGGTCAACCACATCTCATAACAAACATGCAGATAATGCGTATGTGCATGTATCATAATGCTATGCTGTCACATACTCATAATCGGTATCGATAACCGGCACCGATGATCAACATTAATAATCGGCCTATACAATCGAAATAATCGGAATCGGCCTCGACAATCGAAATCGGCCTCGACAATCGGAATCGACCTCGACAATCAGAATTGGACTCGACAATCGGAATTGGCCTTGATAATCGGAATTGGCCTCGATAATCAACCTATCAAAGGGCCTAAGGGAAGGTCACAATGTGGACATTTAACCATCATCGCCCATCAATGTAGACATTTAACCAACATTACTCCGAAGGAGTGACCTCCATAGGGCCAAACATATAATGGGCCCATGGCCTCATACAAGGGCCTCATACAATCATAACAGGCCTTATCATATGGGCCTCACATATCACAATGGGCCGCATCACATGGGCTTTATATACAACACATCAGGCCTCATCATATGGGCCAGAATACATCACAATAGGTTGCATCCAATGGGCGTAATACACATCACACTGGGCCGCATCCATTGGGTCAGAAATATATCACAATGGGCCGCAACAATGGGTCAATACACATCACAATGGGCCACCTACCATCACAATGGGCCACATACAATCATAATGGGCCACATACAATCTCAATGGGCCTTACACAAGGGTCTCATACATTAATCGGGCCGCATCATATGGGCCTAAAATACATCAAGTGGGTCACATCATATGGGCCACACCAATGGGCCTCATAAACATCAAGTGGGCCGCACCAATGGGCCTCATAGATGGGCTACAAATATATCAAGGTGGGCCTCACAGATGGGCCACAAGTATATCAAAGTGGGCCTCAAGTGGGAGCTTGGATTACATCTAAAATTATTTCAATAGTTGCTGGTGCAACATATGTATCACTGTACATTATCATTCTATGGGGTACATGGTTCACTAATGATGATCAGCACTGTCCAAACATTGTCCAGCATCGTCCAGCACAATTTGGACGATGTGGATATAACATATATATCATGTGGGCCTCACTGATTTGGACAGATGGGCAGAATGAAAATAGAATAAATACATTAAGGTGTGGCCACAGAACTTGCTGACGTCCTGCAGTGGGACCCTGTAACGCCCTGGTTTTTGGAACCCGAGTATATGACTCGTCCTCCAAAAACCCGAGTGTTAGCCTATAAAACTCAGTGTAAATTTGAACCGCTTATTATTAATCAGAGTTAATAGCAGTGAAGCTAGAGTAAACCATACATTGTATAAAAGCACTTCAAACACCATAAATAAAATCCAAATGTAGTGCCCATACAAGACTTATACAATCTCAAATAACAAAGTTTATATAAGCAAAAACATGAATCTATCAACTAGTGGTGGAGCTCAATATGGGCTGCAGGGCCCCCATTTAGCTCCTCAGCTACCCGATCTGCTCTAGCAACCCAGTGAATAGCATCGGCTCGCTCTACACCTGCATCAAATGTTACGGTTGGATATTCGATGAATGAGTGGCCAACTCAGTGTGAATTCCCCTCAAGATTACGCACCGCCACCTTAATAGACATAGTTTAAAGAAAAATAAGGAAATAATTCAAAACAGGCAAAATGCAGTCTTATAAAAATACATGGGTGTATGAATGCACATCGACTTGGGGATGCTCATCCAGTCGGACTTGGGCTCGTCACTCATGCAATCATCGACCTGGGAATGCTCTTCCAGTTAAACAAATAGGTTGATAGTCGGTGGTCTGGGAGCTAGCAAAATGATACCCTAATGATCCTAAGGGTACGTGTTATAGCATCCAGAATTAGCCACCCGTCATCGCCAATATGTTATGGATGCATGATTAGCTAAACTGTTATTATTCCAATTACAATCAGCCGTTTTAAATAACTCAATGGTCACTACGGGGGGCTCGTCACCCAGCGTAGGCCGACAGCTCGGACATAGTGTCCCATGACCACCATCCCCGGCTCATGAGGTTTTCCATCTTGGGATGTTAAATAAAACCCTTTGATCAAAATGACACTAGGTCAAGGGCCTATTTTCCACACAAAATCTGTCTAGTTACACCCCAAGTGTGGCTCACATACAATAGTGGAGTTCTCCATGCGTAGTATTGTGAGTTAGTTATTA
>JAJHSJ010000005.1:87748969-87864004 GCA_021015155.1 Magnolia officinalis
TTGAACTAACAATTATGTTTGTAGTTATGTAAACTGAAATTAACCTGTCCACGCTTACATATCCTTATAATGTACATAAAGTTCCAGGTCTACTAGCATGAATCTAACAAAATCGTAAAATCTCTGATTACAGAAATCTTCCAGGATGAATCCGTTTTTACAACCTGAAGGAAGAAGCATCTCAGTACAACCAGTTGCATGAAACATGAATCAAACATACAGTAGACATTGAACCATGAATATCTGTTTGTAGTTATGTAAATGGAATTGATCTGTTTAACATACATATCTTTAAATCGAACATAAAGTTCAGGGTTAAAATGCATGAATCGAAAAAACTTGTAAAATCTCTTCTTACAGTGACGGAAAGATGAATCTGTTCTTACAGCGGAAAGAGGATGCATCTCAGTACACAGTTTGAATGACATTAAACAAACATACAGTAGACATTGAACCAAGAATATCCGTTTGTAGTTATGTAAACAGAAAAGATTCTGTCCACACTTACATATTCTTATAATGAACATAAAGTTTAGGGTCTACTAGCATGAATAAAAAAAATCGGTTAAATCTCTTCGTACAGTTGATTGAAGGATGCATGTGTTTACAGTTATATAAGTAACATAATGAAGATGTGTTTATAGTTGTAAATCCAAGCAGATGATCATCATCGATAAACATGGGAATATCACAATCAGTATTTTAATACCTAGTCTCTAAATCGGAAATTGTAACGACTTGGAAATATTGCACCAAGAGTTGTAAGACTTCTACTGTTTACATCGGTGCATGATTAATTGTAAGAGTTAGCGTTTGTTTTGCCGATAAAGACATTAGATGAAGGAGATGGCAAAAAAACAAATGCGTGCTCTGATAGCATGAAGCAACGACTGTAAATCTCAGTGCTTTTGTATATTAACTTGCAGAGTGAATTTGTAACAAGACTTATAAGAATGTTATCACGGAAATCCTACACTACTCTCGCATAACAAAACACAAGGATTTTATTGCTGAAAATGGTAGACATGTACATCTGCATGCATTTTAACAGAAAAAGGGTTTTAGAAGTGAAATACCTTAAATAGAGATGAAGCCAGTAGATGGAGAGCCTAAGGAGAACACAAATTTTTCCAAATACATAATGTTTGCAGAGATATCATGATTGCGAGTGGGTATTTATAAACAGCAACATTCTAATTTTTCAAATTCCTGCAAGCCATAGACAGAATCCAGAATCTGAATCTGGGTGGCATGCATCTGTCGTTTCCAACACGCCACCCCATTAAGACGGATTTTGTAAAATCTCTACCCTCGGCGATGTAGGGATAGGTGGCAAGAGGAATAGGGGGTTGACAGCATAGGCGTGTATATGGCTGAGTATAAACACGCCATCAGCGCATAAGGGGCTTTTGCAAACGATGAGGGCGAAGGAACAAAAAACCATGAATCGGCTCATGGTTACAGTTCTGCACAAATTGCAAATCCAACAGGAAGAGAGGTGATCATACCTGTATGATCGCCCTTCCACCTCGGAGGTCGGTGGTCCAAATGACCGATTTCCAACCCGCAACGTCCTCAAGGAGGTTATCCTGGCCGCCGTTACTGGAACAGTACCATCGGAAGGAAAGAAACAATCACTGGATGCCGGCATGCACAATGGTGGTGAAGAGCGTAGGAGCTGCTGGTGTAGGATAATGGCCGTTCTCCCACGGGACGTTAAGACCGCCCTTCTGCAAATCTCGGTTTTCGCTCGCATGATATTACAATGCAATGAAGAGAGCTTACGCCTGGCAGCAGCGTGTAATGACAACGCTCTACCGACATTTCAAACTTTTGGTTTCTCAACGTATTCGCGCGCGTTGTATTCTTCGCTTCTCAATTCCGAACACATTCCAATCCAAACGTCGAATAATGAGAATATTCGGGAATATTTGCTTTCAATACGATACAACTCGCCCTTATACGCGAATCCAAACAGACCCTAATACATAAACATGGCTCTTTACAATCAACAAAGTAAAAATAACTAGAGACAATGAAAAGATAAATGCCTAATCCGTTCATTTGGACAGACGATCCATGTAGATGATTGGATGCGACAAGAAAGATTAATCATCTAAGTAAAGACTCGGTTGATTGGGATCCAATAATTTAGGATTGTGAATGTCTATGCTAATTCTCCAGTATAGTAATGGTGGCGTTGGATAGTAGCAATTTATGCTAAGACTAAATTATACTAAGAGAAATGTAAAAATAGATATAAAAGATGTATAGATTGTGTTTGGCATGGGCCTAGAGCTCTTCATTGCACATTCCTTTTATAAGTTGTCGAGGGGCAAAATTCTCATTGAGTTTCCTTGTTGATTTAAGATCTTTTTACATTTACGGCTTGCATTTCAGTTAGGGTGATATTCATAAACATGAAACCATTAGTTTTTCAGACCTTCATATTTACGTATATGATTTTTTATTAGAGAGCTTCGAGATGCTACTGTATCTAGATTTGGGCTCAATTAGAGCCATCTCCACCATTCATCTCGGTTATGAAGTCGATTAAGTCATTATTTGCATCTGAATGACCCAATCAACATTATCTCCACCTTTTGACGATTTTTCTTCCTCTCAATGGTGGGACTACTTGGACCGAATCCACCAGATCCTGATCTTCCATTCTCTTAAATCCGATCAACACATGGATATGGACTAATATGTTGGCGTCAACCCTCTCCTTAGTTGGGTATGTATTGCAACCAATCCGCTCGGATATTGGTCCGATATTTGAATATTTAGAATCCTTATGATCATCGTAAGGGCTTCGAATATCTTTGGGAAGGTCTTCTATTTTAGAAGAATTGCAAGAGATGACCTTATCGAATGTATTATATCATATCCGTGTTTGTAGTGATGTATGTCACCTATGTTAATTCCTGCACTTTTTTCTATGTTTGACAATAACAATTTACTTTTTGGATACTAAAATCGAGAAGGGTAAGAATTTCATGTAGGCCCCATTATAATATGTGTGGCTTATCCACTTTGTCCATCCATTTCACGGGTTGATTTGAGGGCACTAACCGAAAATTGATGTAGATCCAAAGCTTAAGTGGACCACACCACACAAAATAGTAGGTTGAACGCCTACCATTAAAAACCTTTTATGACAACAATTTCCAATAGTGTGGGCCTCTTAAGCTTTGGATTTGCTTCATTTTTTGGGCTCATACCCTAAAATGTTCAGATAAAAAAGATGAACGGCATGGATATGTCACATACATCACAATCGACTCCATATATCTAAATCAGCCTTTTATGGAATGAGTTTCAAGGTGGAAATACCCTTTGGCTATCAAACAATCATAAATAACAATAGTTAGCTATTTACTTATATTTACCACAGAATTGAAAAATAAAACACCTCCTTATAAGCATGTTGGATATGTTGCTTTAATGAAATGCCACATGAATCACGCCACGTGTCATTTTACGATTCGATCTCCTAAAGGCATGCATACGATTATGTGCTACTGCATTGATAATGGAAGACATCGTCGAAGAGAAGAAGTGTGAAACATATCTTTTGGTGCGAGTATGATTCTACCAACATCGAACCCATAGTGTCGATACATGTCGACTTCTTATTAGTCTACGTTGCCATGCTGAAAATGAGTGTAAACATGATTTACTTCTTTTGGGGCTCATAGACAAAATGGGTGGATAAGGATCGACTAGCAAGGGTGGGATGTGCTTTGGTGGGATCAAAGAACCACCAAGCTTTGGTGGAGTCCACAAATGTGTTATAAAAGTAGAGTTGTACATGAGTCGAACCGAGTCGAGCTTGGCACAACTCGGATTGGCTCGACCAGTAGCTAACCCCAGCTTGAATTCGACTTGGCTCAGTCCTCGAGCCTATCTTGCTATCTCGGCTTGGTTCAGTCAACAACTCGGCCCAGTTCGAGCTGAGTTCGAGCTTGTTCAACATTTTATAAAACATGTATAATGCATCTTCAATTTTCTCACGGAATGTAAAATAGTAACAATATCTTACAGGTATTTCATCAAAACACCTAGAGAGTAGCATCAAAATCAAACACCGGGGCAAACAACATCAAAATCAAATGGTCGACGTATCCATTCCTTCCCCGCCAGTACTTCGTTGGGTCATTTCATCAAACAATCGGCAAGCAACGTTCATATCTAAATAACCAAGTCATCGAGCTAATTCGATCTGAGTCGATTCGAGTTGAGGTTCGATCCAAGTCAAGTTGAGCTCGGGCAAGCTCAAACTTGGCTCGAAATTTTGTCGAGCTCCAAAAACCAGCTTGATTTAGTCTGAATCTAATTTTGAGCTGAGACGAGTCGAGCTTTTCCGAGTCGAATCAAGCGAACTAACTAAGCTAACTCGACTCGTGTACAACTCTATGTAAAAAGGAGTATTGCATGGTGCCACATTATTGGTGCATTGACATCACCAAATTTGGGAGCCTCACCATGATGTATGTGATTTATCTACACTGCTCGTCCATTTTGCAGAATCATTTTAGCGCATGATCCTAAAAATGAGGCAGATGTAAACTCAAGTGGACCACACCACAAAAAGTAATGAAGATAATGACACCCATCATTTAAACCTTCCTGGGATTCAGGACGTGTTGAACTGCCATCCAACCTGTTTATAAGTTCACACACATAGATGATGGAAAAACACAAATATAAGCTTGATCCAAAACTTCCCTGCCCCTAGGAAGTTTTCCATAGTAGGCTTTCAATCTCTGTTACTTTCTATAGTGAGGTCCACTTTAACTTTAGATTGCCTCATTTATTGACCCATACCCTGAAATAACTTGACAAAATGGATGGATGATACCCATGTAACATCATGGTGGGCTCATGTAAGGGCATGAGTCAAAAAATAAGGTGGATAAAAATTTCACTGGACCACAGTACAAAAACAGTAGCGCTTGAGCTCTCACCATTAGAAACTTTTTGGGCCACAATTTTTTTTTTTTTTTTTTTTTGATGAAGTTAATATTTGTATTTTCCACTCATCAAGTCCGCGTGAACTTATCAACCGGTGAATTGCAAATAAACATGACAGTAGGCCTTAGTAACTTTTTAACGGTGGGTGTTCAATCACCACTGTTTTCTGTGGTGTGGTCGAATTTAGATTTGGATCTGCTTCATTTTTCAGCTCAATCGCTAAAATGAGCTTGGAAAAATGGATGGACGGTGTGGATATAAAACACACACATACCACGGTAGGCCCCACTGTCCCGGAACCACCAAGCTCGGTAGTTCCCGGATCCACCGAAGCCGAGTCCTGTCACCCTTTCAAAGAGAGAGAGAATAGTATAATTACCCTCGATCATCCCTTTTCCTCTCCCAGCTGATGTAGACACCAGTCCTTGATCGACTCCGAACGTACTCGTCCTCTCTCTCTCTCGCTGGTAAGGGAGGAACGGCAGCAGTGAGAGAGAGAGAGAGAAGAGAGAGAGAGAGGGTAATTTCGTAATAATGTCGAAAGCTGCAGCTTCGTCTCGAGTCGGAGGAGCCCCGAGATGTAGCCCTAGCGCTAACCCTAACCCTAACCCTAACCCTGATCTCAACACCGCTGGTGACTGGAACCAAAATCCTTCGAGAAGAAATCCGTCCAATGCAACGACTGCGAAGAAGCAGTCCGACACCGCCTCTACTTCGAAGAGTAAGGAGACTCAGCTCAATGAACAATTTCCTCCTGGTACTTCAATTCCCCCCATTTCTTTTCTTTCTCTCTTTTTAATTTTTATGGAATGGATTGTGAATTTTCTTTTACTGAGCTCGTGTTTTATTTATTTATTTATTTCACCTATCCTTGAAATTTTTTTTTGAAAATTTGGGTTATTCCATGCGGACTGTATGAAAAGTTATTTATTTATTATAAATTTGTACTTACGTTTTTTGTTTTGTAATTTTTTTTTTAAAAATCGGCAGTTTTGATGCATTTGCTTCCTTTTTTATTGATGGAAAAATAAATAAATTGTATGTTAGATTAAGTGATGGGGACATCATGCGCACACGCGCACGCACGCCCCCCCCCCCCACGCCCCCCCCCCCCCCCCCCCCCCCCCCATGCACGTACGCAAGGAAAAGAGGGCCCCATCGTCGATCTGGCTCGATGATGACGTCCAGGGAGGGCCTCCTAGTTAGAAGATGGAGTTTTGGTTTAAGAGAGTGGACCCGATAGTCAAGTAAAGCCCATCATGTGATCTCATGATCGTGGCCTACTAGTCGGATGAAGTTCATACTTTAGGTTTTGCTTATTTATATTATTTAGAACATCATGAACAGTTTAGATTTCTTTGATTGGTTTTTATTTTAGTTTACTTTATCGCCAAGTAATAGGTTGCGCACATGGCGCGAGTTTTAGGTATAGGGTTTTCTTATAAATAGGCACCCCTTGTAGTTTTTTTGATTCAATGAAGATTAATAAAAATTGCTACATTTTCCTACTCCTTTCCAAGTTATGAAAACCTAATTGGGTGCGAAGCCCTCCCTTCTTTGAAGGGTTAACTACCGTGGTGCGAAGCCACATCTATCCCGATTCGCCCCCACCTTCCATCCATATTTTTCTTCTCCTACAAGCATTCCATCTGCAAATCCATCAATAGTTGCAGCCGTTTTTCTCTCTACAACAGATTTCCAGAATCTGGCCCTGCAGGAGGGATGAAACTTCGGCGGAGCACTATGCACAAACCATGCATCAGATCGAGCTGAGATTTGGGGGTTTTGGAGTCCATCCCTGGCTGACCAGGGCCAAGGTGGTTTTTTTCTGAATAGTGGGCCCCACACACGTGCGGCCGTGATAACACGCACGTGTGTCTGAGCCATTGTCGCTGTCCGCACGCGGGAACTGCCTTTCGGTTCAGGTTCTCTTCTTAATTTATCCTCTCATACCTGTTTTTCATAAACTCTAACCCTAGATTGCATTATCCTTAATTTATTTGCCCATTTTTCTCACTCTAGGGCTCCTTGAATTGAAATTGGTGAATCCCCTGGATTAGAGACTGATTACTATGCATGTGTGGCTGATTTCTATTTCCCTTTGAGCATCGTTTGGTCCATAATTTTATTGATCCAGTCCTAGCCTTTGTAGGCCTGGACCCGTGCAGATTCCCCTTTACTTGAATGTTTGAGCTTTTTGTGTAGTTGTTTCTGAACTAATGTGATCTTAAGCCTGAATTCTTGCACATCATATTTGAATTTCATGTCATCAAATTTGGTATCAGAGCCTAGGGTTCTTATAGGGGAATGCATTACGTGTTTAGGGTTTAGTTGTTTATGTCCATTACGCATCAATTCTCATCATATATGACTGTTTAGAGGTCCATAAACCCTGACATAAGCTGTTGAAATTTTCTGTTATCCCCTTATTTGAATTATTTTAGAAATTAACTTAGCTTTCTATTTCTAGGTTTAGAAACTAATTTTTTTTAGAAACTTTCATAATATATTTTTCGAAACTAATTTCCTTCCCTTTTTCTTTTTTAGAAACTAACTTTCTATTTTTAGAAACTTGCCTTTTTTTTTTAAAAAATTTTTATTTTTATTTTTAGAAACTAGGTTTGTTTTTTGTAAAAAACTTTCTTAATTTGTTTTTAGAAACTTTCCTTTTTTGTTTTTAGAAACTAGGTTGCTTTTTTTTAGAAACTTTCCTAATTTGTTTTTAGAAACTTTCCTAATTGTTTTTAGAAACATTCCTTTTTCATTTTTAGAAACTAGGTTGTTTTTTTTAGAAACTTTCCTAATTTGTTTTTTGTTAGCAACTTTCCTAATTTGTTTGTTTAGAAACTTTCCTAATTTGTTTTTAGAAACTTTCCTTTTAGTTTTTAGAAACTAGGTTGTTTCTTTAAAAAAAAAAAAAAACTTTCTTATATTTTGACACTATATCGCTGAATTATAGAAACACTGCGTAGTTTTCCTCATATAGAGTTTCATAGGATCATTTAGTCTCATTTAGTTACATATAGTCGTCATAGAAAGTCCTTAGGTGGAGTTAGCAGTCGTATGCCCTCACGTACGGGTCGTAGTTGGTTTGCACCCTACATTAAACATGGAACGATTGCAAGAGTCACTAAATAAACTATCCTAGCAGATTGAGTCTTTGGGTAAGTGCTTGGATATAGACCAATGCTTTGAATAACTTGATGTGCGCATTACCCAACTAAAGGCCTCCGCCAGGACAAACCCCACCATTGGGGTGGATGTCCAATCTCAAGCAGGTGGTCAGGAGGATGGACCGATGAATAGAGTTGGCCAAGGAATCAGTCATGGGCATGCACCCGCGCACCCACCTCATGAGGGACATCAAGACCACTATTTTGAGGGGTACAACATGTGCGGCCTTGTGGTTGGAGAGAGTGCACTAGAGGCTAGTGTAGAGTTACCCATTGAGGCCATTCTGGTAGTGGATGAGTTACGTGATGTCTTTCCTGATAATCTATCGGATGAGTCTCCCCCCAGGAGGGATATAGACCACACTAGAACACGGGACATCGTACCACCTATAGCCGAGATTGCGTTTAATAGTTCTGTCGATAGGTCCACAGGTCCAAGTCCTTATGAAGTCGTTACAAGTTATAAACTTGAGAAACCTATTGATCTTGTCCCTACGTCATTGTCCCATAGGCTGTCAGAGCCTACAGAGTCTTTTGCGCATCGCATTCATTCATGGCATTAAGAAATCAGGCAGAAGATCACTACTAGTAATAAGCATTACAAATTTTCTGCAGACCAACATAAATGTTTCAAGGAATTCAGTGTAAGAGACTCTGTGATGGTCCGCATTAGGCCCGAGCGGTATCCCTAGGGTGCCATTCGTAACTTACACGCGCGTAGCGCTGGACCTTTCAAAATTATAAAGCGAAACGGTCTCAATGCGTATGAGGTAGATCTTCCACCTTTCATGGGAATTAGTTCCACATTTAATGTGGAGGATCTAGTTGCATTTCAAGGGGCCATTGATGCATTGTCCAGCGTTTTGCCTAACCATCCTGATTCTCCAAACCATTCCCTTGATCCATGGCCCCCTCCCGACCCATCTTCCCTGCCTCTACCTCTCATACGTACCCGTCCCGACCCATTTTCCCAGCCTCTACCTCTCATACCTACCCTTCCTGACCCATTTTTTTAGCCTCTACGTCCCATACCTATCCGTCCCGACCCATTTTTCCAACCTCTACCTCCCATATCTACTCTTCCTGACCTTTCTTCCCAGCCTCTACCTCCCATACAACCTTCACACACCCATAGAGGAAATAGAGGATATCTTGGACCATCAGATAGTTTCAATGTCGAACGGTGGGTTTCAGAAGTACCTGGTTAAATAGAAGTCATGCCCAGCTTCAGACAACACGTGGCTCACTGAGGAGGAGCTTCAGAGACTTGATCCTGACATCCTGGAGCGGTTCAAGAGTTTTATTTCGCCAGTGGCGAAATCTTCGCAGTCGGAGAGAATTGATGGGGACATCATGCGCAGATGCGCACGCACGTCGCCCCCCTACGTACGTACACAAGGAAAAAGAGGGCCCCATCTTCGTTCTGGCTCGATGACGACGTCCAGGGAGGGCCTCCTAGTTAGAAGACGGAGTTTTGGTTCAAGAGAGTGAGCTCAATAGTCAAGTAAAGCCCATCATGGATCTTATGATCGTGGCCCACTAGTCGGATGAAGTTCATACTTTAGGTTTTGCTTATTTATATTATTTAGAACATCATGAACGCTTTAGATTTCTTTAATTGGTTTTTATTTTAGTTTACTTTATCGCCAAGTAATAGGTTGCGCACATGGCGCGAGTTTTGGGGTATAGGGTTTTCTTATAAATAGGCACCTCCTGTAGTTCTTTTGATTCAATGAAAATTAATAAAAATTGCTGCGTTTTCCTGCTCCTTTCCGAGTTATGAAAACCTAATTGAGTGCGAAGCCCTCTCTTCTTCGAAGGGCTAACTACCGTGGTGCGAAGCCACATCTATCCTGATTCGCCCCCACCTTCTTCCATCCATATTTTTCTTCTCCTACAAGCATTCCATCTGCAAATCCATCAATAGTTGCAGCCGTTTTTTCTCTCTACAGCAGATTTTCAGAATCTGGCCCTGCAGGATGGCTAAAACTTCGGCGGAGCACTACGCACAAACCGTGCATCGGATCGAGCTGAGATTTGGGGGTTTTGGAGTCCATCCCTGGCTGACCAGGGCCAAGGTGGCTTTTTTCTAAATAGTGGGCCCCACACACGTGCGGCCGTGATAACACGCACGTGCGTCTGAGCCATCGTCGCTGTCCGCATGCGGGAACTGTCTTCCGGTTCAGGTTTTCTTCTTATTTTACCCTCTCATACCTGTTTTTCATAAACCCTACTCCTGGATTGCATTATCCTTACTTTATTTGCCCCTTTTTTCTCACCCTAGGGCTCATTGAATTGAAGTTGGTGAATTCCTTGGATTAGGGACTGATTACTATGCATGTGTGGATGATTTCTATTTCCCTTTAAGCATCGTTTGGTCTATAATTTTATTGATCCAGTCCTAGCTTGTGTAGGCCTGGACCCGTGCAGATTCCCCTTTACCTGAATGTTTGAGCTTTTTTTGTTGGATGTGGAATTAATATGGATTGTTTTGGAATTAGTATGATTTAAAGCCTGAAATCTTGTATATCATATTTAATTTTCCATGTCCTGCATCATTAAGTGTAGTGAGGAAATGTGGTGATTGTTTGAATTTTCTGCCTTTTAATTATGAGGAGAGGGAAATAGTATGTTTGATTGAGGATGGTGTGTATGATGGTAGTCTTTTGGGATGCCTCACTTCTATTTGAATTGGTTCAGCATTGTGTCTGCTTGCAATTGGGAAGTTGTATTTTCGTGTCCTGGTTTTGATGCTAGAATTTGTTTAGCACAAGTTCAGAATTGTTGCCTCACAATGCATTTTCATTGAATGTTTGCTGAATCGGGCTTGTTCTTTTTTATTTTTTGTTAGTTTGTTTGCTTCAAATTGTGAATTGAGATTTTTCTCACCAACCCATTGTTCTAAGCTTGCCCATGCGGGATTCTGGTCTGGCATGATAAGAAATGAGACGGGTTACCTGTCTTTCATTCTCACGACCTATACTATAGGGATCAAAGTAGTGTTACCCAAACAACCAATCGCCTTCGTTCTTGTCCCTTGTCACACTATCTAGAGTATCAAGTCATTTTTGATCTAGATTGCTATTTTTACCAACCCAAAATTGTGGTTCTATATTTTTATTTTTGGTAAGTTGCGATTCAAATTTGTATTTAGAATGTGATGAGTTATGCAATAGGAGGCACATATAATATAGTACTATGCAGGCAAGATTTATAACAATAAAATTCGTCATTTTCACATGTAACTTTCAACTCAATTTACATTTAACTATATTATGTATACTGAGTAGCATGTACTAGAGCAACCCATGTGATCCTACACCTAGCATACCACATATTGGAAGATAGCATATTGCGTACCGGAGCATCACGAGATCCTGGTAAACTTGGATCAAATACTCCATTGGATCCCTTCTCAAGGGACTAAGCATTCATAAAGATAATTTCTGGGAAGGATTATAGTGGAAGGCTATTGGTAAACATTATCTCATGGCAATCAACGAGGAAGAGCCATAGTGTTAAGTTTGCATAGTTGACACAACTTTGTTCTAATCCCGAAGGAGGTTAATGATGCTGCGGTCTATGAGAGAGGTTATGTTTGTAGTGCACTCTCTGCCCCTTGCAATTCTCTTTTCTTTTCCCTTCTCTAATAAAATCATTATTTATAAAAAGAACCCATACTACCTTTTAAAAAAATAACCCTTATACTAGACATGAATAACTACACATGCCCATGACCTAAACCACATTAAATTCTCTCTCTCTCCCCCCTCCCCTAAAGATATAATCATGGACCCCATGCTGTTGCCTTTCCTTCTTCCTATCCATAAGCACCCCTACATCTATGTACTAGTGTGAATACATATATAGATTAGGTTAGGTGTACTTTTTTGTATCTAAATACATAAATAGATTAGGTTGGGTGTATTTTGGTGTCTACATACCAACTTTTGAAGTCAACACCTCAACAAATAGAGGGGCAAATAATGTTGATAAACAAGGAATAAAAATGGTTAAGCTAAACTTTAATGTATGCTTGTGGATGCATGCCACATTTTGTTGGGGAGACTATGGCTGTGGAACTAAGGTATGATGCATTTGACTCGGGCTAACACCCATTCCTTCGTCCAAGATGGTATTAACATCAGATGACACCCAATAAAACATATTGCAACACCCAAATGTGATAAAGAAGAGGGATACAAATTTCTCAGTGTAAAAATGTTTGTAGAAGAAAGCAAGGAGACATCCAATTATATGCTTCACCTCCCGTATAGAAGCTCATTTGTGAGTATGAAGAGTTGGTGACTGAAGAACTCCCAATTGGATTTTCTCCTATGAGGAACATCCAATTGACTTGGTTCCAGGTTCAAACCTATTGAATCTTGCACTTTATCGAATGAGTGGAGCTGGACACACCAGGGCTCAATGGACAAGTCGTTGAGTTGCTACAAAAGGCGTTAATTTGGAAAAGCATGTCATTATGTGTTGTTCTTGCATCGTTTACTCCTAAGAAAGATGATCTCAGAGCACTTGTGTGGATAGTCATGCGTTCAACTGGATTATCATCAAGTACTAATTTTCTATTTCGCGCTTGGACAATATGTTGGACATGCTGCATGGAGCAAAGATCTTTTCAAAGATTAGCCTCAGGACCAAATATCATTAAATCTTTATCTGGCCTGAGGACAAGTGGAAGACTGTCGTTTACGACTTGAGATGGGTTAGAGTGGCTTATGATGTCATTTGCGTACATGGCCTTTCAAATGCAGTGATCACTTTCATTAGGGTGATAAAAGAGGTGCTTTGTCCCTTAACGGGGAAGTTCTTAGTCGTTGATTTAGATGATGTTCTTGTTTTTAATTTTGATTCATCTATTCACTTTGATTATTTACAATAAATATTTGATGTATTGCGGAGGGAATCACTATATGTGAACTTGAAGTATTCCATTGTCAATAGTGTTGTGTTTTTGTGGTATATTTTTATCTGTAGAAGAAATCAAGGTTGACCTAGAAAAAAATCGAGGCCATTGCAAAGTGGCCCATCCCACAAACCCTTTTGGAGGTCTGTTCTTTGCATGACTTGGCAACATCTTAGTTGAGATTTATGTGGAATTTTAACACTATTATTACACGTTACCTAATGCATACATAGAGGAAAGTTTGAATGGACTAGTGTTGGACAGAGATGCTTGAATACTATGAAAAATAAGTTCACAAAGAGTCCAATTTTTTGCATTTCAGGACTTTAACAAAGTCTTCGAGGTGGCGAGTGACATTTCAAGTATTGCTATTAGTCGAGCTATTAGAAAACTGTTATGTAACGACTGTAAAGGCTATTACGTAATGGTAACGGTGGCGCCCGTTACACGATATGGGGTCATAATGGGCGCCCCTTAAAAAAGGTGTTGCAATGAGTTGTTGCGCAGTGTAATGGTCAGATGCCCTCTGTAACAGTCCAAAAATGGTTTTATTTTTATTATTATTATTATTATTTTTTTAATATAAATTTTGTTGTTTTGCTTCAAAAGTCCACATTTCTTGGTTTTTTTAGTTTCCTAGATTGTTCCCAAGGCAAATCCGATTGTTTATGTGCATTCCTTCAAAATTAAAACTTCAAATTGAAGTAGTTTGGATGGATCGAAGCTTGAGTGGGCCATTTTGGGAGCATTTCATTGCCCTTTTACTTGAAAGATTTGGGAGCATTTCATCAATATCTTTCATATCTCCTGGGTGATGCCAAAGTCAGTTGATCATTTTTTGTGGGCTTGGCATGGAGGCGCAGTTGGTAAAGCCCGAAAAGCTGTTTGGCGGCTTGTCGCAATGGGAATATTTTGGCACATTTGGAGGGCTTGAAACAAATGATGCTTCCAAAATAAGGTTTTGATTTTTATTTATTATTATTATTATTATTTTTTACGGAGGTAATTTGTTTGGTTAAAATTGATGTTTCGAATCGAGTCGCTTATGTAAAATCAGCATTGTCTACTGATCTTTCTTTGTTGTTTTTTTGCCTACTTTCCTTTTGTATTCTTTCCCATCTTTTGGAGGCATCTCAATAAATTTCTAGTTATCCCTCTAAAAAAAGGTGGGCCATTTTGGGAAAAATCGAAAAAGAAGTACCATTTTTTTTAGTGATTCGTTGTTGGAAATGATGAAATCAAAAGATGAAGACACCAAATTGACAATATCTTGATAATTGTTTTTTGGTCAATTTGGTGTTTTTTTCATTGTTTTTGAAATTTTTCAAAAGAAAAAGTAGGGATTATTATTTTTTAATTATTATTTTTATTGTTGAATTTGATGCTTTATTGTCGAAATACATATAGAATGGTTGCATCTACATTCACATGTAGTAGATCAGTTAGAAGAATGCATTTTTCTATTTTCTATTTTTATTTTCAGATAATTTTTAATGAATATTGAAATTTGGATTTTTTTAAAGATTATATATATATATTATATATATATATATATCTATATAATATATATATATATATATATATTGAATTCGATGCTTTATGGTTGGAATACATGTACAATGGCTCTAAATGGATAGGTCGAGTACTGTGATGACATTGGTGCTGTGGTCGAGTAATAATTGGAGGAATCACGCGAGTAGAGCAACGTTTGGCACATCAAAAGGGATAGGTTGTGGGGTTTAATAATGTGCCAAAAGGAATAATGATTATGATGCAACAGAGTTTCCAAGAGTTGAAGGAGGAAGAAATACAATGCAGAAGGAAAGAATGCTCTTGATGTGGCCTGACAAGAGGTGTTTGGTCTTGATTATATTGGCGTCGGTAATGTCGATAATGTTGAGTCTAGTGATGATTCAAATCGGGAGGTCATGTTAGCGAGGAGGGAGCATGCTCGCCGCTTGCGAAGATGAAGAGCGTCGACGCATGTTTGGGGGAGGGGGTAAGTACATGATGTAGGGGGGCCAGTGGGAATGGGGCTGGGAGCATGAGTCTGAGTCGGGGTGGGGTGGGGTGGGGTTGGGGGGAGGGCTAGGGTTGGTGGTAGTAGTGGAAGTGGGAGTATGTTTGGTGGTTTATGGCGTTCCTTTAGTAGGACTTTCACATGTTCTTGCTATAGAAGACGATGTGGATGATGTAGTGAAGCTCGGGAGACCCTCATGTAATCCAATTCTGTTTAGGAAGGAGATGACAAAAACATAAGAAGATCAAACAATTGTGGACCAGAACTGCAGTTAAGAAGCTTGGCAGGGCAATAACTAACCTATTCATACATGGCAACATAACTGCAAATGTTGCCAACTCTCCTTATTGGCAAGAGGTGATTGATGCAGTTGGAGAGGTAGGTGGAGTGAAAACACTCATAGCTTGTGACATTAGGGGGAAGTGGACAGATGCAGAATATCGATATGTGAAGGCGTACGTGGTCACCTTTAAACCCATATGGTAGGCTAGAGGATGCACTTGTGCGGCGGTTAAACTAGGACGACTAGATGTAACATGATCAATTGTACTGCTACTTGGGAACAATATTCCATAAATTGATTTCTGAATGCGTCTTTTGTCCAATAAGCTTGGACCATATTTATGATGTTGACCCATTTCTACCTTGGTTGGAACAAAGGGAGAAACAGGTAGAAGATGCTAATGAAGAAGTTGGTGTCAACGATCTAGAAATACGTGCAACACAATAAGAGAGTCATGCAACTGTCTTGGATCCAGAGAGGGCTCCACCTACCAAAGATTTGACTCAGGAAAGCAATAGTGAAGAAACTGAGATAGATGACGTCGATAGTAATGACGATGCACCTGCTGGTCCTACTTCTGGTGTTGGTTAGCACACCGTACAACCTTCTACAGATCACGAGGCTGATGAGCATTGACAGACTAGAGGAGGCTAGACTTGCGAGTGCACTCAGTCACGATACCCTAGCTCGGAGAGGAGGGGAAACATCATGAAGAGCCTGACACCAGTGGCACTACATGAGATGGAGCATCGTGGCATCAAATCACTTATGGATATGGTGCGTCATACATCCGTGGACACTATATGGAACCTGTTGAGGCACATTCATGTTGTACTAGTCCTGTTTGAGGATCCAGTTCAGATCCTTACTCTTGCTCCGATGGTAGACTCTCGGGAGTTTCAACACTCGGTCAAGGGTTCGAGTATCCATAGGTGGTGAAATCCCACTGCGGCGTGAGTGTGTGGGGTGTGTGTGCGTGTGTTAAAAAAAAAGGATCCAGTTCATTGTATGGTCAATATGGGTGATACAGATATCGGGGTTTGAATCCGAGCCAATGTTGTCAAATCGCATATGCGATTGCATGCGATCAGCATATGCTGTTCGCATATGCGATCGCACAATCGCATATGCCATGGCATACATTTTTTTTTCAAAAAAAAAAAAAAAAAAAAAAAAAAATCTAAAAATTCTATAAAAAAAAAATAGAGAGGGAAAAACATTAGTACACATGATTGGATTGGGTTATTTTACTTATTTCATTATAGTTTATGTGTTTCATTAAGTGATATATTTAATTACTTATATTAGATAAATTTAACAAAACAATCAACAAGCTACATTAAAAGATAACTAATTATTATAAACTTCGAAGAAAGAAATTTTAATGATAAATGGATAACTTGAAACAACTTACAAGTTATAACTTGCAACTCAATTTACAAAAAGTAAGCACAACTTATAAAATACAAAAAATAAACATAATTGAAATAATTGTAGAGAGATTAGAGTAAGAAAGAAAGATGTGTAAGAGAGAAAGAGTAAGAGATTTAGAGCTTTGGAGTAAAGAATAGTGAAAATGGAGGGGATATGAGTTTCTCCAATTTGAAAAAAAAAAATAAAAAATAAAAAATCTTGCCAGGCATTGGGAAATATGCGATCGCATATGTAGTATGCGATCGCATACTCGCATATGCGATCGCATATTTATCGCATACAAAAGTATGCCATGGCATACTTGCCAGGATCGCATATGCCATCATGGCATATGCGATTTCATCCAAAGTATGCGAATATGCGATCGCATATGCGCATATGCGATCGCATTTGATAACAATGATCCGAGCTACATGTCACTTTTAGTCTCACTTTTAGACTCAGTCCGAGCAATACCAAGGGTGGGGGTACAAGTACGCTATGTTGGCAGCTACGGGTTATTGTCTAGCACTTATTTTTACTTGGGTTCCACTCACAGATGGCTAGTGGCAGTGGGAATCATAGTCAATCATCCTTGGGATTTATTAATATGGTCTTCCCCTTCATATTTGATTATTCTGGTGTATATGCGGTACTTATTCCACAACTGCAGTCGGACGACGATGACGTGAGGTCAATTAACCACAGACAACAAAATTTTCTTTCTGGTGGTGACTAGAGTACTAGACTAGTGCTAGTGGTGTGAGTGACATAAATGGTGTATGTAACTGTAAATTGTAATTTTGTAATATTAGTACTTTTATATTTATGTCCATTGTTATATAAATTTAAATAATTAATTAGGTATCTTTACTACATCCATCATCGACACTATATTATCTTATTTATATTGAATCATTGATAAAATATATTTAGTAAATGAAATATAGACTTTTGCAGCCAATCCAAGCCTATCAAGTTCATAAATAGAGCAGACAGGCTGAGGCTACATTCTTACCAAAGAGTGGACTGTTACTCCATCATAAACATGTTCAAAACCAGAAAAGAAGACTTATTTGGATTCCTCTAAATTTATGGGATTCCCCCCCCCCCCCCCCCCGGGTTTTTTTCATATTTTTCCGTCCGAAAAAAAAAAAGAAAAAGAAAAAAGAAAACCCAACCGTTACAGGGGGGATGTAATGGCTATTACCTGTAACGGTAAAGTGGGGACCGTTACGCCCACCATTACCGTTACAAAAATACCATGGTATTAGTGCAACGCTAATTTAGGAAGGAAATCAGATCGCTTTCTTTCGCAAGAAGCTTGATGATGCATGAAAGAACTATGCGTATGATCTTGAGTTCTATGTAGTGGTCACGACGCTACTAAGTGGAGCATTACTTGATTTATCAGGAATTCATTCTATACTTAGACCATAAGGCATTGAGATATGTCAACTTCCAGAAGAAGCTGAGTGCTTGTCATAGCAAAAATACTACTTTTATACCTTCCTTTTGTGTCACAAAGCGGCAGATGCCTTGAGTTAGACGGTGGTCCTACTGGAGGCATTCTCTGTGGAGACCATGGGATTTGAGGCATTAAAAGAATAATACTGGGTTTCTGCAAGGTGCTCGACAGATGTGTGGATGATCAGGACCAAAGTATGAATTCACCTTATACAATTGATATTTATTTAAGCGTTCACACTTGTATAGTCCTCAAGGATCGCTGCAGGAAAAGATTCTATTTGAGTTATATGGAGGAAGATTGGGTCAACACTTTGAAAGAAGAATGGATTGATACTTCGAAAGAGAGAAAACTTGGCAATTGTGGAGGAAAATACTACTGGCCTCTAACATGATGTGACACTAAATGATTTGGAGAACAATGTTGTAGATGCCAAGTTTTCACAGATCGTGGAGAACACTTGCCTTTATACACCTCTTCTCATTCCAGTTGTGCTATGGGTTTATACTTCTACGGACTTCATTGTGGGTCTTCCTATGATCCGAGGGGGAGCATATTTGATTCTCATTGTAGTGGTCTGTTTCACAAAAATGACCCTCAGCATTCCATGCAAAAGGATGATGAATGCTACACGTTGCCAACATATTGTTCACAAAGATTGTGTGACTTCGCGGGGTATCAAAAACATTAACTATCAAAAACATTAACTTTGGACCGCAATTCAAATTTTGAAAGGCACTTCTGGTTCACTTTACGGAAACATTAAAGGATTAAGTTTCATTTTCTAGTGCTTATCATCCTCAAACATGCAAGCAAACTGAGGTCGTCAACAAGAGCCTTGGTAACATCTTGAGCATCGTGGGCAACAACTTATCTTAGTAGGGCTTGACTTTACTGAGTTTACCTATAGCAATTTAATAAATTGTACCACCAGAAAAATCCCCATTCGAGATCATAGATAGGAGAAGTCCACATTGTGTACCTTTGTATCCACATGTATAAGATCAAGTGAACAAAGATGTTGATGCTTTCTCCAAGCACACGCCTAGATGAAGAAGAAGATTTAAAAGAGCAATGAAGCTGCATATACACATTGCTGGGAGTATTTATTAAGAATGTGACTTGGTTATGGTTTATCTCTGCAAAGAAAGGTTTTTGAGGGGAACTTTAATAGGAAGATTGGGCCATGCCGAGTCAAGAGGAAGATGGGTGACAATGTCCATGAGATCGAGTTGTTAGATGACTTATATATCTCAATGTCTTTTACAAGTAATGAATTGATATCTCATTGACTTTCAATGTTGCAGATTTTTTCGAGTACCATGGCAAGGTGCTAGACATGTAAGATGAAGTTACTGATGATATGGATACACTACTTCCAAAGAAAAAAGGAGAAAGAAGTTGAACAAGTGACTTTCAAATAAAAAAATAAAAGAAAGAAGTTGAACAAATGACTTTCAAATAAAAAATAAAAGAAAGAAGTCGTACAAGTGTTGCATATGAAGACCATTAACATTAGACGAGGCTAATACAAGCAGTTCTTGGTAAGATAGAAGAACAAGCCTTACCTGAATGCACATGGATCAAATGCAATGAATTAAAAAAGATTGGATTTGAACCTCTACTGCCTATAAATTATCTAACTCGCTGGAGTCAAGTTCTCTCCAACTTGGGGGAAGTGATGTAGGCCCAAGGTCCACCATGGACCGAGCAAGTGTTGCATTTTGGGCTGTTTGTTGCTAGTTTGGGGGCCAGATGTCAGAGACTGCCCTTTACCATTTTTGGAAGATAGGTAGCTGATTTTGAAGATATGGTTGTCGATTCTCTAAAGATTTTGGGGCTTATTTGCCGGATTTATGTCTACTATTTTTATGCAATTACGATAAGACCAAATCTTTGTAAGTAGAATTGTTGCTATCTTAGATTAGATTGTTTTGAGATCTGGGGGGGGGTGGGTCCTAATTAAAGATTCATAGGGATTTTAGGGTGTCTTCTAGGGTCTATAAAAAGAGGGTGGTCTGGGAGGTAAGGCATTCCATTTTTCTGAGTTTTGTTAGGTTTATTTAAGTATTTGTAGTTTCAGTTTCAACAAAGTTGTTTTATCCCTCTTTACTCCAATATTCTTGTGAGTGTATTCTTCATCCATTTTTGCAATTTGGGTATCGAGATCTCACTGGTTTATTAATGGTAATCTGAACTAATTCCTTGTTTGCACTCGTACTGCTACTAAAATTGCATTCTATATACTCTTTTTAGTCCAGCACTTCACAGGATTGAATCAAATCACTAATTTTAAGTCAGAAACCCTAGGACTTTACTATGTTGTTGAATGATCTTGTATGCGGATACATGGTTTTGTCAATGAAAAGGGTTAATTGTGCAATATGAGGATGCTTGCTGCAATACTTTTGAACAATTTGATCTTTCTAAGGTATTGCTTTGACCTCATTTTGTGTTGTGAACATTGGGTTACCATCTATAAGGATGAATATGGCAAGACTCGTTTCACTTGATTTTTTTTTTCCTAAGATTGATTTTTTGCTGTCTGAAAGTTTACATGTTTCTCCTCTTTTAATATTTGTAGGTCTTCAAATGGGATTTAGCTCATGAACTTTTCAGTTATTTATTTATTTATTATTATTATTTTTAAATTATCTTTCTGAATTGGAATATTTATCATCTTTTTCTCATCTGGAGTATATCTTTGCATTATTTTGTTTCTCTGAATCCTAATTTCTGAACTGGGTTATTTTTATTTTAAAGAACTCTCAGAGACAGGCAGCGAAGAGACAGAACTTAGCTGTTCTGAGGGAGATGATTCATCATGGATCACTTGGTTCTGTGGGTTGAGAGGAAATGAACTCCTTTGTGAAGTCGATGAGGATTATATACGAGACGACTTCAATTTATGTGGACTGCAAGGACAGGTTCCCTATTATGATTATGCCTTGGATATGATCTTGGATGATGACTCTTTGAGTGGTATGTTCTTCATATTGATTCCTTTCCATTTATTTTACCTTGGATTCATTCTGATTCATCTTTATTGAGACTTGCACCCTGTATTATTTTGAGTAACTGAGCATGAAATGAACTTTTGGAAAAAGAACCAAAATATCCTCTAACAATTATCTTTCCTCTTTTTCTCTTTTTAAAAACTAATGGTGCATGCTCTTAAATGAATTGCATGTGAACCCTTCTTTCTGAAAAATCATTAATCTTTTTGTGTTCTTGAAATGTTAGGAACCATTGTTTGTGGTGGTTTTCCTATGTTTTTTCTCTTACTCTTCGTGGTTCAATTAGATTAATGATTATTGTAGAAGTAATATCATTTGCCTTCATTGAATGTTGTTTTAGCTGAGGTAGATAGCGATGAACACAGTCAAATCGAATCTGCGGCAGAGTTGTTATATGGCCTCATACATGCCCGGTATATCATAACCAGCAAAGGATTAAATGCTATGGTAAGGTTTCTCCTCATTTGGTGACCCTATAAAGAGACTCAAGTTCACAAGGTGATATAGTTCTTAGTTGACCACTGTTGCAGCATGAGAAGTATAAGAGAGTGGATTTTGGAAGATGCCCTCGAGTTTTTTGTGGAGGGCAGCCATGTTTGCCTGTGGGATCATCAGACATCCCTCACAATGGTTCTGTGGAGATATACTGTCCAAAATGCAAAGACCTTTACTTACCAAGATGCAAGTACCAGAGCAGTATCCTTCTATTTCACGCTTTATTCTGTTATGGAATTTTCTTGTCAAAAGCATTTTAATGTCAATTGAACTTTGTAATTTCTTTCTATCTGACGGTAAACTTGAAAAGACATTTAGCATTAAATGGAAAACAAGTTCACCACAGATGCTTAAAACATGCATGCATTTCTGATACTGCAATCCCATAACCATGATGTTATTTAGCTATTTTGTTTTATTTGAAAATGTGTATGCAGTAGAAGGTGCACAAAATATTCTAGTCTCAATGTTCATGATTTTATTCTAAATGTGGGAAATTGAAACATTTATTGCCATTTATGCACCAAATGTATTACTTTTATTTTTTATTTTTTTTTTAAATTTTTATAAATAAAAATATTTGTATGAGAAGAAACTCTGAAGGTTTGGTCTTCTATAGGGAACCTAGTACACTTGCCATTTGTAGGTATGATATTCATTACTCAATGCTTGATCAAAAGCCTTCTAATCTTTTGAGGCCTTTACAGGCTCATCAATTTGAAGTTGTGCATTGTGCACCCAATAATGCACCAAAGTAAGCACTCTCTAATATTTTGCCGTATATTTTGTTATAATTGTTTTATCATCATAGCCTTGTCTTATGTTATGTTTAATAATGCTCTAAATTTGCATTCGGAGCCTTCTTTCTATGTGAAGGTTGTTGGCCATAGTTCATTATATTGGCTGATTAATAGCGTATTCACTGATATGTAGAGGCAACTGTAAGATCCAAATATGATCTCTGAATGGGATTTGGGAAGTTTGTGGATTAACAACAATAAGGCATGAGCTAGCAATTATGCATATGGGCATCTGTATGTTCATGCATTTTATTTTCCAAAACATGCCTCCATCATTGCCTTGCCATTTTTTTTTTTTTTTTTCCAGAAAGGTGGGAGTACACCACCTGTAACTTTGTTGATGAGAGAAGAAGTATGTACAAACATTTGGGTGGGCTCCACAAAAACAACGGGCCTCACCTACCCTTGCCCATATGTTAAGCATGCTGGTCATTATTTCAATAGACATTGTATCCTGCCACACCTCCCTCAACTTGGGAGCATATGATGCTCCACTATGAGTTAGAATCTCCAACTAATCATAGTAACAAAAGTTGTTTAGAAACATGTGAAGGGAATTTGTTGAAGGGCTGGATATGGGCTGTATGGATGGTGGTACACGGTTGGATATGAAAAAAAGAGTTGGCTACAAGTTGCTTAAGTAGGATGCTTACTAGAAAAAAGTGATGCAACCAAGCCCTTCCCACATAGGGTCTTTTGATTACGCTTGTGGGACAAGATGACCCCACATGTCAGCCATGGTCACATGTGGGTTGGCCATAGTTATTGCGGTTATTTTATGTTGATTTTTGTAATGGGAAGAACTAAATTGTTCCTACTTGCAGGTTATTATGAAATAACTAAGGAAGGGGGGCATTTTGGGACAAAATGTTGGGCAGTTAGGGATCAACATATTCATAGGATGAGTGTAGCTGAAATGAGGATGTTTAGCTGGATGAGTGGCAAGACAAGGATAAAATTAGAAATGAATGCATTTGAAGGATCCTAGGAGCGGCGCCAATAGGTAATAAAATGAGGGAAAGTAAGCTTAGGTGGTTTAGTTATGTGCAACGGAGACCAAGAACTGAGCTACTTAGAAGGTATTAAAAAACGGTTACATAATGGTAACTGTGGGAACTGTTAACGGCCCCATGCCGGTCCATTACGGGGCCGATACAATTGTCCTTTTTTTTTTTTTTGAAAAAAAAGGGGCTGTAATAGGGGTCGTAACAGTTGTTATGGCCCATATCGTAACTCTAACGGCAGTGGCCATTAAGACCACCGTTGCAGTTATCGAATACCTTGGTTAGGAGTGAGTGAGTACAAGTTGAATGTAAGGGGAAGGAGAAGGCCCGAAAGGACATGGGTGGAGATAGTAAGAAAAGACTTGAAGACCTATTGTATAATTGAAGTTATGGCCCTTGATAGTGGAATGGCGGAAAATGATTCATGGAATCGACCCCAAGTAGTTGTACAAGACTTAGATGATGATGATGAACTAAAGGGATGCATTTTGGTATCTTCACCCTTATTAGGGTCCTATAGCCTATGTTTGGGCGTGTAAAGTTGTCATGCATTGGGGAATGAAAACATTGCCTTTTGTGTTTGGTGTTATTTGTTTAGAAGATGCGATGAGAGGGGAATTTGTGATCTCTAACTTGTGACTAGAGAATTGTGGGTTGACCCTACTATCTTTTTTTTCTTTGAGCCATTTGCATTCTTTGGTTTCTTTAGGGCGTGTTTGATTTTCAGGGGTGGTGTAAATACCCGTGAAATTGGTAATTATTACCATTTCACCCGTTCGAATTTCCTTTGAAAATTCATAGCAGTTTTCACCTCGAAAACCGGTTTAAAAGAATTATTTAAATTTGTGGACCCCAATGTGATGTATATGATAAATCCATTCCATCCATACCTTTTAACACAATATTCTAAGCCATGAGTCGAAAAATGAGGTAGATTGAATACTCAAATGGCCCACACCAAAAGAAACAGTGGACTTGAGAGGTTTTTAACGGTAAGTGTTTGATTTCCTTTTTCTTGTGGCGTGGTCCACTTGAGCTTTTGATATATCTTATTTTTTTGTTCATGCCATAAAATCAGCAGACATAATAAAATTAATGGTGTGGATAAGCTATATACATCAAGGTGGGACCCACAAATATAATGTGACATTATTGGTTTTTGTGTCAAAACTGCGTCTCGTCACATCAAACATCGGAAAATGGGTGGTAAATAGGGAAGAAGTAATTATTATATATTTTCACGGGTATTTACCCCGCCACTGGAAATCAAACACGCTCTTAGAAAGAAGGGAGTGTAAATGAATAGATTCTTGGTTACAATTCGAGGATATACAACTACTCGATTGTTTCCACTAGCTGACATGTAATATAAAGGAGAATTAGGCCAGTCAATTGTTTCTACTAACTGATTTGCAGTAGAAGCAAAAATCCAGAGAATCATAACATATATATATATATATATATATATATATATATATATATATATATATATATATATATATATATATATATATATATATATATATATAAAGATACCATCCATCATTTATTGAACCAAAGAGGGACGATAAGGCGTCATCCAAGAATAAAATAAAAGATAACCCAAATCCCTTAGGAGTCGTTTGGCAGTGTGTATTGGTGTGCATTCGAATTGCCGGATAGTTTGGTAGTGCGTATTCAAGGTGGATTTGGAATCAAGGGTATTCAGAATACCTCCCTTGTTTGCGATTTGAAAATGCAAGCTCAACCTTGGATTCGAAAACACAATCCTCACAACGGATTTCCAACCGACCATTGAAGGACTTCTATTATAAGATCGGCATTCACACTCTTCTTGCTACTCCGTCTCCCTCTCTATTTCTGGGGGAGATATCTACTTGCCCACAACCACAATCCAGTGAGAGAAGCTACCCACTACAACATTGATCTAGTGAAACAGGTCACGCCTCTCTCCACCTTTGTACCTCATTTTGGTGAATTAACAATTTAAAGGTTTTTTTTTTTTTTTTGAAAGGGTGTAAAAAAAGTGGTTTGTGTTCGGGTGGCCCACTATGATGTTTACGTGAAATCCACTCTGATCATAAGATCGATCATCCCAAGTAAGGTATAGGGCTAAACAATCAGGCTAACCTAGGTTTCAGGTGGGCCATACCAAATGAAATAATTGGGAGAGATGTCCACCCTTTATTGTTACATGGCCCACCGTGATGATCATATGAAATCTATGCCAACCATTGCATGGCCAACTAAAAATTATGCTTGGAGACAAAATTAGGCCCAATTGTGTTTTAGGTCTACATTGTTTTCAATTGTGTAGTCCTCTGGAATCACGGATGGGATAGAAATTTGGGCATGGGTCTAATTTGAGGTGACGCACTTGGTGGTCAAGGTGTATCTTAAATAGAGATGATGATGGGCCTCCTTATTTTAGGGCATAGCCATCTTAAATGTTGAAACTGGATGCTGTAAGTATTCCACAATGCCAATAGTGAATGATGCTTTGTGGGTGTCGTCACCATGATGTATGTGTTTTATTCATGCTGTCCTTCCATTTTGCCAGCTCATTTTAGGGCGTGAGCCCAATCTGGTGGACTGCACCATGGGAAAACAGTGGTAATTCAACACCCACCATTAAAACTTCATGGTGTTGATGGTTACCCTAGGCTTGACCCGTTCACAGCCCTAACTGGAGTAAACTCTTTTTTATACTTCCTTTCACATGTGTCAAGCTAGCACACATGTGAAGTCCAAGTGTAGATTCCTTCAACCAAAAGTTAGGCGATTCCTTACACGTCTAAACTACATGGATGGTTAAAAAAATATGACCAACGGTCCATATCAACATACATGTAAAAGGCCCACCTGATGAGTAGATCTCCTTTACTTCTGGGCTAGGCATTCATGGCGGGCCTAACGTGATGAATGTCTTGGATTTTAAAATCTTGGCCATTCAATTAACTGGTTAACATTTCATGCTTATGAATAGATCTATTTTGGTGGTGGATAAAGAGAATTATAAACCTTGATGGATTAGGATGCAAACGGTGTTGTGCACCATATTCTATAAAATGGTGGTCTATGATTCGGGTGATCCAAACCATTGCTTAAATGGACCCAATTGTGGACAGGGAATGCCTTGAAATTTTTCCTCAAACACCGAAGGATACTAAACCTATGATCTGTCACCTACAACTAGACACTTCAGGAATGGTTTGCGTTGACTTCAAGGGTCCATGGTTCACAACATTTTGGGAAGTTCTTCAAAGGCACACCATCACCTTTTCCTAATATGTTTTCCATCAAATATACAATCCATTAGAAGGGAAAAATATGTCTACATTTACATTTCCATTGCATGGTTCAATGATCTAGATCATGGATCTGTTGGACTAGACCCAACTTGAATTGATCATGATAACAAACCTTTAAGATTAGAAAATGATAAGCACCAAACTTGGTCCGTATCCACTTGAATGTAGAACATTGCAATATTTGTTGCCTTGACCATTTATTTATTGGCAAAAATTGTAAGGTAAAGATCGTCCTATTGAGGAGATTATTGGGCCGTGGTCCAGCTAATGGGACCAACAGACGATTGGTTCTGATCATGGAACCATAGACCCCACTTGTAGAAATTGAAACCCACAGGTTGAAAGAGTAAGTTTAAATAGGCCCAACTTGAATGTAATTATTGGATTTGGAGTCGGTCTATGCTCTCCTAAATCTAAAAGTGATTTACAAAAAAGTAAAAAATAAAAATAAAAAAGGACTTTGGGACTTCTTAGATTGCGTAGGTTATAGCGAATGATATTAGATGTGGCGGGTTTGGACACATGGTCAGATTTGTGATTCGTCCCATCAGGTGTGGAATAAGTTTTTTCCCCTTTACTTTTAACAAATATCCTTTGAACATGCTAGAAATGATAAATTTGGATAATTCAAACTCAGATACAGACTATGTAACTGAGTAAGTGATTATTATATTTACAACGGTAGCTGTGGTTACATTAGCGACAATAGTGATTTGCAATGCTGTATCCATAGTAGGAGCAATGGTTGATGCACATTATACGACAATAGAGGGTGAACATGATTGTTGACATGCCCACAATTGGACAGGTCTCCAGTCTACAAATGCGATTCTTAATAGACCCGGTACAACATGTTAATAGACCCGGTACAATGTGCTTTGACCATATTCGAATGGATAAGGATTGTTTTATTCATTTAGAAGATATAATTGGTGAGAGTTGTCATTTGTTTGGCACGCTTGAAGTTAGCCTGGAAGAACAACTAATAATATTTTTGCATACCATTAGCCACGGCGTAAAAAATTGCTTTCTACAACATCATTTCAACCGTTTAGGAGAAACTATAAGTCGATACTTTAACAAAGTAACAAATGTGATTAAGAAACTCCATTACATATTTATACCACCTCTAGAGCTGAGTATCCCTTCGGAAATACAAAACCATGAACGCTTCTTTCCATATTTTAAAGATTATATCGGCACTATAGATGGTACGCACGTCCCAACAAAGATTCCAGTGAATGATCAACGTTTAAGGCAGAATAGAAAGGGGTACATATCCGAAAATGTTTTGGCAGCATGCTCATTTGATTTAAAATTTCTAGCACATGGGAAGGAAAATTGTTTGTACTTAGGAAAGGACTATTTAATACCAGTTTTCCTAATACCCTTGGCTTCTTAGCACCCGATTGAGGCGTCTGTCACTAGCTGAAGGAATTAAACAAGGTTGTCTCTCGAGGGAAAAGAAAGAGTCGTTCAATCTTCGTCATTAAGAAATGCCATTGAACGTGCATTTAGAGTTTTTAAAGTACGATTTCCTATATAGAAGGCCTTCAACCCAAATGTATCCTGTACCTACATTAACAAAACCTAATAAAAGCCTTTCAATTATGTGCAATTTTCTATAAATGGATTGGCAATATCTTTGAATGTTTTGTGAATGTCTATGGAAATCATATCAATTTAAACACATTCAAACAAATATGACTAGTCGACTTACGTATTTAAGGATTCCTTTCGAAAATTTTAAGGGCTCGTTTTGTTGTTTGTATTGGGAATACTTTGGGTTTGAAATACGTTGATTTCGGAGTATCCTAGATTCGAAATACTCTAGTTGTCTTTGACACCCTGCATTTGGAATGCATTGGATTCCAAAATTTTTGTTTGGCAACTCGTATTTGGAAAACATTCAAATTTTGCAGTATATTCGCGGGAACCTAAAGGAGAGAATAAATCATCTACAATACACAAGGTGGTTAACATGTGTCGCGACATAGATAATCATTGCAATAGGCTCATTGAAAAGTAGACTTTGGAAAAAAATGAGGTAATTCCAAACTTCAGGTGAGCTTGCTAAATATGATACTTGAAGCAAAAGCCCATATATTAAGGAAAAATATATCTACTCCAATGTATGTGTGGCCCAAACACACCATACAAACTACATACCATAAGCAAACATACATTAATAAAAAAAACAATAAAAAAGAACAAATATCAAATATGTAAAGTTATACAGGCTGAAATGTGTGAAATTAACAAAGCTATAAGATGAATAGTTGTATGACGAAGTGTTCGTGGAACACATCTCTCTTGACTATTGTTGTGATAACAACCAATTTAACGTAACAACATATACGGCAATAATTAGTTTGATCCGTGAGAAGTTGGGCATCGAGCTTATGCCCAAGCATTGCAAAAACCGAATCAGGATATTAAAAAGGACTCTCGCATTGTGAAAGCTCTACTTGATTTTAGTAGATTTGGATGGGACAACACTTTGAAGTGCATTACTGCTAAAGCAGAAGTATGGGAATGCGTACATTGAGATAAACTAATGAAAATTTATTTTCACACAAAGTCTTGATAATCTGGCAATGTTAATATGTTTTTTATTTCAATGGCCACAAAAACGTTGTTAAGCGAAGGAGTTTCGGAAGAACTCCCTTCCTCAATATGTAGTATGACAATAATTGTCGGGACTGACTACGCTACTAGCAACAAGTCACAAGCGCATACTGAATCAATTGAAATACCTAAGAATCCCACATGGGGGCCATTCGAGTCAAACCCATATGAATCTAACCCCATTAGCCAGTTGTGTTTGATTTTTCCGATGTGGGTACACAACATGCATCATCACCAATATTTGGAATAATTGATACTTCACAAGCTAGACCATCTTCATCAAGACTGCAAAAGAAGAAAAAGAAAGCCAAAGTTCCACATGAAATGGTAGACGAGATCAATGGCTTAACTTTGTCTGTCAAATAATGAACAAAGACAATGATGGGCATGCAAGACTCCCTTAGTAGTTTTGTGCAAACAATAACGTTGTTAACAAGAAGAGTAACTTTGAGCCGTACGTAATGTAGTGTCTGATGAACACAACAAACATCAACGGAGCGTATGGGTGGAGAGCATTAAAGCATCTTATAGAAAACAAGGGTGTCACGTTCTTTCAATCTTGTAGTTTTGTCAATTTTGCATATTTCGGCGTGTATAGCTCTAAATATTTGATATTTGTTGTTTTCTATCCTTTTTTTTTCCCCCCCATTAATGAGCATTCATGTATGGTATGTAATTTACATGGTTTGTTTGGACCACACACATTAGAGTAGATACGTTTTTTGTTAACATAAGGGCTTTTACTTTAGGTATAAAATTTAGTGGGCTCATTTTTGCAGCCCACTTGAAGTTTGGAATTACTTTTTTTTTTTTTTTTTTCTTAAAGTTCTACTTTTAGATGGGCTTATTGTAATGATTATCTATGTTGTGACACATGTTGATCACTTTGGGTTATTGTCGATGATTTATTTTCTTTTAGGTTTCTGTGAATATACTACAAAATTTGAATGCTTTCAAAATACAGGCTGCCAAACAATTTTTTTGGAATCTATGGTATTCCAAATACAGGGTGCAAAATACAACTGGAGTATTTTGAATATAGGGTATTCTGAAACTAGTGTATTTCTAATCCAAGGTATTCTCGATACAAGCTATCAAATGAGTCCTAAAGAATTTCGAAAGGGTTCCCTAGATACGTAAGTCGATTGGCCCTATTTGTTGGCACGTGTTTAGATTGATATGATTTCCACAGACATTCACAGAACATTCATAGACGTTGCAAATGTATTAATAGAAGATTGCACGTAATTGAAAGTTTTTATTGGATTTCGTTAACCTAGGTATATGCTACATTTTAGGTAAAAGCTTTCAATATAGGAAATCGTGCTTTAAAAACTCTACATCATATAATGTGCAGAGAGTATTGCTCTCACAATGGATGCAGCATTGCAAATCACTGTCGCATATAATATAACTGCAGTTGTTGTTGTAAATATAATAATCACTTGCTCAGTTACATAATCCGTACTTGAGTCCGAATTATCCAAATTCACTATTTTTAGCGTGTTCAATTGATCTTTGTTGAAAGTAAAATGGCCAAATTTTATTGTACGCGTGATGGGACGAATCATAAGTCTAATCACGAGCTTAAACTCGCGTATACAACATCATTTGCTACAACCCACGCATTGTAGGTAGTCCCGATTTCCTTTTTGTTTTTTATTTTTACTTTTTTTTTAAAATTTCTAAATCGGTTATAGATTGAGGAGAGTTTAAAGCACATATCAACTAATTTTCGAGGCATCCACTATCTTTGGATCGGGCTTAGAACTACTAGCTTGATCAGTGGGCCCAACATGCCCAACCCAATTAAAATCAGTTTTTAGGCTGGGCTTGGTTGTAAATCATTTTAGCCGCCTGACCAAACTTCATGGGTAATTTGCTAAAAAGATGCCATTCTAATTCTCCTTCCGTTAGGTAGAAAATGCATCTTGAACATAGACCACTGGTTTAATACCTCCATGTCCATTTGTTTATACACGTGGCCTACTTGATTAAGAAATGGATTCTGTAGATTCAAATGGGAAATAGGGATTTTATTGGATTTTCGGGCCGGACCAGGTCAAGTTAGGGCCCAACCAAATTTTCAGGCCAGGCTTAGGTCTACTGTGCTACACCCATGCCAAGTTTTGGCCAAGCTCTAGGCCAGGGCCTCAAGAGCCAGGTCAGGGAAGGCCATTGACAACCCCAGATCCAGTGTCCTGACATTTTCATGTTCGTATGAGTTGGGCTCATGGCTGAGGCCAATAGTGATTAACCATGCACCAAAATCAACATAATAGGTCCACCCTCATGCATGGCTTAGATTCCCCATACATTTGCAAGGTTGGTTTTTTATCAGGTGTTGTGTAGATAAGCTCACTTTGATGGATACCTGCCTCACCCTAAGGCTTCACTATGATCAAGTGGCCCCTTTGTGGGCCTACATTGCAATCAACTGGGCTCTTCTTAAAATGAGCTAAAGAGAAGTAGAGAGGGAAACAAATTTGCGACCAGCCTGTTGTGATATGTGCAGGTAATTTGGTGGGCAATGCAAGTAAGGTCCATCGGCTCATCATGTGTACCACAATGTGCATTGAATGTCATCTGTGGGCTAGTTTGTGTCAGGCCCATCAACTCATCATGTGTGTCATAATGTGCATCGAATGTGGTCTACGAACTAGTTTGTTTGGCAGTCCATTTCTTACAACATCGTGGCCATACCAACGAGCGTGCCTGTCACATTTTTCCAGCTGATTCATTTGGCGGACCATGCTATGACCTCGAGATTTGGATCTGCCCCATTTTTTGGCTCATGCCCTAAAATGAGCTGGAAAAATGGATGGACGATGTGGATAAACCACACACATGCTCACAGAGCACCGTTTAGCAGTGATGTGGCTACTAGCAATGTTCAAAATACTAAACGCACCCCATACTGGCGTTTTAGATGGGTCATGCCCTAAAACGAGGTGGCCCACCATTATGTCTATTTGAAATCCACCCCGACCACCACGCGCTTCACCTCATGTTAGGCCCGTCCCACTGTGAATCAAGTGGACGACACAATTGAAAGTAGTGTACAAAGCAACGCTAACCCTCAAAACTGTTTCCATTTGTGTGGCTCACCTAAATCACTATTGGGCTTGATTTTTTTGTCCCCGGGCGTAATTTTTAGTGGGCCCTTGTTGTGTGGATGCCTTGGATTCTACGCAGTCTGGAGCAGGAAACAGGACACCGTCGGTCCGACCGACAACATGGAGACTTTCGGCCAGGAGACAATAGCAGAGCAGGGGACTTGTTGGTCTGGGTTGGTTCAACCGACAACACGTTGTCGGTCCGACCGACGACGTTATGCGGTTTAGTGTAAATCGGGGTAGTTAAGTCTGATTGTGATAAGGCTTAAGTAATACGAGTGTTTTCTCTCTAAGGGCGAGGGTTTTGCGAGATGAGAGGGTTCTTTACACTTGTAAGGGCTTGAGAAGGGATTTTTTCAAGGGGTTAGGATTTTCTTATGTGTGCATCACAAGGATAGATTAGGCGATTTTGTAATCAAAGAAAGTGAGTGGTGTAAACTCTAAGCCTTTGGATTATAATGGAGATTTCTGTCACTTTATGTCGTGGTTTTTTCCCGCAAGGGTTTTCCACCTAAAATCAGTGTGTTCTATGTTTGGTTGCTTGATTGTTTTGATTATTCTAGTTATTGTGATTGTTCTATCTTCGTTGAACGTGCTTTCACAAAGCACACAGATTGACAATGGTATTAGATCCAAATTTCTAATACCTAGGGTTGATCGGGTTTGTTGGGTTTCAGGATTACTACAAAGTTGTATTGGTGCCGAGCTCGGTTTATCAACAAAGGGGTATCAAAGCGTCATGTTTAAGGATGTTCGGGAATTCAACGAAGATGTCGGTCAAAATTCGATATCCAGAAATTCGACGGAAAGAACAATTTTAGTTTGTGGCAATGGGAGGTTAAGGATATTCTAGTATCGCAAGGCAACGTTGGAAACTAAACCGGAGAAGATGTCAGACGATGATTGGAGTGAACTCAGGAAAAATGCTATGAGCACCATCTGTTTGTGCCTATCGGATGAAGTCATGTACAATGTTCTAGATGAGGAATCACCCCTAGAGATGTGGAAGAGCCTAGAAGACATATACAGGGCGACGCCCCTCATTAACAATGTGTTTGTGAAGAAACAACTTTTCGGGTTATGGATGAAGGAAGGATCTGATCTCCTAGAGCACATGAACTCATTTACAAAGGTATGTAGCGAGTTTTTAAGGCTCGGGAATGACGATCGAGGATGAAGATAAGCGGTGCTACTTTTAGCATCGCTTCCCATATCACACGACCATCTCGTCACTATTATTCTGTATGAGAAGAATAATGAGGCTGGAAGGAATCACAACAGCTCTCGTTTGAATCAGAAGAGGAAGAAGTCAAGCGGTGAGGACTCTCAGGTGGAAGGGTCAGGGACGTGGGAGATCCGTAGAGCGATCTCGGTCTGACAGGAAGAAAAAGTCTAGATCGAAATCAAAGGCCAAGAACAGATGCTTCTATTGTGGCGTGAAGGGGCACTTCAAGAGAGATTGTCAAAATGATGACTTAGAAAGCAAAGGTAAAAGGAACACAGGCGAATCGGCTAGCATAGTGGAAGAGAGCTCAAAAGGTGATCTCTCGATCTCCTCAGGTACAAATCATCTTTCAGATACTTGGATACTCGATTCAGGATGTTCGTATTATATGTGCCCGGATAGGACTTGGTTTGATTTCTACAAGTCCTATGGTGGTGGGAGTGTTCTGATGGGGAATGACACAGCACACAAGGCTATCAGAATAGGGACCATTAAGGTATGAATGTTCGATGGAGTCTTATGGACTCTTTAGGTGATGTCAGGCATGTCCTAGATTTGAAGAAGAACTTAATATCCTTGGGCATTCTAGATACGAACGGGTGCACATTCACTGCATTTGGCAGTGTAATCAAGGTCATCAGAGGTGCAATGACGTTAATGAAGGGACAATACAAAAAATCTGTATAAGTTGGTTGCGAGCATGGTTATAGCCTTATAGGTGAGGTTGCCTGCCACCACCTCACACGCGGAATCTGGCACAGATCACACTAATATGTTGTATATGCGCTTAGAGCATATAAGCAAGGTATTCCGTATCGGTAACGGTGGCCATAACGATCACCACAATTACCGATACGGGGCCGTAACGACCGTTACGACCTTCTCAACGGTTGAAAATTTTTTTTTTCCCTGAAAAATTCTGAAAAAATATCTAGAAATTCCAGAATAATGTAAATATTTCAAATATGTATTCATTTTTTGTTTGAACATGTTTATGATAGTGTAACGGTCCACCATTTGGTGGGAGTGTTGTATCGGGCTGTCTAGTGAATTTGTGAACATGATTAATATGTATCTAATGTTTACACATCACAATCAAGTATTAGAACTAGAAAAAAGGTATAAATACTACTTTTTCAAACTTTTAAAAAGAAGGCCCTCGGAGTTTCTATTCTCTCAAATCACTTCAATCTATGGTTTTAATCTTTAAAATTATAGTAAGAGTGGTCGAAATCTATTGTAAAATGATCTGGAAGAGTTTTTGGAATGAGAAAGTTAAAAGAGAGAAGAAAAATGGATTTAAATAAGGAAAAAAGTGGTCGTTTTTCGACCGTTGTGGGGATAACCTTTGTTTTGCCTCGTAACGGCCTTTATAGCCACCATAACGGTCGTTACGGTCCAAAAAAACCAACTGCCCCGTTTCACCCCCGTATCGCGTAATAGTCATGGCTGTTACCTATAAGTATCAACCTTTACGTTCGTATCATAACGGACATGGAACACCTTGCATATGAGCGAGAGGGGTATGATGAAACTGCATAAACGGAAATTGTTTAAGGGAGTTAAGGCATGTAGGGTGAATTTTTGCGAGCATTGCATTTATGGGAAGCAATGCAGGGTATGGTTCAAGCCTGCTACACATACTAGCAACGGGGTGCTAGATTACGTACATTCCGATGTCTGGGAGCCGGTGATAGTACTGTTGAAGGGAGCACGATATTTCCTGAGCTTCATAAACGATTACTCGAGGAAGGTTGGGGTCTACTTCTTAAAACACAAGTCTGAG
Source organism: Magnolia officinalis (assembly GCA_021015155.1). Classification (NCBI taxonomy): domain Eukaryota; kingdom Viridiplantae; phylum Streptophyta; class Magnoliopsida; order Magnoliales; family Magnoliaceae; genus Magnolia; species Magnolia officinalis. Next base: position 87,784,610 of record JAJHSJ010000005.1, read on the forward strand.
GTGTTTGCCAAGTTCAAGGAGTGAAAGGCGGAAGTAGAAATGAAAACCAGGAGGCATGCTAAGTGTCTCAGGTCAGATAACGGTACAAAGTACAAGAGGCGGAATTTATGAATTTCTGCAAGGAACATGGCCTCACAAGGCACTTCTCAACTCTTGGGACCCCACAACAGAATGGGGTTGCAGAGAGGATGAACATAACTCTATTGGGGAGGGTGAGAACTATGCGGTTGCATGCGGGGCTGCCTAAAAGCTTCTAGGCAGAAGCGGTGAACATGGCATGCTATATTGTGAATCGGTCATCATCTACAATGCTAGACTCCAAGGTTGCAAAAGAAGTCTAGACGTGGAAGGATGTTAATTACTCAGGATTGAGGATCTTCGTGTGTCCGACATATGTTCACGTGCAGAGTGGATAAAGGACAAAGTTGGATCCCAAATCTAGAAAGTGTATCATTGTCGGGTATGAGAAAGGTGTTAAGGGCTACTAGCTTTGGGATTTAATTTCTCAGAAGGTGGTCATTAGTAGAGATGTCGTCTTCAATGGGGCATCGATGTTGAAGACCAACAAGGACGCCGCAGGGAAGTCAGAAACACATGGCGAGGCAGAGAGATTGCCGGTGCAGTTGGAGCTAGTTGAGCCGGTTACTGAAGATGAAATTTAGTAAGAGCAAGAAACTGACCAAAACAATCAGTAGGATACCTAAGAAAGTATAGCCAGGAACAAGGAGAGAAGAACCACAATAGCCCTGATTCGATACGGGTTCGAGGACATGATTTATTTCACATTGTTTATAGGGAGCGGAGATCCCTCCACCTTTCAAGAGGCTAAGTTTGGAAATGATGACGACAAATGGATGTCGGGTATGATAGAGGAGATGGAATCTCTGCACAAGAATCATACATGGGAGTTGGTGGAACTTCCAAAAGGTCTATAGGGTGTAAATGGGTGTTCAGAAGGAATGAAGCATTAACTGAGAAAGAGGGCGAAAACTACAAAGCACAACTTGTAGCAAAGGGGTACTCATGGAGGGAAGGAGTAAACTGCAATGAAGTTTTCTCTTCGGTTGTGAAACAAACATCAATCAGGTTGCTATTGGCTATGGTAGCGGAATCCAATTTGGAATTGGAGCAGCTTGACGACAAGTGGATGTCGGCTATGACAGAGGAGATGAAATCTTTGCACAAGAATCATACATGGGAGTTGGTGGAACTTCCAAAAACGTTAAAAGGCTATAGGGTGTAAATGGGTGTTCAGAAGGAATGAAGCATTAACTGAGAAAGAGGGCGAAAAATACAAAGCACAACTTGTAGCAAAGGGGTACTCATGGAGGGAAGGAGTAAACTACAATGAAGTTTTCTCTCCGGTTGTGAAACACACATCAATCAGGTTGCTATTGGCTATGGTAGCAGAATCCAATTTGGAATTGGAGCAGCTTGATGTGAAGACGACATTCCTTCATGGCAACTTGGAGGAAGTTATTTACATGAAGCAGCTAGAAGGATTCAAAGTGCTTGGTAAGGAAGATCACGTGTATAGGTTGAAGAAGTCATTGTATGGGTTTAAGTAGTCTTCGAGGTCGTGGTATAAGCGGTTCCATTCTTACATGGTGGATATTGGCTATATCAGATGTGAGTATGATTGTTGCGTACATTAAAGGGTGCTTGAGGACAGGTCCTATGTTCTATTGATGCTATATGTTGATGATATGTTGATCGTTACAAAGTACAAGAAGGAGATACTCTTGCTTAAGTCTTTGTTAAGCAAATGAGCTTGACATGAAGGATATGTGCGTTGTGAAGATACTAGGCATGGAGATTCACAGAGACAGATAGGCTGGGAAGCTGTGGCTATCTCAGAGGGGATATGTGCAAAAGGTGCTAGAGAGGTTCCACATGGAAAGTGCTAAGCCCGTTAGCACACCTCAAGCAGGTCACTTTAAGTTGTCAGGTAGGCTGTGTCTAAGCACAGAAGAGATTTCATACGTGTCACGTGTCGTACATGAGTGCAGTGGGGAGTCATGTATGCGATGATTTGCACGAGGTCGGATATCTCACAAGCAGTTAGTGTGGTCAACAAATATGTGGCGAATCCAGGAAAAGAGTATTGGAATGCTATTAAGTGGATTCTCAGGTATCGCATGGGCACAATTGACACTGGAATCATGTTTGGGGGTCATGAAGCTTCAAGTGGAGTTGTAGGCCACATGGATTCAGATTATGCAGGGGATCTGGACAATAATAGATTCATTGCGGGATATGTTTTCACATTAGTAGGCGGATCGATATGTCGGAGATGTACGCTTTAGTCTACAATAGAGGTGGAATACATGCTGCGATGGAGGCGTCTAAGGAGACATTATGGTTGAAGGGTCCGATAGGAGAACTCGGGTTGAAGCAAGAGCAAATTCGATTGCATTGTGATAGTTAGAGTCCTATCCATCTAGCATTGAATCATGTGTATCATGCGAGAACCAAACACATAGATGTGGGGTTCCACAAGATACGTGACCTCATTACTTCAGGAGAGATTCAGTTTCAGGAAATTCATATGAATGAGCATGCCGCGGACATGTTGACAAAGCCGGTGACCACAGACAAGTTCAAGCACTACTTGAGCTTAATCAATCTTACTAGCCATCGATGAGATTGGGCACTATTGCACAAGCGAACGAATGGAGTTGCGTTCCGGGTGGAGGATGTAGGGAGTGTCTACGCTCAAGGTGGAGGCGAGTACAGGAGATCTTCAGGGTGACTTGGCAGAATACAAGTCTAGGTGGAGATTGTTGTGCGGATGCCTTGGATTCTGTGCAGTCTGGAGCAGGAAACAGGACAACGTCAGTCTAACTACAATGTGGAGACTTTTAGCTAGGAGACAATTGTAGAAAAGGGGACCTATCGGTCCCACTGACGACGTTATGCGATTTAGCGTAAATCGGGGTATTTAAGTCTGTTTGTGATTTGGGCTTAAGTAGTACATGTGTTTTCTTTCTAAGGGTAAGGGTTTTGCGAAGTGAGAGGGTTCTCTACACTTGTAAGGGCTTGGGAAGAGATTTTCTCAAGGGGTTAGGGTTTTCCTAGGTGCGTATTGCAAGGGGAGATTGGGTGATTTTGTAATCGAAGAAGGTGAGTGGTATAAACTCTTTAAGGATTTTGATTATGGTGGAGATCTTTGTCGCTTTGTGCCATGGTTTTTTCTTGCAATGGTTTCCATGTTAAATTGGCGTGTTCTGTGTTTGTTTGCTTGATTGTTTTGTTTATTCTAGTTATTGTGATTGTTCTATCTTCGTTGAACGTGCTTTCGCAAAGCGCATGGATCGACGATGGTATTAGATCCAAATTTCTAATATCTAGGGTTATCCGGATTTGTTGAGTTTTGGGATTACAACAAAGTTGTATTATATTCGAGCCTGGTTTATCAAAACAATCATGTTATGGTTGGATCAGTTTTCATATAATCATTAAGGTGGGCCATGTAAGAATAAAGGGTGGACGTCACTCTCCCAATTGTTTCATTTAGTTGGTCCCACTTGAAGTCAGGTTCGCCTGATTTTTTAGCCTTAGACTTTAACTTACGATGACCCATCTTATGGTAAAAGTGCATTTCACGTAAAAATCATAGTGGGGGCACCCGAGCCCAGGCCACTTTTGCTCACATTTGTTTTAAACAAAGAAAAGAAAATTTTAAAGTGTTGGTTCACCATAGTGAGGAGGTGAGGAGCTTTCTTGTAGAGATGGAGAGAGGCAAGATGTAGTGAGGCAGTGGGATTTCGGGGATGGTGTGGCTTTGTTGCGGGTAGCTTGAATCTCCGAATCGGAGTTGCAGTGGGCAACTTCTCTTACCCGTGGATATCTCCATCAGAGAGAGAGAGAGAGAGAGAGGGAGGAGTGCAAATGTCTCATTTATATAGCAATCCTCCAAGAGAGAGAGAGAGAGAGAGAGGAGTGCAAATGTCTCATTTATATAGCAATCCTCCAACAGTTGGATTTTCATCCGTTGCGAGTGGTTGCATTTTGGAATTGAAGCTTGCGATTTAAAATCACCACCAAGGGAGGTATTTGGAATACCCTTAATTCCAATCCACCCTAAATACATGGCGTCAAATGACCCGGCGATTCAGAATGCACGCCAATACTGACCCCTTCGCAATTCGCATGGCTTGAGTGTAGCAGTTCATATGGCCTACGTGCCCATTGTTTGGTGCGTGCTTTGTATGGCCTACGCTCTTCTTCGTGGGCAACTTGCATGGCCACTCATCCTTTGGAGGACGATATGATCAGTGCTCGGCATTCCCCCTCCAGTGTGCATTTTATGTGAGCAACACTCAGTGCCCAATGTATAGCTCTTCATGTAGCCAATGCTCACTATTCGTTGGGCAGTCAATGGAGCCTTCACCCAGGAGGCAAGGATGCACTTGCTATTTAGAAGATAGTTTAGTTTAGGGTGCTAGCTCTCACTGAGCTGGGCTTATTGTTTAGAATGCAGCCCAAGGAGCCTCGCTCACTCATTACTTAATGTGCATTATTCCCTTGTTTATCAAGGCTACGCTCACTCGCACCTACCCTCATTTTACCCAATACAGGGTCCAGAGCTAGTTAAAGCAATAGTCCACCCTATTACATTCGATTCTTCCCTGTTGAAAAGCTCCCAAACCCGCCCGCCTCCTCCCATAAGGACCAAATTCGAGCCATCAGGGACAACCTCCATATGGCCCCGTGGCCAAGCTATAAGGAAATTCCTCATCGTTTCTGGCAATGCCCATGATACCCTGAACAGTGTGAGAAAGCTGTCCTACAGCTCATTAGCAAACGAACAATGAATAAAAAGATAGTCTACTGTCTCCTCGTCTTTCATACACATACTACATACATTCGGCATTAATATCTTTCTTCCTTTTTCTTTTCTTTTTTTTTTTTGAAACACTGATTTCTTTATTGCATAGGGCCGAAGCCTAAAATTTTTTTTAAAGAAAATAGAAAACAATAAAAACCAATTACAACTCTAGTCACCATGCAGGAAACTGATCGGTTACAATATAATTTGTGGCTCTCGCCCAATCCATAACATCCTGTTTCGCCCTGTTGAACACTTACGATCTCGCCCTTTCGATTCCTGAAGAGACTATTTCTTTCCATCCAAATACTCCATATACCTGCTAGTAAACAAAGGTGCCAGATTCGCTCAATGGAGTTTGGGATAACCCATGAGACTCCGAACAATGTAAGCAAACTCTCCCACACGTTTGTGGCAAAATTGCAATGAAGGAAGAGATGGTCAACTGATTCCTCATCCGATAGCATATTAGATACATATTCGGAATAACCATTTGCCACTTGCCCAAGTTATCAATCATTAGAATCTTATTCCTTCCCCCTAACCAAGCTAAGACTGCCACCATTGGAGGAGTGCCATAATGCCAAATATGGGTTGTGTGACATTCACCATACTTGCTCGGCCCCTCACCAATCATCAAATAAAAGGATTTTACTGAAAACTTGCCTAACTTTTCTTTAACCACATCATCGAATCTCCTTCTGAGCTTATAGGATGGACTGTAAATAGCATATCTAGTAATCTGTTTAGATCTTCCACATCTTCATCATTCAAATTTCTTCTACAAGGGGGGACCCAAATAGTTTCCTCACCAACATTAGAAAAACAACAATCAACTGAAATAATTGCGTCTATCGAAATACGAGCCAATAGGGAAACACACTACTTAACTTCCTAGTACCAAGCCAAACATCCTCCTAAAAAAAACTTGTTTTCACCAAAGCCACCGATTTCCAAAGTGATGATGCATACAAAGAAGAATATTTTGCTTATCTATCCCATACTTCCTACCCACCACTTTCCAAAGGTTACACTCTTCCATCCCCAATCTCCAAAATCCACTTTCCTAGAAAGGCTAGATTCATATTCTCCAAGCTTCTTAAACCGCACCCCCCTAAATATGTGTTTTTCTTCTACCCCCTCCCTAATAAGGCAAGTACCATCTTTCATTGGCAAAGATTATCAACTGTTAACACCTTTTTGTTCCCCACTAACTAGGCCAAAACTACAACCTTGGATGGAGCCCCGTAATGCCAAACAAAAGCTGTATGGTGAAAACTGACTTTCTGAAGAGGACACATTGAATAGTCCATACAGAGATTTTGTGGAGCATCGGCCTGACTTCTCTCTGGTCCACACCATTGTATCTTTATCCCCAACCACTGGCCTCACATAGCGTAACATCTTTAAGAGGTTGACGAAATCTTCCATTTCTTCCTGTCATGTTTTTGCGATATGGCAGGTCCCAAACCATCCCTTCTCCCACTAGAGATGCACATCGCGCTATCAGAACAATTCTCCTTCAACGAAATTCCTGCTGGCCTTGGAAAAACATCATGCAACCTAGCCAAATATCTTCCTAGAAACGTATCCTCTCTCCATTTCCCAAAGAATAGCTTACCCCCTCCTTAAATTTACCCCTTAACGTAGCCACTGACTTCCATAAATAAGATGTAAAAATAAGAAAGCCTACTCTTTTTTTTTTGGTGATCTTTTGGTTTCTAAGTGTGGAATGCAATTTTAGGCAGAAAACAGACCTCTACCCCTTCTTCTTCAATGGAACTTCCGGGGATTGTAAAAAAGATATCAATACACACTTAAATATCAAAAGATCACAAAAAAACAAGTGCACGTAATAGGTTTCCTTTGTACAGTGTCCTAAACAATGCGTTGTTTGACCAAAGTGATGCAACTATATTCAAAATAAATTCATATCATTTATAAATCTAAGAAATGTATGAAAACATGAGTAATATGTTCAAAAGCAAAAGAAGTAGAAATATACCTGTGCTGTGTATGGTTGTGACTCGGAAATACACCTAGAATTTTTCTAAAGATATTTTTAATAAATAAAACGTTTTTTTTTTTACAAAAAAATCCGAACACCTCCGTCAATCTATATATCAGCCTCTAACATGTCTAATGTGGTTTTTCCATAACTCTATTTGCAATTTAAGTGGGTGGAATGGAGGAAATTTTGGATTTTTTCCAATTTCCCCAAATTCGCAAATTAAAGTGCAACTGATATTAATATCAGCAAACACTTGTAAACACCTGGAAATTAAAGGCCAAATTACCTGTGATCAAACTAGATGTTTTGAACAAAATATTTTAGTTTTTTTTTTTTTTAATTATTATTTTTTTTTTTTAATAATTGAAAAAAATCTGTAAACCTCTGTCAATCTGTAGATCAGCCTCCAACATGTCCTAATCCCCAAATCGGATGCTGAAATTCATGATTGAGCATACAAAGCATGCGAAATTATGGATTTCCATCTTAGTCTATTGTTTCCAAGTGATTTACAAAAAAAAAAGAAAAAGAAAAAAAAAAAGCGAAAAAAAAAATCAAAGTAGAAAAAAGTCATCATTTGAAAATCGGCCCACCCACTATCCGATCCTGATTTCTGCAAAAAAAAAAAAAAAAAAAAAAACCAAGTTTTTTTTCTCTAAATAATTGAAGAATGGATTAAAAGTTGAAAACTTGATGAAAATGGATTTCGTAAGTTTTTTTTCCTCTACTTGTTCAAGTGACCTTGTGATACACTGTCAGTAATCAGTATAGATGTATCAATGATACTATCGTCAATTTATATATCAACGATATATCACATTGTATCGATATAACATTGATATATGTGATATGTTGCAAAAATATCGTCAACACCAATAATTACAGTTACTTCCTGGGGGTTTCGTATCAGGTATCGATATCGCAAATGCTGGTTATGCAACATGTCTAACCAACCAGTTGTGGTACACATACACTACATTTGCCATGTGCCAATGTGTCTGTCCATCTTTAAGACCTTCAAGTGCCCTTCATATGCCACCTTACATCATCAAGCACCCCACATTTTCCACTGTACATCTTCAAGCACTGCATGTGCCACATTCTGTACATTTTCAAGCACCCCACATTCCACATGGATCACTGTACATTTTCAAGCACCACACATGTGTCAATGCCAAGTTGTCAATGTGCACATGCCCCCATGCGCCAGATTATCTTTTCTTGCTCTTGGGTGGTTGACAAACAACACCAGTATAGCTAGTCCTAGGCCCAGACTTGTTCTAGTCAGTATGAGCAAGATAAACTTGTCTGTGACTCAACATTGCTTAGTACCAAATGACCCCTAGCCTAATCAACTGGTTCAGGATATGGATTTTAATTCAGAACATGGTAAATTGACCATCTGACATGTTTCCATGCATGCATCTTAGTGCACAGATTTGTTCGTTCTAGCGTAACTGTGTGCTTCAATGAGCTAGTTAGCTGATTTAGGATATCTCCAGGTATGTGGCAGACTGAGAACCATGTCTAGATTGGACAGACTTACAAGCTGGGCAATGAAAACTTGAAGTTCAAAATGGTCTTGAATGTCTAGTTACATTATCATCTGTGTCAATATCTTCAATCTGCTCTACTTGTGTTTGTTCTTGATATTTTGTTCAGATATGGATGGTGCTTACATAGGCACAACATTCCCTCACCTATACTTGATGACCTACCCTTCCGCAAAGCCAGTGAAGCCAGTCCAAAATTACGTTCCTCGGGTTTTTGGGTTCAAGCTGTACAAGGGTTCCAGATGACCCAAGATGGTTTTCTGTTTGTGTTGTCCCTTTCTCAGAGGTTCTTTGCAAATACATTGGCCAGTAAGCGTTCCGAGGAGGAGATGGATGGATGCAGCTGCTCTGATTGAATTCCTGACGCTGTACGTCCGAGCTAATCATCTAAAACTAGAATTGCTTCAGAAGAACGGGTGGGCCTCATGAGACCGCTCACAGCACAATCAGTTTCCAGGTAGCATCTTAAAATCCTATGCCTGGGTGCTTTTCCTTTCCATATTTCTGTATTTACATATGAACCAAAATGCATGTAAATGCTGATTATATTCAGTGTCATTCATAAATCATGTTCAGTTGTGGCTGACCAAAGTACTAATTGGATCATAATAACGTGGAGTAGATGTATCTGTGTTGCTGCCTCTACTCTTTATCCCCTATTGGTGTATATGCTAAATCATATACGCTGCTGTAAAATTTGAGAATTGTTTTCCATTTTTTTGAAGATATTGGAATGTTCTATATCATGAAACCTAAGTTCTTAACAATATTCAGCATTGTACCAAACCTGCCATATTATTTTCTTTGTAAGATGATCTTGGCCTGGCAATGAACAGAGGTTTTATTGTTTTATTTATTCATCAACTCTGCCAATCAACAGAGTTAATGGTCTAAGAGGAATTGTATGATCCTCGGTCTGCAGATATCCATAGAATACTTGGGTTTTCAGTTTGTGTAAGTGGGGTTCCTGGTTTAGATTCAGAGTGTTTGTCTGCTTAGCCTACTATGGATGGAATCTGCCCCAGAAATTTCTTCAATGGTATAATCTTAACCTTTCAGCGTGTGGCCGTAAAAGTAGATGGTCAAGTATAGAAAATGCTGCAATGGGTGACATTCAACTGAAAATTGACCCAACTTTCATGGCTACAGTCCTGCCTTGGAGTCATTGGGGCTTGGTCTGTCCACAATAGGCACCAACAGAGCAGTGGTGTAGATCATGAGCTTTGGGCCTCACTTCTATGAACTGAAAACCTGTATAAACTGTGCATGTCCTTATGTTGAGGATCTTATAATTTCCTCATGACCTAGTTTTGGCCATTTCCAGAAAGGAACAGAGTTGTTTGTTCCACAACAGGTTGGTCTATTAGTCTACTGATGGGCTTGATAAATATGACATTTCAAAAATAGGGAGAGTGGTAAAACCTTGGCAAGTGTAACAGTAAAAATGCAGGTTCACTTGATAAGTGTACTGCTGAAGGGGTCACTGCCAAATCCGAGTCCCTGTGCAAGTGTCTTGCATTCTCGAGTCCATGCCATTCATCTTTTAGAGCCTATCTTAGATGGGGCGTGCCCCAAAAAACTCCACCTTCGGTTTGATGGGTTTTTGGACCTTTCCATCTGCAATCTACGTCCTTCAATCAGTAGCCATGATCGACCAAGAAATGCGATTTTGGAGGCAGGACAGAGTAGGCATTAAACCAATGGTAGTCTTACTAGGCAGAATTTACAAGATGGAACACATTCAACATGGAAGGCCTGTTGCTTGTCGTGCGTATGCATTGTTCCCAATTTGCATAGTAAATTGACGGAAGGGATTAACTTGATCAGATTTCTTAGCACAATGAATATCGTACCTTCCATTTCTTAGGCACGGCCCACCTGATGTGTGCTTCAGATCGACAGTGCATATATAGACTGCTAGCGCACACACACATACACACCAGGTAAACCAGAAACCCCCATCATGAGATTGTGCAAACTGTCTTTTAGTATAGAAATGGCTTGAAGTGGAAAGAGGTGAAAGGTATATTTGTTGCTCTTGGGATTGGAACACATCCGCTTTGATACCATGCCAAACAACCACTTTTCTCTAAAAACTCGAGCTATTAGAGGATGGGATATCAATGTATATCAGAGGCACCTTAACACTCAAACAACCACTTTCTCTAAAGGCTTGAGCTTTTAGATCAAGTGATGATTTGACATGGTATTAGAGCGGAAGGTTGAGTGTTCGAATCATGGAAGTAGCAAATATACCATCGAAATATATTCTGCCACAGAGCCGTTTATGGTATGTATTGAGTGTTCCTCCACCCTTCCTCAGTATGTTCCCAGGGTAAAATCATGCCTGGAACTCTAAATTCACGTGCTGTGAGTTCACATGGGGTAGCCACATGAGGTTGATACGTGTCTTATTTAGTGCATCAATTGGGACCTGACGGGTAGATGAGCTGGCCCAAAATTAGGCTGGTCAGCTTATTAGGTGGGCCACACATGTACAGAAAATGGATGGTTTGGACTCTAGCTATATTATTTCCTTACAAGGTTTGCTGTTACATCAGGACTGTAACCGTTCATATATGGGGTTATGTTTCATTAATCCAAACCTTTTGCCTAGCCATGCAGCATATTGGAATTTCAACTTTTTGATCATTTAATTCATTTCATTCGAACGTCTCCCTTCACCATTGTTTTGTGGGTCGATAATAGGATCTAATAATATTGTGTTTTTCCTTTTTCTTCTTTCCTCTTTTTTTTTTTTCTTTTTTTTTTTTTTTTTTGTACTTTTTTTTTTTTTTTTAATTTTAAAATTTTAAATTTTTTTAATTTATTATTATTATTTTATATAATTAACTTGCGGAGGGCCTGAATTGGGTTCACGTGTATGTGAGGAGGATGTGCGGTCGTACCTTGATTCAAAGGTTGATTGAATTGTTGGTGTCTCATTTACCGGGACAAACAAATTGAGACTGGACACAGGAATTAGGGTCCTCTAGGCCACCTTTTGAATGAGTTCTTTTTGCCTTGTGACAATAGACATGAGTCTATAACTTAAGAACTTTTTCTTTTAATATAAATTGCTACCGAAGTTCAACGATAAAATAGAGAAAAAAGATGTAAGTCAAAAATATTTTTATATTAATGATTTTTACAATAATAACACTCACGATTGACTTGAGGGACGGTGATCCGTTTTTGCCTAATTGGGACCGAGCTTCGTGTCGGCTCGGTCGTGATGTGGAGGATGGTCGCTTGTTTGTTGCTCTGTCGAAATCGAGCCTCGTGACAAAAGGACTGATGGAGGGCGTATCTTCGAGAATCTATTCGTTGCTCGGTTAGAACCGGGATCCATGGCAGGTGGGGTGACAACTTGTTCACGGTCTTGGTTAGAATTAAGCACATGGTAAGACGGTCATAAATTAATTATTCATTCTCTGTCTAGTGTGGACTAAACTTCGTGGTGAAATGGCCAACGGAATCACCTAGCATGTAGTAGGGAAGTCCTGCAACCTTCATTCAAATTTGAACGATCTTCCTTGTGAGCCAGCAAGATGTCGTTAATGAAGGGTGGAGAGATAAACTAAGAACTAAAAACTAGTTGCCCCATGCTATTAGCAAGGATGAAGACTAAACCTAAACTAAAATAAAATAAAAGTGATAAATTTCTCATGGTTGACGGATAAATAAAGTGTTGGTTGGTTGTATTGGCGTGAGGCCTCGAGCTGTTCTTCGATTGCTGCTTTTATAGGCTTCTGAGAGGCGGTGGCCTTACGTAGTCTGTAACATCGTGAGATATCTGCATGTTCAGCTGTGCGAATCTCTTTGATTCTTCTACGTCAAGTAGCATATCGCTTATGGCCACGGGTACAAGAGACTCACTTCGGATTGTGCGTTGATTAAAGTCTTCACGTCTCTAGACTCCTATAGTAAACAGTTGTTGGCGGTGGCATGGGTAGAAAATTGCTTTTGGCAGAGTTCTAGCATTTAATGCCAGATAGAAATATTTTTGATAGAATTCTAGCATTTAATCCTTACATAGAGAGAGACTTGGTTTAATGAAAATTTTGCTTTATGGAAAATACTTTTGATAAAGCTCTAGCATTTAATATTTTCTCTTAAATATGTATCTAATTCTTCTTTGAAGTCATCTACACCACATGCGGCACAGCTACCATGTGCGTCTCTTGGGCCACTTGATTTGGTCATGCCAAATCATGTGTAAACAATGCGCTTAATTTGCGAGTAGAATTTTACCCATCATTTAACACGCAGTATCAACACAGGACGGAATCTCATTGGTCTAAGTACGCCAAATTGGCCTAGATCCCAAAACCCTTTAGTCCTTACTCATGCCTCGGCAGTAGATTCACAGGAGTTTTAAGAGGAGGTGATGGGTTTGAGTACCCATTGTTGGGGAAATCCCACTGCGGTGTGAGTGCGTGTTAAATGAATAAAAATACCGAACATTGCTCTGTGCTGTGTACCCCCCAAGTCTTCGATAAAATGATTCTTGGGATGGACACGTTTCAATGAGCCTCACCAGATGCACGGTTTGGATTCTACACACGTACACATCAAAGGTGGGCCCCACACAGCTTAAACGTAATGGTAATTACCATGGGTTCGAATGCAAATGAATAATTTCCCAACAACCTTGTAGCAAACCTATTTCAGTCATGTGTTTCCTGAGGAGATTGAGCAAATCATAGCCGCAATAGTTTCCACCTGATACATGCCTCAGATGTCCACACAAACACATTGGCAGACAGCTGTGTGAGCGTGCGGGCATAGCAAACCTCTCCTACCAGATTTTATTTGTTGAAAAGAGGTGGCCATGGCAGCCCTGGCCTAATCATTGCTGAGGAAAATAGAGAATAGAAAGGTGGGTCCCACTTGGGTGCACGATCCCATCCATCCCTGAGATGGGTCCTAAAGCATAGATGCCCTTGCTGAAAATAATCACGCCAGTTCACTAGGTAGGTGGGCCACAATTTATAAATGATGGTGACTACAAATAGCTGGGGCAAAGCTACGTTGATGAGGATAGGTGGGTCCCACCTTTCATGGGGCAATGATGAGGACATCGTGTACACGCACGGCCACACACCACCACCCCTACGCACGTACATACGCAGAAGGAGGATCCCATCATCGATCTGGCTCGATGACGACGTCCAGGGAGGGCCTCCTAATTAGAAGACAAGTTTTGGTTCAGAAAAGTGGGCCCGATAGTCAAGAAAAGCCCATCATGGAATCTCATGATCGTGGCCCACTTGTCGGATTGATTTCATTTTTTAGGTTTTGCTTATTGTTATTATTTAGAACATTGTGAACGCTTTAAATTTCTGTGTTTGGTTTTTATTTTAGTTTACTTCATCGCCAAGTAATAGGTTACGCACATGGTGCGAGTTTTTTAGGTATAGGGTTTTTCCTATAAATAGGCACCCCTTGTAGTTCTTTTATTCATTGAAGTTAATAAAAAAAAAATTCCTGTTTTATTTTTCTGCTCTCTTCGTGAGTTGTGGAAGAATTCAAAAGTGGGTGTGAAACCCTCCCTTTTCGAAGGGCTAACTACCGTGGTACGAAGCCACATCGATCCCAACTCACCGTCATCCCCCATCATCTTTTTTTTTTTTTTTTTTTCCATCTTCCCCCACCATCCATACTTCAAATTAGTCCTTTTGTTGCATCAGATTTCTTAATTACAGTAGGTTTCCAGATTTCGGCCCGTAAGCGAGCTGAAACTTCGGCGAAGCACCACGCTCAAGCCGTAGCTCGGATTGACGCGAAACTTCGGGGTTTTGGAGCCTCCCCCTGGCCGACCAAGGCCAAGGAGAGCTTTTCTGCAAACGACGCCCCCTCGCACGTGCGGCCGGGTACCTACACACGTGCGAGCGCCCCAGGCCCGCTGTCCATACGCGGGATCGTCTTTTGGCACATGTTTTTATCCTCTTTTATCCTCTCATAGCCTTTTTTCATGAAACTTAGCCCTAAATTACGTTTTCCCTAACTTATATGCCCCTTTTCTTTCCCTAGGGTTCTTTGATTTGAAATTGGTGAATCCCTTAGATTAGGACTGATTACTATGCATGTGTGGATGATTATTTCTTATCTTTGAGTATCGTTTGCTTCATAATTTTTATTGATCCAACCCTATCATGTGTAGGCCTGGACCCGCATAGATTCCCCTTTAATTGAATGTTTGGATTTTCATGTGGGATGTGGAATTTGTATAATTGTTTCTGAATTGGTATGATCTAAGCCTGAAATCTTGCATATCATATTTACATTTTATGTCCTGCATCAAATTTAGTATCAAAGCCTAGGGTTCTTGTAGGGGAATTCACCACATATTTAGGGTTTAGTTTATTTGAGTCCGTCATACATTCAGTCCATCATATATAGCTGAATTTTAGTAACGGTGTGTAATCGCCTTCATATAGAGTCCTATAGGGTCATTTAGTTTTTTTAGATGCATATAGTTGCCATAGCAGGTCCTTAGGTTGAGTTAGCCTGTGTATGCCCACACGTACAGGTTACGGTTTTGGTTTGCACCCTACTCTAAACATGAAGCAACTACAAGAATCAATGGCCAAGTTAACCCAGCAGTTTGAGTCTATGTCTAAGCGCTTGGAACAACGCATAGATCAACGCCTTAACCAATTTGATGATCGTGTTACTCAAATAGAGGCCTCCCTCAGGGCAAACCCCACCATTGGGGAAGATGCCCATTCTCAAGCAAGTGGTCAGGAGATTAGACCAAGGAATGGAAGCGGTCAAGGAGTTGGTCATGGGCGCGCACCTGTGCACCTACCCCGTGAGGGACATCATGACCAATATGACCCAAATGCGCAACTCCTCAAGGGAGTTAGAGTAGATGCCCCTACTTTTGATGGCCACTTAGACCCTAAAGCTTTTTTAGATTGGTTGGCGGATATGGACCATTATTTTGAGTGGTATGATATGTCGGATGCTCGACGAGTCCGATTCGCCAAGATGAAGCTTGTGGGTCAAGCAAAGAGGTTTTGGGCGACGATTGAGCGAAAAAAAGAAAGCGAGGGAACTCCCAATAGTCCATTGGGGAGAAATGAAAGAAACGCTGAAAGAGAAGTACCTCCCTTTCTCGTATTGCTTGCGGTTGATTGAGGAGTGGCAGTCTCTTCGACAGGGTTCCATGAGTGTTGCTGACTATATTGAAAAATTCGAAGAATACTTGACCCACTGTGAGGTTGATGAGGACCCCGTACTCACCCTTGCTCGTTTTAAAACGGGCCTCCGTCCTGACATTAGGAGATAATTGCTCGCCAAAGACATAGACACTATCGAACAGTTGTACCAAGTAGTGTTGGATGTCGAGCAATACCTTAAAGCATCTGTGGGAAGGCGGTTTGACTTTCGCGAATTCGGTGCTAAGGCCAACCCCTCTGGGGCTAAACCTAACACGGGATTCCAACACAAACCTTCCCCTAATGTTCAGCCCAGACCTAAGGATGATAAGGGTAAAGAGATTGTCGGGTCTAGTTCACGTGAAGTGGGGCCACTAGGTGTTTTAGGTGTCAGGGGTTTAGTCATTTTGCTCACCAGTGCGGCACGAGAGAGGGCACCAAAGTACTCCTTATTGATGGGCAAGTAGAAGTAGTGCCCCCAGAGAGTGATAGTGAAGAGGAGGAATATGAGCCAGTCGGAACCCCTAATGATGAGGAAGAGGGAGCACAAGAGTCTGTGACCCTCGCAATTGTGCGTTGCGCCCTGGCTCAAGCCAAGAACACTGATGTCTGGCACTGTAACACGATCTTCTACACTTATGCAAAATGTGGGGAAAAGAACTATAAGATGATCGTGGATAGTGGTAGTTGTGCCAATGTGGCATCGACTAGCATTGTGAGTCGTTTGAGCTTGAAGCTGGAAGCCCATCCTCAGCCCTATAGAGTCTCCTGGGTTGATGAGACATCCATTCCAGTCTCGCACCGTTGTCTTGTCCCTATTCAGTTCGGATCGTATAAAGACACAATTTGGTGTGATGTTGTTCCTATGGATGTGGGTCATATCATTCTGGGTAGGCTGTGACTCTATGACAGGGATGTTACCATATTTGGTCGTTCAAATGTATGTACATTCTGGTTTGAGGGTAAGAAGGTCAAGTTAAATCCTCTACCACCCAAGAATACAACTGGAAAAGAGTTCACCACACAGAATAGTGTGAGCGGCCCAAAAGAAGTGAAAGAGTCGAAGTCCAAGTCCAAACCGCTCCATATTTTGAATGCCAGAAACTTTGAGCGTGAAACGGAGGCGGACTCGATGATATACGCCCTTGTGGCTAGGGAGAGTGTACCAGAGACTAGCGTTGAGTTACCCATTGAGGCCATTCAGGTAGTACATGAGTTTCGTGATGTCTTTCCTGATGATTTACCGAATGAGCTTTCCCCTATGAGGGATATACAGCATGCCATTGATTTAATCCCCGGGGCAACTATCCCAAACCTCCTGCATTACAGAATGAACTCGAAAGAGCACGCTGAGTTGAAGAGGCAGATTGATGAATTCCTAGAGAAGGGTTTCATTCGAGAGAGCATGAGTCCGTGTATCGTGCCCGCCCTTCTTACACCTAAGAAGGATGACACATGGAGGATGTGTATTGATAGTAGGGCCATCAACAAAATCACAATCAAGTATTGGTTTCCTATACCGCGTCTTGATGACATGCTAGATATGATGGCCAATGCTACTATCTTATCAAAAATTGACCTCAAAAGTGGGTATCACCAAATCCGTATATGTCCTGGTGATGAGTGGAAGACAACCTTCAAGACGAAGAATGGGCTATATGAGTGGCTAGTTATGCCTTTTGGGTTAACTAATGCTCCAAGCACTTTCATGCGTGTGATGACTCAAGTGTTGAGACCCTTCATGGGGAAGTTCCTAGTCGTATACTTTGATGATATCTTGATTTATAGCATGACTAAGGAGCAACACCTCAACCATTTGAGGCAAGTTTGTGGGATCCTTAGGGCCGAGAAGTTGTACGTCAACCTAAAGAAGTGCGCGTTCTTGTCTAGTAGTGTGATCTTCTTAGGTTTTATTGTGTCAGCTGAGGGCATATCGGCGGATCCCGAGAAGGTCAAGACCATTGTTAATTGGCCTGAACCCCGCAATATTCATGAGGTGCACAGCTTTCATGGCTTAGCCACTTTTTATAAGCGGTTCATTCGAGGCTTCAGTTCCATTGTGGCTCCCATCACAGACTGCATTAAAAAGGGAGAGTTTCAATGGACAAAGGCCGCCTCGAAGGCCTTCAAGGAGATAAAGGTCAAGATGACCAAAGCTCCAGTCACGCGACTTCCAGATTTTTCAAAAGCTTTTGAAGTCGCATGTGACGCGTCAGGGGTCGGCATAGGAGGAGTACTTAGCCAGGAAGGGCACCCTGTCGCCTTTTTTAGTGAAAAACTGAACGAGGCGAAGCAAAGATATTCCACCTATGACAAAAAATTCTATGCGGTAGTGCAATCACTACGCCATTGACAACATTACTTATTACCACAAGAATTCGTCTTATTCTCGGATCACGAGGCCTTATGATACTTGAACTCTCAGAAGAAATTAAGCCCTAGGCACGCTAAGTGGGTTCAATTTCTTCAAGAGTATACTTTTGTGCTTAAGCACAAGGCTGGTGTAGAGAATAAGCCTGCCGAACTGTTGAGTCGTCGAGTCGCATTACTCAACTCCATGAGCGTTGAAGTTACGAGCCTTGAGCGCATCAAAGAAGAGTATTCTGAGTGTCCAGATTTTGGGGTTGTGTATACGTCTTTATTAGAGAGTCCGTCAGGAGCTAACAGTGAGTATTTGATTTTGGACGGATATTTATTTAGGAGTAACTGCTTGTGCATACCACGTACCTCCTTTCGCAATTTTCTTGTCTGGGAGTTACATTCAGGGGGGGTCGCGGGTCATTTCGGTCGTGACAAGACCATTGCCTTAGTGGAGGATAGATTTCATTGGTCAAGCCTCAAGCGGGACGTGGCCAAAATTATAGGGCAATGCCGTACTTGTCAACTGGCAAAACAGATGAAACAGAATACAGGATTATATACACCTTTGCCAGTCCCATTCATCCCTTGGCAGGACATCAGTATGGACTTCGTGCTTGGACTTCCCAAGACTATTCGAAAGCATGACTCCATATTTGTTGTCGTGGACCGTTTCTCTAAAATGGTCCACTTCATTCCTTGTTCTAAGACCTCTGACGCCTCTCATATTGCCAAGTTGTTCTTTAGTGAGGTCATCAAACTGCATGGGTTACCAAAAACCATAGTGTCTGACCGTGACGTGAGATTCATGAGTTACTTTTGGAAGACACTATGGCACATGATGAATACTAGGCTCCAATTTTCTTCTGCCTACCACCCTCAGACTGATGGCCAGACTGAGGTGGTTAATAGGAGCCTAGGGAGTTTACTTCGATGTTTAGTGGGGGAGCATATCAGGACGTGGGACGCCGTACTACCCATAGCCGAGTTTGCATACAATAGTTCTGTTAATAGGTCCACAAGTTTAAGTCCTTTTGAAGTCGTTACTGGTTACAAGCGTAGGAAGCCTATTGATCTTATCCCCATGTCATTATCCCATAGGCCATCAGAGTCTGCAGAGTCTTTTGTGCATCACATACATTCATTGCATCAAGAAATCAGGCGAAAGATCACTACTAGTAATGAGCAATAAAAATTTTCTGCAGACCAACATAGACGTTTCAAAGAGTTTAATATTGGAGACTCTGTGATGGTCCGCATCAGGCCCGAGCGGTACCTTCCAGGGGCCGTTCGTAAGTTACACGCGCGTAGCGTTGGGCCCTTCAAAATTATAAAGTGAAACGGTCTCAATGCGTATGAGGTAGATCTTCCACCCTCTATGAGAATTAGTTCCACATTCAATGTGGAGGATCTAGTTGCTTTTCAGGGACCCACTGATACTTTGTCCGGCCCTTCGCCCACCCATCCTGATTCCCCAGACTTACCCTTTGATCCATGGCCTCTTCCCGACCTTTCATCCTAGCCTCTACCTCTCATACCTAGCCTTCACACCCCAAGAGAGGAAATAGAGGATATCCTGGACCATGAGATAATTTCTACGTCGAATAGCGGGTTTCAGAAGTACCTCGTTAAATGGAAGTCACGTCTAGCTTCGGACAGCACATGGCTTACTGAGGAGGAGCTCCTACGACTTGATCCTGACATCCTAGAGCGGTTCAGGAGTTTTATTTCGCCAGTGGCGAAATCTTCGCAGTCGGGGAGAGTTGATGAGGACATCGTGCACACGCAAGGCCACACACCACCACCTCTACGCACGTATGTACGCAGAAGGAGGATCCCATCATCGATCTGGCTCGATGACGACGTCCAGGGAGGGCCTCCTAGCTAGAAGACAAGTTTTGGTTCAGAAAAGTGGGCCCGATAGTCAAGAAAAGCCCATCATGGGATCTCATGATCGTGGCCCACTCGTCGGATTAATTTCATTTTTTAGGTTTTGCTTATTGTTATTATTTAGAACATTGTGAACGCTTTAAATTTCTGTGTTTGGTTTTTATTTTAGTTTACTTCATCGCCAAGTAATAGGTTGCGCACATGGTGCGAGTTTTTGGGGTATAGGGTTTTCCCTATAAATAGGCACCCTTTGTAGTTCTTTTATTCATTGAAGTTAATAAAATAAAAAAATTCTGCTTTATTTTTTTGCTATCTTCGTGAGTTGTGAAAGAATTCAAAAGTTGGTGTGAAGCATTCCCTTTTCGAAGGGCTAACTACCGTGGTGCGAAGCCACATCGATCCCGACTCACCCCCATCTCCCATCATCTTTTTTTTTTTTTCCATCTTCCCCCACCATCCATACTTCAAATTAGTCCTTTTGTTGCATCAGATTTCTTCATTACAGCAGGTTTCCAGATTTCGGCCCGTAGGCGAGCTAAAACTTCTGCAGAGCACCACGCACAAGCCGTAGCTCGAATCGACGCGAAACTTCAGGGTTTTGGAGACTCCCCCTGGCCGACCAGGGCCAAGGAGAGCTTTTCTGCAAACGACGCCCCCTCGCACGTGCGGCCGGGTACCTGCACACGTGCGAGCGCCCCATGCCCGCTGTCCATACGCGGGATTGTCTTTTGGCACAGGTTTTTATCCTCTTTTATCCTCTCATAGCCTTTTTTCATGAAACCTAGCCCTAGATTACGTTTTTCCTAACTTATATACCCATTTTCTTTCCCTAGGGTTTCTTGATTTGAAATTGGTGAATCCCTTAGATTAGGGACTGATTACTATGCATGTGTGGAGGATTATTTTTTATCTTTGAGTATCGTTTGCTTCATAATTTTTATTGATCCAACCCTATCATGTGTAGGCCTGGACCCGCATAGATTCCCCTTTAATTGAATGTTTGGATTTTCATGTGGGATGTGAAATTTGTATAATTGTTTCTGAATTGGTATGATCTAAGCCTGAAATCTTGCATATCATATTTACATTTCATGTCCTGCCTCAAGCAAGTCTACGATGGATGATAGTGATATGTGCGTCCCACCTTTCGGCGTACCCCATAGAGTTCGCTGTGTGGTAACAAACTATGGACGGCGGATATTGCATGAGAAGCAGGTCCTTATGAGAAACTTATTCGTTAGTCAGAGCATGAGAATCCATGATCCATGGATTCACATTGCGTACAAGGCAACCATAAAAATCCATACCAGCCATCCAAATTCTGGATTCACAGCTGGGGAAATTTTCTCAACGGCTACTATAAAACCAACAAAACGCCCTACGATCAGAATCTAGGACCATCCAATCAACCTGACTTTGTGCTTCTATCCAATTTTACGGTGGGGTCCATGAGTTGAATGGTTAAATTGAAGTCAATTCGTACCCCGTGCACCGCAATGCATGTATGCATGAGTATAAATGGTGATTGTCTACCAGACTCCCAATGATTTTAGCAGGAGTTGGGAAGAACGTGTATCAAGTACTCATCCTACGCGTACCCTTGTTTTTGGGGCCATCTCTCCCACGTGTGCTAACATGAGTAAGATCCAAGCCACTCATTGGCACTCTCCCTTGCCCAAATCTTTCCATTAGGTGGCCCACATTTATAAAAGAAATTAATGGTTGAACGAGCTCACAATCAATGCTTCAAATCAAAGTAACGGCTAAAGCAGTCATCTGGCCAATAACATCCAACTTACAGAAACCAAGGTTCAGCCCAAAGCAAGCCGGACTTTGGTGGACCATCACTGCGCTGCCCAACTGACACGCAGCTTGGATAATGGCCTTTTGGAGGTGGGTGTGTATGGGAGCCTGCGCATTCACCTAGTTGCAGATTGATCCGGACCGTCCATTTGACCTGATCCACTTTTCATGGCCTGCCTTGAAAAAACCATAGTGCTCAGATGATCCAAACCATTCAGTCAGCAGCATGCAAAAACCAATGGACAAGATTGTACATAGAATATAGATTCAATCATGGACGATTTTTGCGCAGCAGCGAATTGGAAGTCCGGATCTAATGAATGGTCTATATGGGTGATGTGGATGCCAGAAAATACAAATGCAATGAGACGGATGGGAAGGTTTTCTTACTCTTAGCCCACTAGATCATTTTCAAGCTACATATTTTGATAAAAGAAAAACAGAAACTTACCAGCAAATCGTGATAATTGGCCACAACAATCCTTTCAATATGTTAGCATTCACGATAGAAATCATCAAGACAGCCAAATGCTGAAAATCCTCTCATTTAACTCCAGTTCCGCCATCCTGCCTTTCCGGCAAGTGACTAAATGCAGGCCATATAAACAGCGGCAGAAACAACCATTTCTGTTTCCGCAAAAATGCCGATGGGCCCAATTGCATTAGACCGCATTCCCAATTTGGGGTAGGTCCGAAGATTCCAAACAGGCTCTAAGAAATTTAAGCATTGAGAAAGGCACCCAATTTAAAGTAATTCAGATTAGGCAAAAGCAAAGGAAAGAAGGCATTGAGATATCCAGGGCAATAGAAGTGTGATTCCTTCTGCTTTTGTACAAGGAGACCGTGAAGAGGGATATGAGATTGCACGGGACGAACTGAATAGAGAGCCATTATTGTTGATGTTCGCTTTCAGTCTCCACTACAGCATTGTTTGTGAGATTCTGCGCTTCCAAAAGCTTCATTTGATGCTCCGCGTGTTCTCTTTCGCAAGCGCTTATGCCCATGATAATATCAAGCATAGTGCCAGTAGTGCCGAAGAATACAAGGGGTGCCAATGACTTCCGCCGTATCCCTACTGGAATTGCCAGCAGAGCCCCTGCAACAGAGAACACCCACGTGCCTAGAGCACTGCAAACATCAAAAACAAGAGTCCTGGTTATCACTGGATTTCAAACACACCCTTTGCCTAGCCAAATGCACTCCCAGCTATGCATCAGGTGGGCACTGATGTAGATGGCCTGGCTGAAACCAGACCATCAACACATCCCACGCATCGTTGCAAGATCACAAGGAAGACTGGATTTATGGAACTTCTCAGCAGCAGCTAGTTGTAGATGAGAAAGCTGTGCAACTAGCAGCATGTGGAGCCCAACATGGTGTGCGTGCAGAAGCTAACCAGTCCAACATGGTCATCCCACTATGAAAATGAGGCGTCTCAAAAAATCAGGCCAATCCAATCATTGGGTTGGCCACACCAAATGGACAACCACCCAAAAATCCACAAAATTCATGTGGTCGCCCACCTGATGGCTGGATGGGCCTGATTTCTGGGGTACCCCATTTTCATGGTGAGGGGACTCCACTCAATGGGTTAAATGCCCTTGCACACACCATAGGCCCCATACGCAGCCAGTTGCATGGTTTTCTCATCTACGACTAGTTGCAGGTGAGACATTCCCAGAAACTCATGTATGACATATGCTTGTTGACTTTTGTCATTGGGCAGATTTTGACTTAGATTTTACAAATAAATTGTGGAGTAAACATGGGATGGGTTTGGAACCCAACTTTCCTAGTTGATATAGAAAGTGGTTCCTGCAACATGTGTATGTGGAAGCTATCAATCCTTCTCACCTTGTCTATTTAATGAAAATAGAGAGAGAGAATATCAGAAACAATGCTTACTTCGAAACAGAGCAGTCTTCCAGCTGCTTTATCTCTTGCGTGTTTCCTTTCTCCATTCTCTCTCTCTGTCTTTCCTTCTTTACTTTAGGTTTTCTTTTTCTGTCTTCGAGCTGCTTCTACCTGTTTTCAATGGAACATTTTCAGTGTTTTTATAATTCCATTTACTTGCTATTGTCGCGACTTAACCTACGCCCACACACTTTCATTGGTTAAGAACAATTTTTATTGGGAAGGGGTGGAAACAATCATGAAAGGCACACCACGATCTTATGCACGCACTATGGCCTTGGCATGCACCATATATGAAGCATACAAGTATATCCAATCCAGACCATTCAATTTTTGGGCTCTTCAATAGATGGGGCAAGGCTTAAATATACAATGGACAGATGATCTTGAATGTCTAAAATTCCATTAAAATGGATGGTTGAAAAGAAAATTGATTGAGAGTGCAATTTGAACTGTTGAAAGTGAATGATTAGGATTGTCCTATCAGTGTGATGTTTTGAGCATGCCAATCCACAATCAAGATTTTGGAATGGCACTCACGAATGTTGTTCCGTTGTAATGTGATAACTGGATATGGATCTTCTTCAATATGTGTTCTGTTGATTAGAGTGTCATTTACACATTTACTGACCTCTCTATTTAGCATCTCAAAAATAGAACTAACATCTAGAGAGTAGATATTGAAGGACAAGAAAGTGAGAGAAGTCATCACAACTAACAAGATTGACACAACCCGCACTTGAATGGATGTACCAAGTCACTACCAACTTGTAATAAGCAAAGAGTAAGAGAAAAGTTCCCTCTTTTCATCCAAAAGCAATCATTCGACAATAATGAGAAAGGAAAAAAGACGCCCCCTCCAAATTTGTATAAACAACCCTTACATTTGTCACTCATCAACCCTCAACCCAACTTTCAATCTCAGCCGTTAATTAGGACTAAATATCAGCCCTTATGAAGACTAAAGCAACTTGCAACCATTATATTTGCCTCTAATGAAATCCCTCCAAGTCGGAGAAAAGTTGCACTCAACTTTTGCTTCCCCAACTAAACATCCTCCAAAACCTAATCTTTTCACCATTTCCCAAAGAGAAACTTACCCTTCCCACACTTTGTTTTTAACGACACCATTGATTTTCATTGATATGAAGACTTATTCAACAATGAAGACCTAGTCCATCTAACCCTTCTTGCATCCCATATTTCCTACCCACCACCACTCTCCACATGCTATCCTCTTCCACAAAGAACCTTTAGACCCATTTCCTAACAACGCCAAATTCATTATCTCCAAACTTCTCAATCCTGCTCCCCCTTGATCTCAAGTCTTACATAGATCCTCCCATTTCATAAGATGGAATTTGCTCTTTTCTTCCACTCCCTTCCACAAGAAATCCCACCTGATATTTTTTAATTTATTCAAAAACGTTTCCAGGCACTTGAAAATTGTCATGAAGTAAACCGGGAGATTAGACATTGCCACCTTATTTAAAGTAATTCTTCCTCTTAAGGACAAGTGCTTACTCTTCCATTGCATCCTATGAACATGTTGTTCCTTAGCTGTCCAACATTCTATGTCCTAAAGCATGGTTGGTTTAAGTATAAATAGTAAAGGACGATCACATAAAACCCTAGAGATACATCTCCATTTCTTCCACCCCGCTTGACTTCTATGGCAACAGCCTACCCAATCTCTCCACTCACGAATTATCGACCCAAAATATCGAATATGGTAATTTTAGGCAACTTCTTGGTCAACAATCTTAACTAATTCCTCATTTTTACTCATGTTGTTACCAAAATTGCACTCCATATACTCTATTTTAGTCCAACTAATTTTAAATCCTTCAGATTATAAAGCACCCCTTCATAAATCTAACTTGTGTTTAAACCCTCCATTCATAAATCTAACTTTGTGTTTACACCCTCCCTCGTCTTTTCAATCAAAACTATGTCACCTACAAACAACATACACTAAGAGATTTCTTCCTACAGATGCCTCATTAACTCGTCCATAACTAAGCGAAAAGGTACGGGCTCAATTCCAACCCTTCGTGCAAGCCTATAGTCATTGGGAACTCACTTGTCTCTCCCTTAGTGTTCCTCACATTTGTAACTGCTTCTGCATACATACCCTCTTGGAACTCCTTTCTTTCCCACCTGATTAACTCTTTGGAGATCCTATCATAAGCTTTCTCTAAGTCAATAAAGGCCATGTGGAGATCCTTCCACCTCTCCCTATATTTCTCAATTAATTGTCTAAGTAGGAAAATAGCTTCAATTGTAGACCTCCCTTACATAAAACCAAACTGATTTTCTAATACATCCGTCTCATGCCTTAGTTTTTGCTAATCACTCTTTCTCAAAGTTTCATAGAAGGGAATTCTTTAGCGTGATCACTCTTTCCCATCTTCTAGACGGGAATTCTTTCATAGGTTTTGGTTTTATGGAATCCCTTCTAAGGTGGATGCTTTCGTTTAGTTGGTGGGGAGGAAGAGAATCTTAGTTATCGATAACTTGCAGAAAAGGGTTATGATTCTTTCCAACATTTACCTTATGCGTATGAATGAGGTGGAATAGATAGACCACCTTTTCATGTATTGTTCCTTTGTAAGTCAGGCTTGGTCCGCCTTTTTAGCATGATTTGGAGTGTTCTAGGTTATACCTCAGTTTATCGAAGATCTATTAAAGGTATGGCACGGTAGAAAGCTTCCTAAGGGAGAGCTAGGGGAATCATGGCCATAATAGCAGTCTTATGGGATATATGGAGTGAAGATCCTCCAAAAAAATATATGGGGTGAACATAATAGGCGATGCTTTCTTAAAAAGAAAGGATCATGGAAGGAAATAGTTTGGAAATCCAAAAGGAATGTCATAGAATGGATATCAAGGGCAAAAACTATAAATGCAGATGTAGTATTGGCTTAGTTTGTAATGTTTTTTGGGTTGTATTTTTTCTGCTTAGTTGAGCGGATCATTAATAAAAAATTCTATTTACCCTTATTAAAAAAAAAAAAAAGAACAAAGAGAGAGAGAGAGAGAGAGAGAGAGAGAGAGAGAGAGAGAGAGAGTTTCATAGTATTGCTCATAAGTTTAATCCCAACCATCCATTCCTTAAATATAATTACTTCAAAATTGATAGTTTCCAGATGATGTTCTTGAAAAAATATAGGTAAGATGATCCTCAAATAAGGGAATTGTTGTGGTAGGAGATGAACCAAGATCCACAAAAAAGTGAGAGATCTAGAATTTCAAATAGCATGAAAGGTTATCTGAATTTATTCAAGAGAACTGATCAATACAAAAGGAGGTATCTTCACTTGGACCAATAAATTTTTTTTTTTTTTTTTTTTTTTTTAAAAAAAAAAATATCTGAATAAGAACACGTTCAATAGGTTTTTGGTGTCATCCTAATTGGGAGAAGCTTTTCTTATGAACGAGATTTTTTGTTAAAAGAAAACAAAAACACAAGCAGCTTCAAACAAACAATTACAACTAGGAAACACCAATCTATCCTATCTACAACATAGTTTTAAGCTACATTTTAAAACCCAAACTGGGTCTCGACCTGTTTCTACAGGTCGTTGCGTCCTACCGATTGGATCCATCCTGCCCAGTTTTGGCCTTGAAACCTACATAATTTAAATCTCTAATAATGGAAAGAATTTAGCAAGAAATCTGTTGCAACAAGGTGGGTTGGACTTGGGGCGCTTGATTTTGCATACAAGTCATGAGTCTGAAGTCAGAACTTTTATGGGTGCATTTTTTCTTTTTTCTTTTTATACTACAGCTCATGCACAGGGAAGACCACCAAATGCATGGTCTACACAAAATATACCCTGCTCAAGCATGGAATTGAAAAACAGTTACGTGTTGGACAATATGTAAGGAAACAATCACTCCCTTTACACAATGCGGGGGTGAATTGATCCGTTAGTGAAAAAATGGGCCGTGTCAGTTAGGACCTATTTGGTCGACTCAGTATGTTAAGCTGACCCTGCTCGACAAACAACATTTTACTAAAGAATAGCTTGTTACACCATCAAATACATGTAAAAAAAAAGAGACATTTGGGATCCTCACTCCAATATTTTTTGAGATTTTTCCCCAAAAAAGAAAAGGACCTTATCCTCACACGAGGCATACAAACACCCAAATTAAACCGATTAAATTGTGGGACCCAATATACACGAGGCAGATATTAACAAAAATTTTAAAAAATTAAATTGTGGGACCCACTATCGCTGAGTCACAGTCCCAAAATTGGATAGTTTGAAGTATCCTAACCTGCACTTGTTGTTGAAATATGACCATTGGATATTTTCCATTTTAACTGTCCAATAAATATCCCGAATCCCAATAGTCAAATATTCGAGTAAGCATAATTTTTTGTTCATGAACATCTAAACTGGGACCCCCTTTTTTTTTTTTGAGAGAGAGAGATAGAGAGAGATACTGGGATCTATAATTTGGACTGTCTAATTTGAATTACTTGCATTCCAAGTCCGCAATTTCTAAATGTTTTTTTTTCCTCTAAAAAATTTGGGGCTTTTTGATCTCTTCGAATAGCAGGCAAATTCTATTTTAGCCTTTTCCCAGCCCATCCGCACACAGGCACACGTGACAATATGTACCATGCCTGCTGGATCTAAGCCTTGCATTAGGTGGGTCAGTATATCTCCTGTCCTAAAAATCAGGCAATTTTACAACTCAGGTGGGCCACGGCTTATGAAACAAATGGACGGCTAGAAAAAAATTGTCCTGACCATCAGTTTACTTTCTACATTGTAGCCCACCTGAGATGTGAGAGACTTTCCTCTTTTTTTTTTTTTTTTTTTCTTTTGGGGCATACCATTTAAGCATCATTTCCAACCAGATGGAAAGCCCAGATTCCCGTGTGGATGGAGAACAGATTTCTAAAGAAGAGACATGGGAGAGAGAATCAAACCTCACAAAATCAATTTAGTGGGAAGTGGTGTTTGGAGGAAGAAATTCACCTGTAATTCACTTACAGGAAAAACTACAAGGGAACTTCATGGGGTTGCGGCCAACGTTCTAATTTTTCAAAAAGAGAGGAAGAGGAGGAAACGCACCTTTCTGCTTTCTTGAAATGTGACCGATCGAAGGTACGACCCACCAGATTGACGGCGCAGAGAGAGAGACGTACGTGTGTTTGGAGAATGAGAATACGGAGATTTCAAGAGAAGGAGAAGGGCTTTTTTAGGGTTTGAAGCCCGCTTCCTTGTTTTCTTTTTTTCTTTCCCTATCTTTGTTTCTTTGAGAGAGAGGGGGGGAATTGCCAGCAAAAGGAAGCTAGGTGGGGCCCACCGTGATGTTTGTAAGAAATCCAACCCGTCCATTCGTTTTGCCAGATCATATTACGACGTGATCCCAAAAATGACGTAGATCCAAAATTAAAGTGGGCTACACGACAGGAAACAATGAGGATTGAACATCCACCGTTGAAACATTGGGCCACATGGCTAATTTTTTTGTGTTTTCAGTTCATCTGAGTAGAATGACCTTAGGAACGGTATGGATGGCATCAAGGTGGACCAAGAGAGGTTTCAATGGTAGACTTTCCCCTACCCATTTTTATTTTTATTTTTATTTTGGCCCACCTGAGCTTCCGATCAGCTCATTTTTGAGCCATGTCGTAACATGATCCTGCAAAATCAACGAATGGGATGGATTTCTCACAAACTTCATGGTGCCCCACTTCGACTGTCCCAGGCAATCCACGTCCAGCATCATTTACCACGCTTGTTGTAGGCCGATCGTACAATGCCTGAGTTGTGAGGTCACATCCGTTTTAAGTTATTTTTTGGGACTTTTATTCAATAATCACTTTGATTGATAGCTAAGGTGAGCCACAAAATATTAAACGGTGGGGATGTGAATGCCCACCCTAGAAACTTTTCTACAGCCCATCAATAGTTTTTATATGCTTTTAACCCATGAACTAATTATCTAGTTTGCTCATTTGGGTCTAATAAGATTATTTTCACCTTTCTCTCTTCTTAAATTTATTGGTGAGACTTAAAAGTTATAATTTAATAGGAAGAATTAAATAATGATTATTTATTTTTGTATTTTTGATGGTCAACTCAAATTTAGGGTATTAGCTGAAAAATAAGGTAGATCCAAAACTCAAGTGGACTATATTATAGTAAATAATGGAAATTAAATGGCTAATGTTGAAAACTGCTTAGGGGCCACATAAGTTTTGAATTGAGCTGATGTTTGTGTGACCTTATAAACAATTTGGATGACAAATAATTATCATTATGGGACCTATGAAGGTTTAAGCTTTCAATAGTGCATGCTGCAATTCCTACAATTTCATGTGGTGTGTCCATGTGAGCTTTGGATCTACCTCATTTTGGGGCTCATGCTCTAAGATAAGCCGGTAAAATGGATGGGCGACATGGGTAAGTCACGCGTATCAGCTTGTGGCCCATAGATTTTAATCAATACTCAACAATACCCTTCTTTAGTCCGATTTTACAGTAATGAATACGGATTTTTAAGGTGAAAACACTCATCTATTTCCATCTCCTCCAAACATACATTACAAGTCATTATTATGCTTTTACGATATTTTATGAGTATTTGCTAAGAATAAAGAACAAACTCTATTAGAGATTTTTAAAAGGATTTTACATTAGGGTCCACATCGAACCGGTGGAACCGTGTAACCGGACCGGAACCATTGGATTGGTACGGTTTGGCCCAGTTCTAGGGTGCTAACGGTTCGGTTCTGATTCCAGAACCGTTGGTTACGGATCGGCTCCGGTTTATGCTCCTGTAAAACCGAACGGAACCGTTGATCCGAACCGTGGTGGAAAAGCGTGGGAAACTCCCGACTCTTCTGGCGCCAAACTCCTCCCTAAATCCCAAATCCCTCCATATTTACATTAATACCCCTCTCATTTCCATGTGCCCGCTCTTCCTATTCAAATCCTTATCTCCACCCATCAGAAACCCTAGCTCCTACAATCCGATTGAAAGGAAATGAATTTACCAGGATTGTCTGCGATATGTGCCTGCCTTGGATTCGCTGAAGAGGATGATAACGGCATCCAGATTGGATACACGAAGTGCGAACTCAGCTTAGGTAGGGTTTGAATCTCATCGCATCTGCTTGTTTCGTCGGGTTTTTCGTTGTTTTTCATTCACATGATTTTACACTCCATCTGTGCACACGCATTGCATGTTCTAAATTATCATGTGTGCAAGTACTACAAATGTGTAAATGTGCTATTATCAATCTTCAAGTATTAAAAAATACTGAACTTGTTCAAAATACTGAACTTGTTCAAAATTTTACAATAATGATGGAGGCATGTCATTGTATTGATGATGTTCAGAACTTACATTGGAGTTAAATCCATGAGCATTACCATTTCATTTAAATAAAATGCATGTCACTGCCAATAGTAGCGTGCCACTTGGAAATTAATTATCGGCCTACTAAAATAATTTACCTAGCAATCATACAAGGTGTCTGGTGGCACCAAGGCATTTTGAAATATCATGAAAATTTACGCAGAGCTAGACTTAGGTATCATTTGGTAAAACTTAATTTCATCCCCTATTACTGAAAATTGTGATTTTGGAAATTTAGGGTGTTTGGCAAAGACAAAAAATGTTAATGATAGTTTTAAATTTGTGAGGTTTTTTTCTTTTTTTAGCGACTGCTCTCTAATTAACAGTTATCGATGAATGCCATAAGTGATTTTTCTTTAAACCTTTGAGTGGTTGTTGGTGAAAATATCTCTAACAACGTTTTAAAAATATAATATTATCCTTCTAGGCTTTCAAAACTTATTACATGTTAACGTGACAAAGGGCCCCACCATGATGTATGTATTATATCTATATTGTCCATCCATATTGCTCAATCCTAGTGCATGAGCAAAAAATGAACGGATACAAAACTTAAGTGGACCACACCAAATACAGCAAGGGGGACAATGAAGCCCACCATTGAAATCTTCCTAGGACCCACGCTGATGATTATTTGCCATCTAACATATTCATAAGGTCACATGAACCTAGATAAAGGGAATGCGCAAATATCAACTTAATCTAAAGCTTCCGCCAGCCCAAAAAGTTTTCAATGGTGTCAAAATTATTGAAGTTTTCCAGGACATGGTCCCAAAAATGAAGTGTATCTAAATCTTAGGTGGACCACATGGTGGGAAACCATGGAGATGGAACGCCTGCCATTAAAATCTTTTTGAGGGCAGCTACAAAAGTTTTGAATCAAGCTGATATTTGTGTTTTCCCTTCACCCGTGTTTGTGTAACCGAATTAACAAGTTGGACGGCAAATAAAAATTATGGAAGGCCCTAAGAAGTTTTCAATGGAGGGCGTTCAATCACAGACTATTTTGTGTGGTTTGGTCCACTTGAGATTTGGATCGGCCATATTTTTTTGCTCATGCCCTAATATTATCTTTCAAAATGGATGAACAAAGTAGATAGAACACATAATCATGGTGGGGCCTATAGATTTTCTTGCACTGACCAATACAGAGGTGGGTACGGGCGGTGTCACTGCCGAAGGGATGTGACTTCACTGCTGCGACCCCATAACTAGCAATGTGGGTGGGACCTTGACTGTGGGGCCCACCTCAATGTATGCATCGTACATCCACATTGTTCATTGGCTTTGCTTCTTTACTTCAGGGCATGGTCCCTGTCGACATAGCGAAGTTCTGTGGGCCCCACTATGGTTGTGTAGAACAAAGCACCTAGGTCGGTACCATGTTGACATAGCAAAGTTCTGTAGGCCCTGCCATGATGCATGTGTTATATCCACAAGATTCATCCATTTTGTCATTTTAGAGCATGGGCCTGAAAATGAGGCAGATCTAAAGGTTAAGTGGACCACTAAAAATGGTGGGAATCGAACACCTACCATTGAAAACTTCTCAGGGTCACAAAAGTTTCAGAGATCAAACTGATATTCGTGTTTTCCCTTCATCCAAGTCTGTGTGACCTTATCAACATGTTGGATGGAAAAAACCATCATGGTGAGCCCTAGGAAGGTTTCAACTGCAGCATCATTGTTGCCATTGCTTTCTACGGTGTGGTCCACTGGAGATTTGGATCTACTTTAATCATAGGCCCATACCCTTAAATGAGCTGGAAAAACGGATGGTATGGATATACAACACATACATCAAGGTGGCCCCACAGTCAGGGTCACACCCACTTGGCTGGCTTTGGTTCCTTGAAGAAAATTTTGATAGTTTGTCAAAATGTTCAAAATGGTGGCAGCTCATCTATCCTACACCTTAGCGTTGCATAGATCTATGCCTGTCCGAATCATCTTAGCCGTAGGTCCCATTGTAAATGGATTATAGCCTCATCTAGAGATCTAATGATTCAATTTGTAGCTGTCAAATGAATGGCTAAAACTAAATTAGCGAGGGTACAATATCAATGTGGTAATTCAGATGCATTAAAATCATCCAATCAGTATCATCTTTGAGTTATTTCTCCATCTAAAATGGAGTCCATCAGTAGTGAGTCTTGTCTCACCAATGTGCTTTCACCACAGAACTAAGGGGCACACATTTAAAAACTGAATATCGGAACATAACAGTGTATATCCCTGCCTCCATGCAGGTGGCAAACAAAAAAGATCTAGATCATTCATTTACTTGACTTTATTTGGTGAGAAATTAATAAGTTTTTATTAGATTTAGCAAAGGTGTGCCGAATTTAGAAGCATAGTAATAACAGGTTTTGTCTCATACTTTATAAAAGAAAGAAATTGGAAAAGAGACGAACATGACAAATTGCCAATTTTAGACATTTGTAATTTGTGTTTACCGAATAATTTTTTTTTTTTTTAAAGGTACTTACTTTTAAATATCAGAACTTTTATTAGATAAATTACCAAACAGGTATTTTACTATTTACAAGAAGTTTAAGTTTTTGACAGTTAAAAATTAATTTTCAGACCTTATTTTTCAGACCTTACTAAAGGGTACCTTATTACTAAAGAATAAAAACACAAACTCTCCAGATCTCGTGGATGAACAGGAAGACGCAATGACTGAAAATAGCAGCATTCTTGACTCAATTACCGGCAAATCCACAGGGCCTACCTGATGAATGGCACAAATGCAATTTCTTAAGTAATTTCCAAGTGCCCGGGCATCATCTATCACACTGCCAGAGTAAGAAAAGTGAAAAGTAACAACTCAAGCTTGTGCTGATTGCTATCACTTAGCAACGGCTCATTAGCACTACCCTAATTACACCAGTGGCCTTAGCTATTTGCTTAGGGGGCCAGTAAGCTAACTCAATTTCTTCTTCGCTCGCTGTCGAATGGCCAGATGAATTCATAGATATCTTATGATCTTCCAATCAGGGAATTTCTTAGGAGCACACCCCACCCATTGTGGGCCCACCAGACTAACAGTTAGATCGCTGAACCATGGGGCCCACGCATATGGAGTTGGGAGCCACAACAACATTTGCCAAGGCGATCCAAGAATTCCTCAAAAGTACCTTGAAGAAATCAAGATACAAATGGGAGAACCATGCCAGGCCCTTCCTGAGACAGCAAACTGATCGGTCCACCTAAAACCGGGCCCATAAGGTACCTTGCTGCAACCAGTTGAACTGTTCAAAAATGTATTTCAAATGAGAGAGAGAGAGAGAGAGAGAGAGAGAGAGAGAGAGAGAACCAGTTAAAACATAGCACGTGGGTGGCCCCCCAACTAGGTGGACTAATCACAGACTCACATCAGCTTGGCGGTACTCAGTAACATGAAAGTACTCATTTTTTAGATTGGCAAAGTCCCAAACATCCAGATGGCTTAACTAACATGCCCCTGACCATATATGTGTGAACAAAATTCAAAAGCGTATTTACAAGCTTCTTTCATAACATAAAACAAAACCAATAAAATGAATGGTTAAAACAGTAAGAAATTACCTCTCCCATCTATGGCTAATAGGTATGTCGCCGATTACTAATTACTGACGCAGTTCATAGATCTCCAAGGTCTATGAGTGGAAGCAATGCAGGGATTTCGGTAGCCTCTGACAAAGGAACTTGCTCACTCGTGCCGTCAATACTAACCAAGGTATTACTCCAATCTACATGTGCATTAATAGCAAAGTAATTAATGTCAATCTACGATAAACATGGGAAGAATATGTATGTTTTTACCATGACATAGCCTGGTGTAGATTCTCCAGCTCTCCATGACAATGCCTTCCCTGCAAAAGAATATTTGAAAACATTTTTTTCAGCTTGTACATTTTGGCAGGCAATCAATGCAAAACCAGTAAGCTTCTAAATAAGGGTTTTTATCGTGAGCCACAACTGGCACAAACAGATACAGCTACTGGGTTGATGATCTCTAAACATGAAAGAGAATGCATTGATGATTTTTTTTTTTTTTTTGGTCATTTTGTTAGTTGGGGGGTGATCAAATCTTTATGATCCACTGATCAAAATCACACAATCAGAACCGTTAGATTTTTTGTCCTCGTCTTTTTGTTTGGAGGGGGAGGGGTGATCAAATCTTTATGATCCATTGATCAAAATCACAATCTGAACCATTAGATGTGTTCAGAACGTCGATGTTAGACTACAAATTAAGTTTTAGCCAATTTTGAATTTTGACAACTTAATAGTTCGGACCAATTCTTTCCAGATTGAATGTTCAGCAAGCTGCTCTGCTTCGCCCAAAGTGTTTATCATACAATTTTACATAAGCATGTAAAATTTCAGGCCATTTGGATCAACGACGAATGAGCTGTCATTTGATCATGCAAGATTCCAATCACGAACATTGA
Organism: Magnolia officinalis; assembly: GCA_021015155.1. Taxonomy (NCBI): domain Eukaryota; kingdom Viridiplantae; phylum Streptophyta; class Magnoliopsida; order Magnoliales; family Magnoliaceae; genus Magnolia; species Magnolia officinalis. Next base: position 87,819,964 of record JAJHSJ010000005.1, read on the forward strand.
TTTAATACATGATCAGCACCGAGGATTGATAGGATAACATCACCACTTTCGAGCATATGAAACACTCCCATTAAAAAATCATGGCTTGGGGGTGCTTGGTAAGTGGGGATTGAACCTAAGACCTCAATGTTGAAAATCAGGTTGTCCGCCACTGAGATACGGGCTCAAACCCGGCTGAGCGTTTTCATAGCAGATTGCTACCAAACTGAGGATGAGCTTTGAGCCGACTCCCAAACACGTTCCTTTTTTTTTCTTCTTTCTTTCTTTCTTTTCATTGGTCTGTATTGCATTCCTTCAAAAGCGAATTTATTTCTAGTAGGAATTGCAGGTTTCATACACTTCTTTTTCTTTTTCTAAATGACATCAAGTTCATGTTAGTAAGCAATTCAATTGCTATGCCTGTTCTCACCAGTTTCCCTTGTCAAATATATAAGGGCCAACAACAGAACTCAATTAAAAAGCCAAATCTTCAGGACCTCTTATGCACACATTTCACATGACAAGATCATCAGCACCCTTCTCTTGGTCCCACTTCACAGGAAATCCCACTAAATTCATTAGTTCAATTGCAACTATGATTGGCATTCTCGCCCAGAGTGTGTAATAGACTAGCATACAGGCAGCTTTTGGTAGGAACCGACCCCTCTAGAAGCCAGGTCACCATCTAGTTCTTATCATGATTTTTTTCCTTTTTGGTGACTAAGTTTATCACAATCAAAATAGGAAGTACAGAGTCTGCCAATGCTGATAAAAGGTCTACAATCTAGAATGCCTTCACAAGATTATCCACTGATTTGGCCTCATGAGGAGCATTTACAAAAGAGAACTTTATCTTTAGCTAGATATGAATACAAGATAGATGCCCTATAACATTCATAAATCTATTTGGAACATCATTCTTCATAGAAGCCAAGAAACCGTACAAAAAGAATGCCCTCCACAAAAAGCTTTTCATGTGAAGACGAGTAGGTTAGACTTAAGACCTTCATCTAGAACTCTTATCTTCTGCTCAATTAAAACCCATCACCTATCTGACCAGAGAACGACAAACTGATTGACAAACACCCTTCAACATGGGGTTGTAAATGTGTCGGATTCAGATAGGACCAGGGTTGACCCAAATGTGACCCGATTATGTAAGGTCACCAGATAGGGGAAAGACCTTACCCAGATCTGAAATGAGAGACGACTGGGTTCAGGTTTACCAGATCCGCAATTCAATTATAAAATGAATCTCTAACCAAATCCCAAATTATCATAAGAATACACTTGTCTTGGATTGACAGTGGCATTTATTGCATGGGTGTTGAGAGTGATAGATTTTTTTTTATGGGTATGATGGCTTTTATTTCACTCCAGCATGTCAGGGATGGTGAAGGGAGAGATGGATGAGTCAAAGAGAGGAGTTAGTGTGCATGTGTGTGAACGTGTAACAGGGACAAACAAAAGCACCCAACAAGTATGAAGAGTTGGGAAAGAAACACGCTTGTTTTAGTCATCGAGCAGTCTACAGACAATACACTGCTTCTTTTATGGCCAGTTTCTGACAGGTTGGACTTGGACTTGGATACAGATCCGACCCAGTTAATGATTGGATCCTACAGTCTCAACTCTAATCAGATCCAATGGACCCCAAAATGTTGGTCCAAACTCCAAACTATGGCAATGCAAAGCATGAGGAAAGCAGCAATTCAGAGTTGGGAAAATGGAAGCATGTGTTACAAAAGTTAGCAAGTATAAACATAAACGACCAACGCCTCTATTGTGATCCCTTCCACTAATAGCTGATATCCTTGCTTCGAACTGACTTAATATGGCAGCTAAAGAACTAACATGACTTTATTGACGGATGCAGGAGAACACTTTGCTCCTGCTCGCCTCAGCTAGCGAAAAGTTTGCTCCTTTGTCTAGCCTTATGTAATAGAGCGCTGGCTCGCTTTGTGATGCTCTGCTCACTGCTTTTCGACCTACATTTGCAACTCTAGCACAACATCACTAATGATGGGGCCTCAACAACCTGACACACTTCAGCACCCCTTTTCGGGGGCCAAGTTTGCAAATAGGAGAAAAGTTTCCAAGAATATGGCCTTCAATGCCAAATAGGACAGAATACCATCCTTCAAACAGATAAACAATCCTAGACTGTGGCCTGAAACAGCAACCAAGGGTAAAATAATAAAATGTAGGATTCTAGAGATCTAAGTGACCATACATTGAAAAGAATACCACTGCATATAGCAACAAGAATGCCAGTAGGTGTGTCTAGTCAGGAGACAACTTGCCCCGGCACACACACATGTGCGCGCGCGCGCGCGCGCGCGTGTGTGTGTGTGTGTGTGTGTGTGTGAGAGAGAGAGAGAGAGAGCAATGCTCTCCCGGGAATCAGTTTTCATGGGAACTTTGTGAGAACTTTTGACACATGGTGCAGGCACAAAATCCAGATAGTTCACTAGACGAGTCACCTCATGAAACCCCCAGGGCTAACTTTTTGGCCTGATCCAAAAATATGGTGGGCCATAGCAAAGTGAGAGGCAAATCAAGGGCCTGGGGGCTGTTCACTTTGCTATGGCCCACCAAAATTTTGGATCGGGCCAAAAAGTTAGCATTGGGGGTTTCCTAAGGTGACACATCTAGTGCACCATCAGGATTTTGTGCTCACATCACGTGTCAAAAGTTCTCACGAACTTCTCATGAGAACCGGTTCTCATGAGAGCATTTTTCTACACACACACATGTATGTATGTATATGTATAGATATACATACACACATTATGAATACATACACACACACACACGCACATATACAGAGAGAGAGAGAGAGAGAGAGAGAGAGAGAGAGAGAGAGAGAGAGAGAAAGAGAGAGAGAGAGAGTAGTGTTCCCCTACAGAGGTGTGTGCACGTAGCTCCCCTGTGCTACATTTTGCATGTGCATATGATAATGTATGCATAGAAATTTTAATGGATAATGGGCAAATTTTATTAAAAATGAGGAGTTACAAAGAACCAAAAGGCCAAGGAGAAGAAAAGAACATCAAATGAGGGGCCAAGTATCCCTAAACAAAGTTCCACTTTAACAATATCCTCTTTCACAAGTGAGTTCACTATATGGTTAGCTTTCCGAACTCCCATATTTCATTGAACTTGTAGGAAACTTACCAACGTTTCAAAGATTCTTCGGACACCTACCAGGTGACGTTTTTCAATCCCCTGACTGTGATCCCACTGGAGAAGGAAGAAGAGAGAATGCAAGCCCTCTCTCTAAGTTAGCTGCCCATTAAGTTAGCTACCTGGTTTGATGCAATTTGGCTATGCAATTCTACATATTTGCAACTGGTAGCTGCCTATTAAGTATAAACTCAAGTTGGTAACTGGTTTATAGGTTTGACAATGATGAATAAGTCAGATGAATGCTAATGAGATGAGCGTTATGCGAGCGATGAGTGGCTGATGATTTACTGACAGTTGATCAGTATTGATGGTTTTGCTAACTTGTAATTTTTTTTATATAAATATTTAAACAGAACTTCTAATGCAAATTTGTCAATTGTTAGGTTGTGACGAAGGTTTAAAGTATCATCCAAAACCAGTAGGTATCACCCAATACAAACCAGTTTCCTCCATAAACAATACAGCTGTATCAGCCTAATATGGGTGATATGGAGCAAGATAACCTGGTTTCGATGGTGACCAATTTGGTACACCAAAACAGATTTTCAATCCTTCTTTGTGATCTGACATCTGAGATCTACAAAAGATATCATTCTTCCTTCAATAATTAACAAAACCTTTATTATGATAGCAGGAAAAAAAAAAAAAAAAGAAGAAGAAGAAGAAGAAGAAGAAGCAAAAGACTAAGGTGAGGACAGCTAGGAGTCAATGGGAAATGACTCTCTCAAGACCACCACCGCCCTCATCCCCCCACCCCACCCCACCCACTTGCCACAAGAGTTGGCTGATCACCTGCCACTCAAAGCGGGGCTAGAACATACATAGATTTAAGATATATGGCAATCCCATAATAGTCATTATTACTTCTTTATGTTATGCAAGTTACACCTACTGAATAGAGTCCCCAACAGATGAGTAATCAATCCTCATCCATCAAAACTCGTTCTCAGACAAATTCCATTGCAAGTTTCACAAGAGTTCTGAGATTGTTGGCTCCATGCATCATTGACAGAATTCGATCAATAATCATTGATTGTGTCAGTCTTCACAGGTTCCTAGTGCATCTTATGCAATCATTTGGAAGAGCTTGTTCACTCAAACTAATTTCAAGCATGAAAGAAAACTGAAATATCTACAGGCAAAGATTCTCTTTTACCTGATTTGTGCAAAGAAACGGATGGGGAAGAACATCTCATAGAATTGTTAATTTAATGAAAAGAGATGAAACAGAGTCAAACAAGGAAAGCATGCAAGAATGACCAAGACCACTGATGTCAAAACCAAATATTATGCTCAGACTATTACCAAAAGGTTGCAGAAGTTGCTGAGGAATGGCAGCGAGAGGAACACCCCAAAACCACCAGGTGAGACCAAGATATGTCACTACCTACATGAATCCAACCAGTGAAACAGTTGTTCAGAACCTTAACAGAGAGAGCATGGAAACCATTTAAATACATCCAAGGGTACCTTCAAACTCCCCAGGGCTTGCAAATACAGATCATTGGATCCTTTTTTCCCCTTACTGTGCGACTCCTGTACTGGAGATGGTATAAATATTCAAGCATATAATTTTATTTTTGGCATAAGAGACAAAACATTGTTCCAATGTCATTCTTAAGCAAGAACGAAAAGAGGGGGGGAAAAAAATGAACGTAAAATGCAGTATAAGAAAAAGACTAAGTAATGGTTTTTTTTTTTTTTTTAATGCAAAAGATGGGCTTGGCATATACTGTGGATATGGGCCTGTAGGGCCCACTTGTGTGAGATATCATCCCCATCTAGAAGGAATCTCACAGCACGGGACCTATCATCATAGTTACCATCAATCTTTTGACTCTTAAATAGTTCGGCGATTATAATTCGGCCATTAAGGCTTTGGTGATCATCTCAACATTGCATGAATATCACCACTTAGCTATGATCATTATGTATCAGCATTAATTATCGGTATTTCTAGAGTAGGATGCTCCTGCGACAGTCATTTATATAACATATGAAACCTTTCATCACGGGTCCATACATCAATTGGGGGCAGTGATTTAAACACATCAAGCCAACTACTATCATCTACAAATCTCTACCATAATAATCACTGAAAAGTAATGCTAATCTTACAAATGGAACCAGTTATCACCGTTGATGATGGATCCGTTCATTAGCGTTCACAATCACCATTGATGATGGATCCAATCATTAGCTTTGATCATCATTGTTGATGATGGATCTAATCACTAGCAGGTCTGTGATCAATAGTGATCGAACGGTTATATAGAAAGATTTACACTCAACACACAACGTGCACACACGTCCAATTACCAATAGTTAAAAGCAAAAGATCATGTTGGGTCACAGATTTTTGGGCATCATCTCATAGTGTGTGGCCCACCTCTTACTTCCACATAATAGATCATGATCACGTTATCAAAATCCATTTTTAAGGGCATATCAAAATCCATGATTATGTATATGGAATCCAAAATTTCTTTATTTAATGCCTTTATTTTGATACATACATCACAGGAGATCCGGAAACGGACCTCGCCATTGGTTGGATCTAACCGAAGAACCCTTAGTCACTTCTTAGGACTTGGCCTAAATCAGCCCATAAATGGCTGATTAAGGACCCTTACAAAGATTCACTTAATCTTGACTATTGAAGGGTTGTAGGCTTTTATCAGAGTCCATCTCGATTTATGCACAAATGTGGGGTCCACATGTGTTGTCTAGATGCCCAAAAGCAGTGTATGCTAAATGGATCCAGGCCCAGATTTTAACCCACTTGCTTAATGGGGCAGTGGACAGCACACTTGCAGCAATACTTGTTGTCCATGGGCTTCACTAAGTGGGGTCCATCCAGTGCAACAGATCTAAGCTGAAAAAGATGGCAAAAATACCCCTTAGTAAGCCCATTTAAAACCAAGCCCCCATTTTGGGACCCGCTAATCCCCTTCTTCCTCTTCTTTTAATAAGGTTTGATGAAACCCATCATCCATCCTCCATCCATCCCTTATCTATGGCAGCCAAGGTAGGTTTTTACCCGTTCCTAACGAGAGCCCACATGCCCAAGCTTCAGACCCAGGAACCCCATCTTCTCTCCTCTTCTTCTTGGTTAAGGTTTTATAAAATAACCACTTTTTTTCTAATTAAAGGCAGCCATTGTTGCATCTCTAAGCAAAGGTGAAGTAGCTGCCACTACCTCAATGACCGGTTGGCACGGCTCGACACCAACTTTCCAGACCCCTCTCCCATTTTCTTTATTTCATTTTTAATTTTTATTTCTTTATTATGTTTTTTCTATCTTTTCCCTTTTATTTCTCATCAGTCGGTCATGTTTGTTGATACCATCCTCAATGATGGTGCTCTCTTGGATACAGTTGGTTGAGTTTTAATCAGTAATGGGCATGAAAATAATGATAAATATATGAAAAATAAAAGGCATTAAAATTAATAAAATTTTAGACTAGGGTAAGGTAGTTACCTCAACATGACTTCAGAAAGATCGGACATCCGCCATAGCTACTCTGATACCACTTCCAAAGGCCCGGATGGGTGAGCCCACAAGAATTGACAATATCTACACAATCTTAGAGACCTTTGCACAAAGCCAAAGATGGACTGTCTATGTCTAGCAGTCCATCTAACTACTACTTGAGCAATGAGTATCTGATCACTCTTTGATTCTATGGTTAGCATGGTCCCTAAACACGATGGACAGTGGGTACTATTCCCCTTGATTCTCTCTAGGAAATTCTCTTAGTTGGAATGCCTCTACCAAGGAATGCCTCCCTCTCGGAATCAAGAAGATTAGGAGTAAGGTAATGCCAAAACAATTATGCAACGACCATTACGTAACGGTAGCGGTGGTAACAGTTACGAGTTACGAGGCCATAACAGCCGTTATTTATATATATATAAAAAAAGGCCTGTAATCTGTAACAGCCCATAACAGGGCCCCATATTGTCGGTAATGGCTACCAGTATGGAATACTTTGATTGGGAGAATTTTGATACAATGAGGCTTATCCCTATCACATCCGAATTATCTAACTTATCCCAATCCTCTCCTGTTCAAAATTTAAATTTAAATTTTGAGAAAAAAAAAAAATAAATTGGGAAAGGATTCCTAGGAAAAGCACCACAGAGGAAATCATGTGGAATTCACCTACAAGTGGTTCTCCATGAGTAGGCCCCACAGGTCCATATCCAACAACTAGCATGGTAGAAAGCAATATGCTTTGACTATTTGCAAATTAGATGCACCTATCTCCAGACTTAAAAACAAGGTGAACTTGGGAGTGTGATGAAGTGAGGAAATGCTTCCTATGTGTCAGTGTACTTTGCCTTTAATTTAATTAGGAAAGAGGAATAGATGGGGGGGGGGGGGGGGGGGGGGGGGGGGGGGGGGGGGGGAAGCATGTATGGTTTTTTCTTTTTTCCTTTTGAGAGATAAGGGTAGTGGGCATGTTTCTATCATCACTGTCTCAAACGAAAGGACACTTCCATCGTTTTGTGAAGTGTAAGACGTGACACATGATCGTACGCATCCTTTGCCATATTAAAAACTAAACATCTGATTTCACTTTAAAGTTGAACCATGCATCCCTTTCTACCATTTCATTGCCACCTTAGGCCCATTTTTGACAAAAAAAAAAAAAAAAAAAAAAAAAAAAAAAAAAAAAAAAAAAAAAAAGAAAGAAAAAAAAGAAAAAAAAGAAAGAGAAGTTAGGCACACAGCATACTTTTTAAAAGCTCCTTCTCCTTGGCTGCTGCCGCCCTTCTAAGTTTTGCAGCATAAGCAAATGTGGATGGCCTGAGGAAAAAATTAAAAAGAAAACTGCAGATTGTAAACACATATTGTTGATCAACTTGAATGTTCAAAACAGAACAAAAGAATTTATTTCATATCGGAAAGGTAGCAGCAGTCTGAGAAACAGTATCACTTCCAACTTTTGCTTTTGCTTTTGCTTCTCAGCAAGCTGGGATGAGGTACGCACATTCCAAATTTAGTTCAGTCGTCTCACACACTAGTAGCACATGAGAAATTCATGCACCTAGTTGCATTTGGACCCACCTTGGTGAAATTGGAGGTTTTGGGGTGGTCTGTATTCGTTTTACTACCTGCCTATGGGTGGTTTATTTGCAACATGCATCAGTTGTTGAGGGAATCAGGGAAATGATTGTTTCCTACGCTAACGGATTTTCATTCCATTAACAAAAATAAGGAACTCAATGGTGCAATCGATTTTGTACAACCCATTACAGTTTTGCTGAACTATAAGCCTCTAGTCATTAATGAACAAAATAAATGGTAAAACTGCTCTGACAGATTTAGTAAGTTGTTTGAGGTAAAAGATTACTGAAGTTCAATCGAAAACTAGAACTATTCATATTTTAACAATAGAGAAGCCCCAACTTTCATTGACAAAGATTAGTTTTCATATTTCATAAGGTGCCTTCCAAAATTCAGGAGAAAGGAGTCCAATTTAAGGATTGGAATCACCCACGCAGATAAGGAGCTCGCTTCTTTCAAAAGTTCCTTTATTTCCTGTTGCAACTTCACTTCTTCAGCACTCTTCAACCCTCTCTGAAAGGTAAGCAAAATATCATTATTTATTTGTAAAAAAAGTAAAATGCATAATAGTGAGATAATCAACATGGGCTTACTTCTACAACTGAAGCAAGGATTTTGCACAGTAAAGCAACAGACTCAAAGACCTTCTAAAATAACCAAATGAAGCAACATATTTCAAAGAATTGGGTTAGCATTTCCTACTTTCTAATCATTATATTATTTATTCCTTGCAAATTTGCCAGTTTATTCTGTCAGATACAATAGATTCCTTCTACAGATTCCTTGTCAGAAATTCACAAACAATCCTAGTCGACTCTGTTTTGCTAGAGACAGACCCAATTGCCACCTGAAACATATGCATGTTCAAGAGGACACGGTGTGGGAGTCATCGGTTTTGGACAAAACCAACCAACCTAAAGCAGTTTGTGGAGGTGGGTGGGACTCTCTGAAACAGTTTCCAAATCTTCATTTGTGCTCGTGAAATGCAGTAAATCCATAACCAAAGAGGTCATGACTGGTCTTCAATGACATTGCATCATTTCCCCTTTACATCAATCATATAATAAAGTTAATGAATCATTAAAAATACATATAATAAAGGTGATGAAGCTTGAACAGATTTAAACAAGTCTTGACTCGCCAAATGCAAGGACAATGGAAGTCGCACAAGTACCTAAACACATGCCTAGTAGGTTGACAATGGTTGCCATTGTATAGAATCAATTCCTAAGGAACCTTCCCCAATCTGGCTTCTCATTCCAACTCTCCTATTTTCACCACCAGAACCAGCCATAATCACAATTCATCTGCGCGCCCCAACTCCTAACTCCGTACTCTCCTAATAGAAGCCTATTTCTTCTTTTTCCTGAAAGAGAGCACAGCGCAATAGAAGCTGATCGTATTTGTATCAAGTTTCTCTCATCTCCTTTTACTATAAGAGAACCACATTTGTCTAATCTGTAAAGCTTGCTGATGCCTTAGAAGCTAGAACATGAGATTGCTCTGTCATTAGCAGCTTTAGGTGTTTGGATTGGTAGAAAACAATGGAAACCGTGGAAATGAAATCAATTTCCATAGATGTAACGTTTTCCCCTGTTTGTGAAAACACATTAAGGTGTCAAAATCAACTTCCACTTCACAGTTTTCCTCAAAAAATGAGCAAAACCATTTCCAAAAAAAGAGAGAGGGTATTATGTAGATTTCCACGGTTACGAGCTCTTGTTGTGTAACTGTTGGCCTTTTAACATTTCCATGGAAAACATCAAAACCAAACAATGGACTAGCTGTTGGATTCCGCAGTTTTCCATTTCCTTTGGATTCCATAGGGGTTTTCCATGTACATGGTTTGGATTCTCACTATCCAAACAGCTCCCCATTACTTCCTTCAAACTAGAGAGATTAATTTGTTTATAACCTCCTTAACAGAATGCAAGTCATTCAACAAGTTGCATAATCCAATTATATCATGCACTAACATCTAAATTCTGAAGGGTGTTAACGCCACGTGTCCAACTTAACACCAAATGTAGTCCCATAATCCCATTATTGCAGAATTTTTCACTTTCAACCAAATTTTCACAATATTCATACAATAATGTTTTTTTCTCAATCTTAGCAAACGGGTTCAAACCAGAATCCTCATCCCGTTCAGCAAATGGGTTGAGCCAGGGCTGATACCAACTGAACCCGACCACGTTGCCGATCCTAAACAAAACTAGGTCAAGTTATCCAAAGTGCCGTAGAATGCCACCGTGCAAAAGTGCCATAGAATGCCACCGCGCACATCATTCAATAGCTATCATGATGATGCAGGCCACAGGCCACGGCCCACCTTAGGACCCAGCATGTGCTAATTTTGAACTGTTTATTTATGGATTTGGGACCTAAATATCAAGAGCTATAATCTACTATTTATGGGAGATATGGGAGGATGTGATGGATGATAGGAGATTGATTTAAAGATGTGATGGATGACAGGGGATTGATTTACAGATGTGATTGAAGATTTTGAGGATTATTTCCTAAATTTGCTTTTACCATCTTGGGTAAATTAGATTGATTCAGAATTAATCTCTTAGCTGGGGGGATCATCATTAAAGATTCATTTAGGGGTCGTTCGGATGCCTATAAAGTTTCAAGTGTGCCTATAATGTTTGCGGAAAACCTATGCCAAGGTGCGATGATTTAGAGCTTTGGTAACGACCGTGCAACTGGTGGAGGTCGTTCAGCTGGCAACATACCGCCAGGTGTGAGTTCAATGGGAACGATGGAACCGGAAGATTCAATGACCCATACTGCTGTAGATCTCAATGTATGGTGAATGTGGTCTCAAGATTTGATGGTCATTTGAGAGTCATGAAGGCATTAATGTGCCCCAAGCAAGCCCATCAATGAAGGGAAACCACTCTGCAAACACAAATAGCACTGTGAACTCCAGGAAGAGGGCGAGAGTGTCCCGTCCGGTCGAAATGGTGGGTACAGGGATGACTGAAATGGCAAATGCACGTGCATTGAAATTAATTGCAGACTGTGAAACAGGGAAAAGACTACTCGAGAATGTCTAAAATCATACCAACATTGCAGCAGGTACAGGAACTTTCTCCACATGAGGTACTATCAGTGACGAAGTTACTGCCGAAGGATGAAGCGTACGGTGCGGCTTTTCTTAACCTACCTAAAGATTTTTGGCTGTCTTTCCTACTAATGCTGTCGAGGGCAAATGAGGCAAACCTCTGATAACAGTTGCCCGGCAATCTGAATGTGTTAATGGTTTTGGATTGGGGTTAATTACTTTTTTGGACTATTGTGCATTGAACCACACACTATCATGATGGTTACGGTCAGTTTTTTTGGACAAATAACTATCAACCGTCACTCTCTGCCAGAGCATCAAGATTTTCTCCTAAACTATGGTTAGTTCAATTTTTAGCACTTGAAAATCATTATTAAGCTGAATGCTTGATCTAGACAGCCTAAAAAGCCCAAAATTACATGTAATTTGTTCTCTGGTCCACCCAGATTGGGGCCTGCAATTTGGATTGGCCAATCAGCATACAGATGTCATATGTAGGGTAACAGAGAGACCAACCATTGAACATGTCCAAGGTCGTGCATTTCTTTTAATAATCAGAGAGAAGGGTAGAATAGTCATTTACTCATTTCGCATTTTTTTAAAGTGTTGCTTTCGAATGTTAGGAATCTCAATGGGCAGAAAGTTCAACCAGTTGGGTGGATGGTCCAAATCCTCTACAGAAAGGGCCCTTTTCAGTGCCAATGATGGAAATAAAGCAGAGCTCAACCTTTCACCTAATGATTTAAGAGAAGATGTGCTTTCAACTCAGCAATTTAAATCATGTGGTATCGATCCAACTTACTAATTTTAATATCGAAACCAGATCAATCTCAGAAAGGATAAACGGTGGTTATTTGATGGACACGTGATTTATTTCTCTTTAAATAGATTCTTACCTACTATAAGTAGTTTATAGGGGTTCCTAGGCCCACAACACCTTTTACATGCAACACACGTGTCAACTAACCTCACTAAATAAGGTAGCCCGACAGTGAAGATGACCCAGTGCAAAAATGGCTCATGTACAAATGGTAATGAATTGTACTTGTCTGCTGTCCACATTCAAAATGTGCCATCTCCATCGTCAAATCCCCGATTAACCGAGTCTATACTTAGAAGATCATGCCGGTCACATCCTGCTGGCCATTCGCCCTGATTGTTTGTTCAGACGAATGATCTTTTACTTTCTCTGCTTATTTTACTGATGCTAATTGTACCTATCTTAATTCCAAACCAATAAAATCGGCAATCTAACCTTTATTTTTAATTATATTAGTCAATTATTGCATTACTGAAAAAGTTGAGGACCACAGTCATCGTCGAAAGAAAAGTTCTAAGCTCAAGGCAAAAAGATCCCATTCGGAAGGACTAACCCTTCCCTTCCAAATCGCTTGATCGTTGCACATTGGTAGCTGAACAATCAGGTCAACCTTTATAGGTCTGATCCTACGACTGATTTGGATCTTGGGTTCGCAAGTGTTCAATCAAACTCAATTCGAGTACAACATTGGCACGCCCGACATTATCTTAATCACACACGTTTGACTAAATATAGGTCGTTCATGAACTTGTATAGTCTTGTGTTTGATTGAACCACAACACTATTTTTTGGCACGCCCGATGGGACAATGGTGTACTATTTTCAATTTTTCTCAGTAAAGCACAATGGTTAGTAAACCAAAAAAGGCAAGTTTTACCCCTGAAGTTGCAGAAGAGCCACAATATGAGGAATAGTAAGTTGGACCCATCGATGTGGACGCAAGATCATCTTCTCAACAACCGACCCTAGAAGACGTCGCGAATCACATCCTCAAGATGCGAGGAGATCTACAACAGATCGTAGAGTGCAATAGGGCCCAAGCAGAGTCATCCACCAGAGCACTCAAAAGCTTCCTTGAGAGACTATTGATGACGATGAACAGTCAACTTGCTAACAGTTCCCCTGTGGAACTAAAAGCAAAACAGCCAACTGAGCCCCCCACAAGGCTCAGCCGAGCCGAATCCCAAGGTTGTCTTATACCACCTCCAACAATGGCAAGGAGAAACGACCGAAATGGCTAAACAAATGGCCAATAGAAATTCATTGACCCCCGGAATGTCTATATCCCCAAGGGGCAATTCCACGTTGGCGTCGAGCAACTCGGGGGGAGGCACCCACCCATACTGTTAATTCCGCATAAATCAGAATTACTATCCAACGGCCGAATACCCATGGGGCAACCTCCTATGGCGCCGGTTGTTCATCAAGCCTACCAGAGGACTGAGATACCTAGGGAGCAACCTCCTTTCGCACCACCTCTGGCGGCCATTACCCAAGCAACGTAAAGGCAATATCTTACGCAACTGCAGCACCCTCTCGTCCAAGATGATGTCATTGGACTCATCCAAGAATATGGCATCCAACCAAACGGTCGACGAGTTTCCCATCTAATTTATCGAAAACCCTATACCGAATGGGTGGACCAATACTTTAAGCTACCCAGAGGATTTTGGTTTCCCGAATTTACCCTGTTCTCTGGTGATGGTAAAATGACAACGGTCGAGTACATCAGTCAATTCACCATACAATGTGGCGAAATATCGACCCATGATTTTTTTAAACTCGAGTTGTTCGGGAACTCCTTAACAGGAGCAACTTTTACTTCGTACATTAACCTTCCTCCCAACTCTATCGAAACCTGGCAGGAGATGGAGGAGAGGTTTAATATGCAATTCCACTAAACCAAGCCTAAGGTCTCCATGGCCGATTTATCCAGACTTCGTCAATTGCTTGATGAATCGGCCAAGCGATTCATCACCCAGTTCAAATCCGCTAAGAATCGATGCTTTGTGACTTTACCCAAGGCTGAATTCACTAAACTCGGCCTCAACGACATGGACTTCGAGCTTCGCAAGAAGTTCAAAGGCATGTACTTTGGCGACCTGTTCGAATTATTGACCAAGGCCACCAATTATGAATGGATTCTCTAAGAGGAGTCAGAGAATGAACTCGTCATAAGGGACGTATTATCGCGACCCTAACTATGAGTTGGTCGTCGCTGAAGTGGTAGCTAAACGGTTGTACGAATGCTCAGCCTTAAAATGTACAGAGGTTCAGACCTTTGCAAGGGTGAACCCTCGAATGGGTATCTCCAAATCTTCAATGCAGTACTCCTTCGACATCTCCAAGGCCGACGAGATCTTTGACCTTCTGTTAGAGGTCAGATTTAACAAACTTCTCGACTATCGGAAGATTTCGTCAGCCAAAGAATTGAAGAAAGGGAAATATTGTAAATGGCATGGGTCTAAAACTCACTCTACCAAAAACTGCCATTTACAGGAACGTAGTTCAAGAGAGTATCGACAAAGGCCTTTTGAAGTTCCCCGACAAGCAGGAGGCAATAGGGGTCGATCAGGATCCTTTCTCAAAGACCGCCAACATTAACGTCATCATGGCCAAAATCAAGACGATTGGCTAACATCATATAGTGTGTGCTTAACTTCGGTTACAATCTTAGCGTCCAAACATGAAATCAAACATGTATACAACTTGATATACACATTCTTGACAATTTGTGAATTTTTTGGAAACGTATAATTAAAAATGTTAAAAATAATTTTTTCAAAGTCCACAGGTATATTTCTAGTTTTATACTTCTTCTTTTGCTTTTGAATATAATGTTTGTGTTTCCATACATGTCATCTTACATTTATAAATTTATGAATTAACTTTGAATATAGTTACTTACATCACTTTAGTCAGATAGCACATAGTTTTTTTTTTTGAGAGGTAACAAAATTTTTATTAAGGCACTTGCCAAAGGCTAGAAAGAATACAAACACTAAGACATAGATAGAAGCAAGGGAATAGCTGCCTTAGCTGCTTTTACAACTGAAGCCCATTCAAGAACAAATCTCTTGATGATGCCCACCATCCTATCAATTGGAGAGAGATCATTCCTGAAGCACCACCCATTCCATTCTTTCCAAATAACCCAAAGGATAGCCATTATAAGAAGCCTCCACATCGCTTTAGCATCTTTCCACCCACCCCTCCCATGCCAAGCCGATAAGAGGGCCTCCACAAATTCTGACATCACCCAAGATGTATTAGTCAACCTAAGGAAATAACCCCATACCTCCCGCACGAAAGGACAATGAATAAAAATGTGATCGATCAATTCTGCATTGTCCATGCACATGAGGCATATGTTCGGAAGAATGAGAGACCTACGTTGTAGGTTATCAACTGTCACCACTCTCTTTCTAGCCACTAGCCACACAAACATTGCCACCCGAGGAGCCCTGTAAAACCAGTGGTGAAAAGGGTGAATAAGCGGGGGATTATGAGGGCCCACTATCAGAATCGAGAAGAAAGAGCGTAGGAAGATCTATTAGAGCGGTGAGCGAACCAAATCATAGAGTCTTCTCTTAAGTTGAAGGGGATACGTTGTTGAGGAGTTCCAGAAGTTGCGCTAACTCCGCAATCTCTTCCTCTGACATATTCCTTCAAAAAAGAGGACTCCACACAATTGACTTGCCACAAAAAGAATAGCAATGCTGAACAGGTACAAAACGGTCTATGGCTATCATGCAATTCTAGGGAACATAACTTGGAGTGGCTTATCACCACACCACACGTCAACCCATAAACGTATGTGCTTCCCATCACCAAGACTAAAGCCACTCCCTACCAAAGGAGATGCTCTATAGTTGCTATTGATTTCCAAACCGCAGAGGCCCGATATAGGGAGGAGGATTTGATCATCTAACCTCCTACTTGCATGTCATACTTGCTAACAATAACATCTTTCCAAAGCCCTTTCAATGTGGTTCCCAATTTCCAAAATCACTTACCGAGAAGCACAGTATTAATAAGACCAAATTCCTTAAGCCTCGTTCCCCCTTTCGAAATAGGCTTGTAGACCTCCCCCATTTAAGGAGGTGGAACTTGTGTCCCTCGTAAGCCCCTTTCCAAAAGAAGTCTCTTATCATTGTTTCGATTCTATCTGGCACCGACTCAGGCATTTGAAGAGAGACATGAAGTATATTGGGATGTTGGAGAAAGCTGCTTTAATGAGGGTTAGACGACTGCCAAAAGATAGGGTCCGACATTTTCAACTAATTAGCTTCCTCTCAATTCTTTTAATAATTGTTCCAAAGATGCTTGGTTGGCTTACCTATGCAAAGAGGAAGACTCAAGTACAAGGATGGAAAAGAGCTTGATTTGCAACCAAATAAATTTGCCAGCCAACATAAATCAACATCTAGAACATGAATCCCAAGCATCTCGCTTTTAGCCACATTAATCTTGAGCCCCAAAATAGCTTCGAAACAAACAAAAATCTTGCGTAAATTGCCCACCAACCTCATATCCGCATCACAAAATAGTAAAGTGTCGTCAGCATACTGAAGATGACTAATTTGTATGGTATTCTCAGCGACTTTGAAACCTAAAATGGTCCATGTATAGCATTCTGCTTAAGGCCTCCCCTACAATGACGAAGAGGTAAGGCAAGAGGGGATCTCCTTGCCTTAAGACCCCTCGAGGCCTTAAAGAAACCTTGAGGTGCCCCATTGACTAAAACAGAAAAGTGAGCGGACTACACACGCCCTCATCCAACCTTTCCACTGGTGACCACACCCTAACTGATCTAACATGTAGTCTAGGAATTTCCAGTCGACGTAATCGTATGCCTTTTCCAGGTGTAGTTTACAAACCACCCTGCTAATCTTTTGTCTGTGCCAGGAATCAATGCATTTGTGCGCAATTAAAACAGTGTCGAGAATCTATCTCCCAGAAACAAAGGCCCCTTGATTATCGGCAATGACATTGGAAAGAACTTTCCTAAAAATCGCATAGCTAGGACCTTCGATAAGATCTTGTACACGCCTCCTATCAAACTTATGGGACGAAAATCTTTCAATTGTTCTATCCCTTCCAACTTTGGAATAAGAACAATCAATGAGGCCCCCAAATCTTTCGATAGCTGACTCCACTCGTAAAATTTGCCCATGAACTCCATAACATCTTTTTTATGGTATGTCAAAAAAAATTGGAAAAACGTCATAGGGAATACATCAGGATCGGGAGCCTTATCACCACCTAAGGAATTGCTAGCACATTTAACCTCCTCTTTTGAGAAAAGATCCTCAAGAGAAGAAGAGTCTTCGTTGGAGATTTTGTTGAAGTCCAAGTTGTCAAGACGTAGCCTATTCTAAGAGACACCTGAAAGAAGATTCTCATAGAAGGATACAATCGATTCACAAATCTTATCCTTATTCAATATTCTCTTACTGCCCACTATCAAGCTGCCAATGTTGTTGCATCTAGCCAGAGCACTAGCTATGTTGTGAAAGTAGCGAGTATTTTTGTCTCCCTTACATCTACCGCTACAATTAAGGAACACCTTGATTGTGGTCCGCATGACCAGATTTATTCTTGGGAGAGAGTATTGAAACAGTTGGCAAACCTAATGGATTGCTTGAATATTACACATGTCAGCCACGCTGGCATTATCATGAGATATGTTGGAAAGCGTGCCTTTGAAAACCGAATCCAGACATGAAAAACATATTTTTAATATCATTTATGAAATTACATTAATGTCATATGTATGTCCATGCTTGAATTCATGAGTTATACTTAATATTAACAAAAAAAAAAAGAAATTTTTTTGGTATTTTCAACAAAAGTCAGTATTCATCTGAAACTAAACAAAAATATTTTTAAAATACTATTAAGATGACAAAATAAATGCATGAACCATCCTACATCAATTGGAACCATCCACACTCAATATTAATAAAAAATGACAATTTTTTGGTATTTTTTATAACATTAACTTTCATCTAAATTAAAAAGTAAAAATAAAGATTTTTAGCGATATTATTGAAATATCATTGCTACACTGGTGATACAAGAGACACCTGGAATTTACACAGTGGAAAATATTGGCGATACATTGGAGATATCGATACATTGGCAATACAAGCAACACCTGGAATTTATAATTTACATAGTAAAAAAATATTGGTAATAAGTTGGCAATATCGATACGTTGGCAATACTTAGCAATACATCGCTGATACCTAGAATTTTTTATATTACCGGTGTTATCGGTATCGCTACCAGTGTTATCGATATCGTTGAGCTGAAGATAGAGATAATATCAAGGATATTTCAATAATATCAGGGATCATCCTGATGCAATCGTCCCACATCCCACAAGTGCACGCTCCGCACATGTGTACAAGAAAAGGACCACCTTCCATTTTTAGCCCATCACTGCATCCCATTTCTTTGAAATCTCTAGATTAAGAAATCTGCTCTTTCGTTCATATCTTTATTTTAGGCATGGAATAATTCTAAATATTTTCTTATCTAAGTATCTTCTTATTTTAGGCATTTTCTTAATTAGAATGCTTTGTTATTTAGGTGCTTTTCTACTTTCATAAATTTTTAGATTCCATATCTTTTATTACAGATTGTAAGGTTGATCATAAATAGGACCTATGGCCTATGGAATAAGACAAGCCAATTAATATTCTCTTTTTATGAATCCTCTTTTTTTTTTTTTTCTATGGTGGTTGTTTAAGGGAGGGAGAGTGGTCTCTAGTTCTAGACTAGAGGACTGTTGAGCTTGCTCACAGTCCTGCATTTGTGATCTCTAGCATTTGGCTAGAGGATTGTTGGGTCTTTTCCCACAATCTCTTTCTTTTCTTATTGATTTATCTGCCTTTCCTTTCGAGTTTTGCATCAAATTCAAACAATGCTCCCTCCCTTAGCCAAACTTGTCTAGAACGCTGTCGCCATTTGATTTCCTCTTCTTTCGAATGGATAAGAATTCGTCCTAGCGATGAATGAAAAACTGCTTTCAAGACAAATTATGGATTGTATGAATGGCTAGTTATACCCTTCGGCTTGACGAACACACCTAGCACATTCATGCGGGTGATGACGCAAATTCTACGGCCATTCATTGGCAAGTTTGTCATCGTATGCTTCGATGATATCCTCATCTATAGCCCCGTTCATGAGAAGATCATTTAGACCATCTTCACCAAACGATGAGAGGACTACGCCATGAGAAACTCTACATCAATTTGAAGAAGTGTACCTTCGTGAGTTCTAGCGTGGTCTTTCTTGAGTTCGTCGTTTCAGCGGAGGGAGTAAAGGCTGATTCAGAAAAGATAAGGGTCATTGTTGAATAGTCTACTCTCATAAACATTCATGAGGTTTGCAGTTTTCATGGGCTTACGACATTTTATCGAAGGTTTATTCGGAACTTTAGTTCTATCATGGCACCAATTACTGAATGTATGAAGTCCAATCCATTTGAGTGGACTAAAGCAGCAACAAAGGCATTTCAAAAAATCAAGCAGAAAATGACAGAAGCTCCCATGCTTAGACTTTCTGATTTCAAAAAGGTGCTTGAAGTTGCTTATGATGCATCGCACGTGGGCATAGGAAGTGTCCTTAGCTAGGAAGGACATCCGGTGGCCTTTTTCAATGAGAAACTCAATGAGGCACGAAAGAAGTATTCTACATACGACGTTGAGTTTTATGCTATTGTACAAGCTCTGAAGCATTGGCGTCATTACCTCATTCATCGAGAGTTTGTGCTCTATTCTGATCACAGGGCATTGCGTTACTTGAATTTTCAAAAGAAGTTGAGCGCTAGACATGCTAAGTGGAGTGCTTATCTTCAAGAGTTTACATTCAACCTAAAACATCGCGCCGGTATTGAAAATAGGGTAATGGATGCTCTCAGCCGAAAGTCACACATATTGTCTACCTTATCAATTTCCATTGTTGGGTTTAAAGAACTTAAACGAGACTATGCCACATATGACAATTTTGGGAAGGTATTTTCAGCACTCATTTCCGGTGCAGGCACCGAGTACCCAAGGTATAGCTTGCACGATGGGTACTTATTTTTTGATATGAGGTTGTCTTCCCAAGAGTTCCTTGCGAGAGCTTGTTATACGAGAGCTTCATTCAAGTGGCCTGGGAGGTCACTTCGGTATCGATAAAATGACAGCCCAGGTTGATGACCGTTTCTACTGGCCAGGTCTAAAGAAAGACGTTGGGATCATTGTTCATCAATGTTGAGCGTGTCAGCTGGGTAAAGGTAGCAAGAAGAATATTGGTCTTTATACGCCATTACCCGTCCCAAATGCTCCATGGGAAGACATTAGTATGGATTTCGTCCTGGGATTGCCTAAGACTCAACGTGGCTATGATTCTATTTATGTTGTGGTTGACAGGTTTTCGAAGATGGCTCATTTTATCCCTTGTAAGAAGACATCGGACGCCATGTACATCACCAATGTTTTCTTTAAAGAGGTGGTTTGTCTACATGGTGTTCCCAAAACTATTGTATCTGATCGTGATATCAAGTTTATGAGCTACTTCTGGCACACCTTGTGGTCTAAGATGGGAATTGAGTTGAAATTCTCGAGTGCTTATTATCCACAAATAGATGGGCAGACTGAAGTCGTAAACCGTAGCCTTGGGAATCTACTTCAATGTTAGGTTGGTGATCATATCAATTCGTGGGACATCGTGTTACCACAAGCTGAGTTCGCTTATAACAGTTCTATGAACCGTACTACAAGACTCTCCTTTTGAAATTGTGACCGCGACAACCTATCGATTTAGTCCCACTTCCTAGTGTGACTTGATCGAGCCAAGACGCTGAAGCTTTTTCACGGCATGTTAAGGAGATACATGAAGAAGTTAGGCGAAAGATCACCCATAGTAATGAAAATTACAAGGGATATGAAGATGTTCGACAACGTCTTGCACAATTCCAAGAAAGAGATAGATCATGGTGCGACTTAAGCCTGAGCGGTTTCCAGCAGGCTCTTATACAAATCTCCACTCCAAAAAGATAGGTCCTTACCACATTTTGAAGAAGCTAGGTGATAATGCATACATAATCGAGCTGCCACCTAAAATGAAGATCAGCCCCATTTTTAATGTGGAATAACTTACAGTTTATCTTGGACAGCACACAAATGAGAGCACGAAAGAACAGGCTATCCAAATACCTCAGGCATCACGCTAGCTTGAAGAAATCATTGAGGACGTGTTGGATGATCAGATAGTTTCCACACGCCAAGGGGGGTATCAAAAGTTTCTTGTCAAATGAAGGGCCGGCCAAGGTCCGACACCACATGGATTTTAGCAGAGGATTTCAAGCTCATCAACCCAGAACTCTGAGGAGTACATTGCCATTAACTCGACGAAGCCGAGTTTTTTCAAGCCAGGGGGAATTGATGCAATCATCCCACATCCCACACATGCACACTCCGCGCGTGTACAAGAAAAGGACTACCTTCCTTTTTTTAGCCCATTACCACTTCCATTTCTTTCAAATCTCTAGATTAGGATATCTGCTCTTTCTTTCATATCTTTATTTTATGCATGGAATAATTTTAAATATTTTCTTATCTAAGTATCTTCTTATTTTAAGCATTTTCTTAATTAGAATGCTTTGTTATTTAGGTGCTTTCCTACTTTCATAGATTTTTATATTCCATATCTTTTATTACAATCACAGATTGTAAGGTTGATTATAAATAGGACCTATGGCCTATGGAATAAGACAAGCTGATTAATATTCTCTTTATAAAATTCTCTGTCTCTAGTTCTATACTAGAGGAATGTTGAGCTTGCTTATAGTTTTGCATTTGTGATCTCTAGCATTCGGCTAGAGGATTGTTGGGTCTTTTCCCACAATCTTTTTCCTTTCTTATTAATTTATTTGCTTTTCCTTTTGGGCTTGCATCAAATCCGAACAATGCTCCCTCCCTTAACCAAACTTGTCTAGAACGTTGTCGCCATTTGATTTTCTCTTCTTTTGAACGCTTAGCATATCTAATGTAAAGTTCCGATCTTTTGTCCCTATTCTCAACTGATAGTTCTCCATCTTCTTCTAATAGGTCCAGATCGCGCATTATGCATAGATTAGGATCTTATATAAAGGAAACCTATTATGTCCACATGTTTTTTGAGATCTTTGATTTCTAAGTGTGTATTAGTGTCTTTCTTAACAATCCCTTAAGTTTCATTGCAAAATTTGACCAATTTCCCAATAATTTTCCATGTTTCCCAACAACAATGATAAATTACGCGATACAACCATATATCCCGTGCGATAACCAATATGTATCTGTACCCTGAGGGTGCGATACATTACGCGATAACGATACAGAAACCATTGATTGTGGTTACCATGAAACAAGGAAAAGACTATTAGCAAATGTCTGAAATCATACCAACATTGCAGCAGGTACAAGAACTTTCTCTGCATTAGGTACTATCAGTGACGAAATTATTGTCGAATGAATAAGCGTACAGTGCAGCTTTTCTTAACCTCCCTAAAGATTTTAGGCTGTCTTTCCTATTGATGCTATTGAGGGCAAACGAGGCAAACCTCTAATAACAGTGTCTGGCAATCTGAATATGTTAGTGGTTTTGGATTGTGCCTTGAACCGCACACTATCGTGATGGTTCCGGTCGGTTTTTTGCACAAATACCTATATAAATTCTTTTGTTTAAGTGAACACTTAGCCCACACACACATGATTTAGACAATTGATATTTCCTAATCAGCTGCAATTTAGGTTGGTTACGACTGGTAATGTAGGAAATCTTATATCTTGGCAAGTTCCTTTTTTTTGTATTGATGATGAATGCTAATTCAGGAAGTCGTTATTAAAGTATCGCTTAAACCATATAAAATGTTGTGCACTTCTGTTATGGATCCATTTATAGGTACGTTTGAGAAGAGGCCACTATGCTTACATGATAAAGTATGGTATATTACTACACTATTTGCATATCATTATTTGTATTTCCTCATGTTTAAGTACATGAGATGCGTGGACATTAACGAGTTGATTTCAATGGAGGGTGATGGTGGAATTTGTTTTCTGATTAGTTGTGGATGATTATGTAATTAGTTTAATATCCAACATTTGTTGATTACGCTAAATGTGCATACAGTGCAGATGGGAAAAGCATACATCGTGTTCAACGGCCAGACTTCGGGCATGTAAGAGGAGAAACTACCCATTCGAATGCAGCTCGCCATTTCAGATTTCCATTGTTGATGTGACATTTACATCAAAAATTCAAATAGGAGTTCATTCATATGATGACTATTTACACCTTTGGAAGGTAGAAAACAAACACCCTCAATTGACATTTCCTCTGCTCAGAGAAGGTAAATAATGATGGCCCATTTACAGGGATTTACGTATGTAAATAAATTTAAAAGAAAAAATAATAATAATAAAGCAGCCCTTAGGGTCTATAAAAGAGGGGGTGGTGCAGGAGGTAAGACGTTTGATATGATAAAGCATTTCTCCCTGTAATCAGATATTCTTGTGGGTTCGTGATCACCGTTCAAATGATAGCATGGACCATCCCTTGAAATAACCCAACTTTTATCGAACGATTCATTGACAATAACATCCAAACCAACAAAAAAGGAAAACCATCGGCAGCATCGGATCTGAAGATCGAAATTTGTTCAGTGAAAGAGGATCTTCTGAATCGGATCGTTAGGGATAAAATAAGGATGCAATAAGTACCTTATTGTGGCGTTCGAGAAACATCGAGATGAGTTCCAGAGCGAAGAAGAAAAGCAAGATCAGAGGAGCCGCGAGAGAAGGAGAATAAATAGAAGCGTTGTTTTCTAGGGTTTCTTCCATCGGCTATACGGGAATGGATTGCGATCTGGAATGGCGTTTGGATGCCAGGCGATTGCGTTTTAAAGAGGGAAAATCCGAAATAGTGTGGTGCTGTGGGATTGCGGAGAAGAGAACGGAGGTTCCGTTCTATCTTGCGCCGGTGCGTCGACTCGCGCCTTCCTGCCGGGAACCGCACGAGTGGCCGACTCTGTGCACATGTGCCGGATCGGGTTCGTTGACGGGAAGCGGATTGGCTGGTGTACCACACACCATCTATCTGCTGTAGGTACGTGTCGTGCGAAGACCAGCACTGACGCTCCTCGAGCTCCGAGTTGTACGAACGGTTCAAAGGAGATCAAAGTTTAATGGGCCCACAGTGATGTATTTATTATATTTACACCGTTCGTTTATTTTTAGAGATCATTTTAGAGCATTATCCAAAAAAAAATAAAAAATCATATTCACCATCAATAGCAGCGGAGATAATGATTTTCACCGTTAAAAAATTTATACGCCGACCATAACGTCTATTTTCCATCCAAATTATTCATAAGGTCACAGAGACTTTACCCACTATAACGTTTATTTTCCATCCAATCTGTTTATAAGGTACAAAAACCTAAATGAAGTCGAAAATAAATTTTCATATTAATCCAGAACTTTTGTGACCCTAAAAAGGGTTTCAAGGGTAGATGTTCAATCCCCCGCTTCTTTTTTCAGTGTGGTCCACTTGATATTTATATATGTCTTATTTTTCTTCCCAAGCCATAATGCGAGCTCACCAAATGGATGGACGGTTTTGATATAACACATACCTCGTATTCAGACTGACGTCAATACAGCGAAGTTCCTGCACATGGATACTGGGTGGAGCCCCCCTCCATGTTTTTGAGAAATCCATTCCGTCCATCCGTTTCCCGAGATCAGTTTAGATTATTACACCAAAAATGAGGTGGATACAACACTCGTGTGGGTCACACTAGAGGGAAAATTGGGAAAAGAAATTCCTACTGTTGAAACCTTCCTGGGCTCCACCTTGATGTTTATATGCTATCCGAACCGTTTAAAACGTCATGCCCAATGGGATGAAGTGAAAACACCGAAATTATATCCCGATACAAAACTTTTATGACCATAAGAATGATTCAACGGTGCTCACGGAATGCCAACTGTTTCCTCTGTTATGGCCTACGTGAGTGTTTTGGTCGCACGTCATAAAATGATCTCGTAAAACAGATGAACGGGTGGATTTCTCAAAAACATGGAGGTCGGCCCCACCCAGCACCCTTGCGCAAGAACTTCTGCCAAAGGCTTTAGCAGGAAATCCGCGTCCGTTGATTGGCGGACCCAGCATGTACCTGCCCCCCGGATGCGAATTCGCTGCGACGCCAAAACCGGCTACCTTGGTGGGACCCTGACCGTGGGCCCACCTCAATGTATGAATTGTATATCCAAACCGCCCATCTGTTTTTTCAGCTCATTTCAGGTAATGCTCTAAAAAACGAAGCAGATACAGGTCTCAAGTAGACCACACCATAGGAAACAGTGGTAATTGAATGCCCACCATTTAAAACTTCCTACGGTTCCACCGCAATGTTTATTTGTAATCAAGTTGTTGATAAGGTCAACATAGATTTGGATGAATGGAAAACACAAATATCAGCTTGATCCAAAACTTTTGTGGCCCACAAAAAGTTTTTAACGGTGACCACTAGAGGTGGGCAAAATGGACCCAATCCGGCGGATCCGACCCGATCCGCCCCGACTCGAACAGAACCGATGCCGTGAATCGGTCAGGTTCGGGTATGATCGGGCAGATCCGAACGACAGTCGGATCGGATTCGAGTACGGAGAAAATCCGGTAGAACCGAACCGAAATCCGATCTGATTGAATCCGATCCGACCCGATCCGGACCGCACCGGTGTAGTGACTGGTAAAAACAAAAAACCCCCACCCAACCCATCTCTCTCTCTCTCTCTCTCTCTCTCTCTCTCTCTCTCTCTCTCTCTCTCTCTCACACACACACACACACACACACACACACAAAGAGAGATTCATCAGCAATGGCGTCGACATCTTAAGACCCACGTTAGGTACAAAACTCAACTTCGATTTCTCATCAAAGGCATGAATTCCTGTAAAAGGTTTCTCAGGATCCTCTCTCCCAAGCTGCTGTAAACACCACATCGCTTCAAAATCCTATCTTTTCATCTCTAAGAAGATAACTTGGAAAATGGATAGATATGTACCGACAAGGCGGCAACACCCAGATCCAACTCAAATGGCAGACTGAGTAGAGAGACCTCGTTTCAACACCTGAGGTCATGATATCGATCGCTAGTGAGGGTGGTGGCTAACATGGAGTGTGTGCACTGCCATGGGTGTGTACTCACAAGCTAACCTAAAAAATAAAAAGAGATAGGTACTGAAGGATTGACTACTCCCTCTAACACCAGCTCGTGGGTCGTGGCTGATGGTTTGTGCTATGTCAACCCCACCATGATATATGTATTTCATCCATTACATTCATCTAAGACTTTATATAAAAAAAAAACTGATAGGGATATAAATCTCAGGTGGACCACACCACAGAAAAACAATAATGATTGGATATCCACCATTATAATCCTCCTAAGGCCCACTGTACTGTTTATTTGACATCTAATCTGTTGATTAGGTCATAAGGACCCAGATGAAGGGAAACAATAAATATCAGCTTGATCAAAAACTTTTATAGCCTCCAAAACGTTTTTAATGGTCAACGTTCATTCAACACTGTTTCCTATAATGTGGTCCACTTGAGATTTCGATATAATTCATTTTTTTTTTTCAGATAACATAAAATGATCTATAAAAATAGATAGAGGGTATGAATGAAACACATACATCATGGTTGGGTCCACAGAGCACCAACAAATGGTGGCAAGAGATTAGCCAGTCCATTTCAAGTGAGGGCACTACAGCTGGCGCTAGGCGCTCCTCGAGCTCCGAGTTGTACGTACGGTTCAAAGAAGATCAAAGTTATATGGCCCCAAAGTGATGTATTTATTATATCTACATCGTTCATAAATTTTTATAGATCATTATAGAGCATTATTCCAAAAATGAATAATATCCAAAGATCATCTAGACCACACCACAAATAGCAGCAAAGAATGATTTTTAATGTTAAACCATTTGTGTGGTCCACTTGATAGTTAGATCTGTCTTATTTTTCGTCTTAAGCCTTAATACGAGTTTACCAAATGGATGAACGGTTTGGATATAACACCTACGCCATGATCAGATCCACATAAGTGGCTAACGTGGATAGCCGATTTGAATTAACCTGCAAGGACGTGATTGCGTGAGAATCAAGTAACAGGTTCCGTGAATTGAAAGTTAACTTTAAAAGTTAAATAAAATAGTATACACATAGACTGAAAATTCTTTCAAAGCCATGTGGGGCCCACCTTGATGTATATATTTCATCTAAGCCGTTTATCCATTTTGAAATATTATTTTAAGCATCGAGCATAGAAAAGAGGTATACTAAAGGTTAACTTAGACCACACCAGATAAAACAATTTAATTAAATTTATACGGTTTGAATCGTATGCAATCCGATCCGACTCGGTTTTTCAGATCGAGCCGGACTCGGTTCGGGTAAGTTCAACCAGCCACTAGATCGGTTCGGATTAGGTGGCCTGGATCCGGCATAGGATCGGTTCGAATTCGGGTCTACCTAGTGGCATTTCGGTTCTGATCGGATTATACCTAATCCGATCCTATCCGGACCGTTGCCCAGCTCTGATGACTACTATTTCGTGTGGTATGGTTCACTTAATTTAACAACTTGAAATTTTCAGTGCGAGTTTATTAGTATGTAAAGATGTACGATTACACTTGTTCAAATATACATTTACATATCTATTAATTTTAATCATATGTTATAGGATACTTTTCATTCACGAATTAAGCTAGTCGACCGTTGATTAATATGATGAACCATTGAATACATTAGTATTCTCACCCGTTTACCAAACCAACGGTTAAATCGACCATTCATTTATAGATGAAGACCACTTTCAATTTAGACCACCCGATCATACTAAACTAACTACATGATCTTCATATCCTCTCGTACACATGTTAAATTAAAATTATGATTCATTTATCTTGTTTGTAACTTATGAGTATGCTTAACCTGCTGTCAAAATTACCATCTAAATAATTTGTAAACACAAACGAATCCTTATAATCGAATAGTGTACATTTTCAATATATACCACATCTAAAAATCACTTTTAATGTATCCGTTTGCGAAATTAACCATATAATAACTCGTAAACATGATTAATATCATAACCATCTAATTACTTCAATTTTAGACCATCAATATATCGTTCATCACAGTCTGATCTGCCAACTAGTCCATCCAAATGCATAAATAAACCGTTCATTAAGGAGATCATAGGGTATACATAAAAACTACTGGTTAATTTTTACATATGATATCGATGCACATTGTTTTGAGTTATAAATAGGCAAAATCCATTAAAAAGGCATCTTCGTCATCCTTATGAGATCAAAGCCCAAACTTAGACTAATTATAGGGTACGCAAAATAATGGAAATAGTGGGCCGTGGTAAAATTCCGCCACGAATAAACGGTTCAAACGTAAGTTATAAGCATTTGAAAATCTTTATTAAAAATAAAGGAAGATATACTTATCTTCTCATTTGTATATATCATGTACGGTTCTCATCTCTCACATGTATATAGGTACACACATGTGAAGGACGGTAGTAGATCAAAAAATAATAAATAAATAAATAAAAAGAAGAATTAAAAAAAAAAAAAAAAAGATAAGATAAGAAAGAAGAAGGTTTCAATAGTAAGCATTGCACAGTGATGTGCGGCCCACCTAAGATTTAGTTCAACCTCATTTTTTAGCCTGCATCCTAACATGTTATGACAATTAGTGATCGGTGTTGATTTCATACAAACACCTCATTGGGGCTCATAAGACACTGTCAATTAAAAAACAACATGCATGCAGCACGTGTCTATGGAAAGCCTCAAGCTCGGTCATCTCTCCCACTCCCTCCTTCGCCTCCTTTGATTCATACCAGGCCGTAACCCACCCGACTTTGCATGCCACACATCTTTGTGGAGCCCACCTTGTCGATCTAGACCGCACATTATTAGTTGTTAATGGTCGACATCCCATCTTTTTTGTTCTTTATGTGCAACCCAACTGAGATTATGATATGCCTCATTTTTTAGACTTTTAGCCATTATGACATTTTAAACCTAATGAGTGGATTAGATTCTTCAGATTTTTTGTTGGACTCCACATAATCATCACAGGCAAACCACGCCCATCCCGACTCTCTCTGTGTGCGAAAGGAATCCAAAGCAAAACGAAAATTTCTCTGAACTTCCTCTCCATGATACCAAACAACCAAAATCATTGAATTATAGAACCCACCAATAAAAGATCGTTGGAGCTTCCAATTGTTGTGACTCCAAACTTCCCTTGATCAATCTAATCCGTCTAGTAACTCCAGGATACGAGGATATACATCTAATGAAAATCTGTCATTGATGTAATAACTATTTTTCTCGTTATAGAAACTACTGTCTGACTTGTATAATCTCATTTTGAAATCCAACCCACTCATTGCGTGGCGATCCTAATGCACCTGTGATCACTTCTTATCTCAACATAGACACGTTTTTCAATTTATGTGCATTGAACATACCCTAACAAACATTAACACCCAATCATGTTGTGTTTGTCTTAAGAGAGTGTTATGGACAAATGTCTTAAATCTGTCTGGTGGTCTGTCGATGATATTGACAGAGTTTCCGATGATATCGACAGATGTCTTAAATTTGTCTGGTGGTCTGTCGATGATATCGACAGGGTTTTAGCTGACATCGACAGATGTCTTAAACCTGTCTGTTGGTCTGTCGATGATATCGACAGGGTCTCGATGCCATCGATAATTCATAGTATTTTTCACCCCTGGTTGCTGGACAGTTTTGGTCCTGTTTCGATATCATCGAAAAACCGTCGATGATATCGAAGCTGTCATCAAGAGACCTTCGATGACATCGAAGAGTTCCACAGATGCGATTGCGGAAACGCAGATTCTGCGGATTTTGTTTCCTATTCCGAGTCTGCTTCTTTCTAAACTTATATAAAGGGGTGTATGCGGGATTGGGATGTATTCTAAGGCTTTCTAAAGTAGTTCCAAGGGTTTCTAAAAGGTTTTTTAGGGTTTCTAAAAGGTGTAGCAAGGGTGAGATTTGAGGTTGTTCGAATCGGGTAAGTCCTCTCTCTTTGTAATTTCTATTTTCATAGTGGAGATCTGTCGCTTTGTGCCGTGGTTTTTTCCCGCAAGGGTTTTCCACGTTAAATCTGTGTTATCTTGTGTGTGCTTGGTGTCATTGGATTGTTATCTTAGATCTAGATCTGTGTGATTCCGCAGGCCAAAATCCCCAACAAGTAGTATCAGAGCAATCGGTTGGGGCACAGATCTGAATCTAAGGGATTAGTAATAATGGTGAGCACCAGGTATGAGACTGAGAAGTACTCAGGGAAAAATAATTTTGAGTTATGGAAGATCAAGATAATGAGTTCCTTAATCAAGCAAGGCGAAGATAGTGCTCCTGAGGAGCGAAAGTCTACTATGACTGATGATTATTGGAATACTCTTGATAAGAAAGCTTTATCATCGATCCATTTATGTCTCACGGATGAGGTTCTCTACAACGTCATGAGGGAGAAAACTGCGGCTAAGTTATGGGCGAAGTTAGAGGATGTCTATGCAAAAAAATCCTCAGAAAATTGCCTACACTTGAAGCGGCAGTGGTATAACTTCAAGATGACAGAGGGTGGAGATCTGGAAGCTCACATCAGCAACTTTAATAAGTTAGTTTGCAAATTGCTGGATATGGAGGAAGTGATGAAAGATGAAGAACAAGCATGTATATTGCTGAATTCTCTTCCGGCGTCGTATGAGTCATTCAAGGACACTATGTGCAGCACGAATAAAACCCTGAGTGTCGACACCGTTATCTCAGCCCTTCAAGGGAAGGCTATGAGAAAGTTAAACGGCGACATGGGGACATCTTCTGATGCATTGTTTACAATGGGCAAGAATTTTGAACAAGGTACGAGTTCTTCAGGTTATAGATCCAAATCCAAGGGCAAGGGCAAAGGAAATGTAAAGTGCTGGAATTATGGGAAGGAAGGATATGTGAAGAAGAATTGTGAAAATCTTAAATCGAAGAGAGAAGATTCTGAGGCTTCGTACAGGGAGGCCAATGTTGCCACGTCAGATGGATCGAGTGGATGTGATGGTGATGTTTTGTCTGTGTCTACTATCAGGCGGCCATACGATGATCGTAAGGACAAGTGGATGCTAGACACAGGAGCATCTTTTCACATGACTCCTCATCGGAGTTAGTTCGCCAGCTATAGCGAGTGCGATAGTGGACAGGTGTTTATGGGCAATGGCTTTACCTGTAATGTTGTGGCTGTTGGTACGGTGCACATTAGGATGTTTGATGAAGTGGAGCGCACCCTGACTTATGTCAGGCACGTTCCTGATTTGAAGTAGAATCTAATTTTTCTTGGTGTACTTGAGGTAAAAGGGCGCAAGTACACAGGTATTGATAGTACTCTTAAGGTATCCAAGGGGCAAGGGTAATCATGAAAGTGCAACGACTCGGTAACATGTATAGGTTGATCGGAAGCACTTCAAAAGGTGGAGCTGCAGTGGATATAGCGGATTCCACCTCTGCACGTGTATGGCATGTTGGGCATGACCACATGAGCGAGCATGGCAGGAAGGCTGAGACGTGCGGACAGGGATACAGAACAGGTGGAGCAGCCACCTGTGAGAAGAATCACACTGCATGATCGCAGGATATCGGCGAGGTACATGGACGACTCCAATATCGCAAGGGATTCATCTTCTATTCAGATGGCTCTAGGTGAGCCTGGTGCTGAGAAGTGAAAGGTGACTATGGGCGATGTGATGGATTCGTTGTACCAGACCGACATATGAGAGCTGGTGGAGCTTTCAGTGGGCCAGAGAGCGGTTGGATGCAGGTGGATCTTCAGGAGGATACAACATAGATACAGGGCGAGGTTAGTAGCGAAGGGTTATGCTCAAAGAGAAAGGATCGACTTCTCAGAGATATTGACGCCGACGGTATAGCAGGTGTCTATTAGATCCGTGATTGGCGCTGGTTGGCCAATGTGATCTTGAGCTGGAAGGATGGATGTGGAGTCTGCACTTCTGCAAGGGAAAGTGAAGAATAGATCTACATGAAGCAACTAGAGCGGTTCGAAGTTAAAGGGGCTGAGAAAAGACTTTGCAGGAGGTCGTGGTTCGACCTGTCGCCTAGGCAGTGGTTTGATTCCTTCATGGTGAGTCAGGAATTGATGACATGTAAATCGCCAATTATGACATGTCTGAAATCAATGTACTGAAGACTCGGCTAAGTGGGACATTCAGGATGAAGGATCGAGGGGCTGCAAAGATGGTTCTCGGCATTGAGACTGAAGGAGGAGTAGGCTTTGGTAATGACAGGAAGAATACCTTGTGTGTAGGTATTGATCAAGGATGTGATGGGCAAGGTAAAGCCGGAAAGCGTTCCCTACGCGTCTCTCCTCAAGTTTTCCTTAGGACATGTCCCAAAACAGGTGAGGAAAAGCAGGATATCTCATGAGCCTTATTCGAATGCGGTTGGCAGTGTATGTCATGGTTTGGATTAGACCGGTTATTGCACAGGCTATCAGTGTTGTGAGCAAGTACCCCGGCAAACAATATTAGGTAGCGGTGAGATGGTAAGAAGACTACGTCTTTTCTTTTGGGAAGACAGGAGCAAAGATGGTTGGGCATGTGAATTCTGATCCAACGGACATGCTCTCCTAGATCGCTCCTGTAGAGAAGTTCAAGGTCTGTAAAACTTCTCTGGGCTTGGCGATGGCGTAAAAGGAAAACGGAGTGTGCACGAGAAGCTATGATGTGATGAAGAGATAAGAGGAGGTTAAGAAGCTACACGGATGAAGATTGAAGACATGGTGGAGATTGTTATGGACAGATGTCTTAAATCTTTCTGGTGGTCTGTCGATGATATCGACAAATGTCTTAAATATGTCTGGTGGTCTGTCGATGATATCGATAGGGTTTTAGATGACGTCGACGGATGTCTTAAAACTGTCTGTTGGTCAGTCGATGATATCGACAGGGTCTTGATGTCATCGATAATTCACAGCATTTTTCACCCCTGGTTGCTGGAGGGTTTTGGTCCTGTTTCGATATCATCGAAGGATCGTCGATGATATCGAAGCTATCATTGAGAGACTTTTGATGACATCGAAGAGTTCCGCAGATGCGATTGCGGAAAAGCAGATTCTGCGGATTTTGTTTCCTATTCCGAGTCTGCTTCTTTCTAAACCTTATATAAAGGGGTGTATGCGGGATTGGGATGTATTCTAAGGCTTTCTAAAGTAGTTCAAGGGTTCCTAAAAGGTTTTTTAGGGTTTCTAAAGGGTGTAGCAAGGGTGAGATTCGAGGTTGTTCGAATCGAGTAAGTCCTCTCTCTTTGTAATTTCTATTTTCATAGTGGAGATCTGTCGCTTTGTGCCGTGGTTTTTTCCCGCAAGGGTTTTTCACATTAAATTTGTGTTCTCTTGTGTGTGCTTGGTGTCATTGGATTGCTATCCTAGATCTAGATCTGTGTGATTCCACAGGCCAAAATCCCCAACAGAGAGGAGATAAAAGATTTTAGAGAGCTCATATCTAGTAAGTTCGCTGTCCTTCTCTCATTAAAATTTGTGTTTTTAATATAATTCGACTTAATCTATGCAATTAATGGTATGAATCAACAACATGATTATCTCATTAATATGGGGAATATATAATAAAAATAACAAGGAAAGGCTTAGATTTATGTGAAATTATTTTTTCTTAGATTTAGTTTGGTGTCGTCTGCTTCCTCTATATCTGATCTATTAGTACTAAAAGAGAAAATATATTAGAGCCCCAAAATTTGAGTTAATTTAATCAACAGACGAGTCATAACCATAAGATCTAATCATGGTCATTGGATTGCATATTTAATCCTACAATAGATCATCGTAAACATTAGATCCAATATATGTCATCTATGTGAATTATGGAATATATCTAAAACCTCATCTAGAATTCTATATGAATTTGATTGTATGGCGAGCCACAATAATTGTAAGAATGATTGTTATTAAAAGAAATTTAAATCTTAGATGGTTTATAATTGGAAATTCATTAGTTATCCCCTCGTTCAATCATGTGGGAGCTGATGAATGATTCAGATTTGACAATATGACCAATAAATATTAAAAATAGGAAAAATAAATATGAACACTAAAAGTTATAAATCAGATCATCATAAACTAGTTTTTATAGCATTTGTCGATCGATCAACATGATAGTTCGATCGATCAAAGGAAGTAAATTATGTTCAGTGACTAAATTCTGAAAATCGAAATGAATTTAACTATTGAGAGGTCAGTTCGGTATGATTCGATCGATCGATAATCCACCGAAACATTTTATTTGATTTGTAAATTCTGATATTTTAATGTGTAATGTAAAGTATTAATAACACTCAATCATCTTAAAATGTTAGTGTGGTCAGATCACCTTAAGTTAATTAAGTGGACCTCAAGATGAAGAATAACTATCCATAATCACATGTTAATAATGAAAGTTAAAAGGCTTGAAGCTGATGGTTAGATTCTTCATGTGGACCATAAGTTATATTTGATCAACCCAAGATACGGTAATTATATAAGTTGTTGAAATTTAAGTATGCTTTAATTGTGTTATGTATTTCGGTGGTTGTCACCTGATTGATTTTGGGGTAACGTTAGAGAATCTATATCACCAAAATATAGGAGAGTTATCCCAACATGTTTTCTTTTCATCGTAATTAAAATAGTTATATAGTTGCATTGTTATTGTATTATTTTGTATGAATTGTCTTACTGAAATTGTACAGGTTTGAATGATATTGTGAACCATGATGATATATGTGACAATTGCTAATATGACGCATCCATCACTCTCATACATCCATACCATGTATAACAAATTCTACGTTATTTTCCCAGGGGCTTTCCCTGAATGACTTGTAGATACTTATAATATCGAGTGACTTAAGGGACCATCCCTAGATGCCCACAATATGTGGAAGCCTACCCAAAAAGGGGATATGCGAGTTAATGGAATCCAACTCAAACAAGTGGACAGATCTATCCACTTGATGCATTTACGCATCCATGTATCTCATAACATTCATGCATCTTTATTTTAATTATGATGTACATGAAACATGATGAGTTTACTCACTAGCCTGGCCAGCTAACGTTGTGAATTGACAACCATATAGAGGTGAATGAAATAGGAAATCCAAAATAAGTGTCAGGAAATGAGGACCAATTGACGGATGAATCGTGAGACCAATGGTCGTAGGTGGCAGAAAATAAATTGATTACGCTATATTAATGAATTATTTATATATTTACTGTTTAGGAGTTTGATTTCTTTATTACATATGTTTTTACACAAATTTAATTCACCATTATTTATAAATATGATCATACTAAATAATGTTTGCTTTTTTTTAGTTGAATGAAGTTTCGAATGAGTGGACTCAGATGATTCTTGTTTAAATTATGTGGTTTTGAATATACGATAATGAAAATTATAAGAATGTATAACAAACGTGACTGAACGGGTGTTAAATTTGGATGTAAACTTAAAATTCATTAATTTGTGTATTCAGACAACTGTACGATAAAAGAATTAAGTACACTTAGTGTACGAGTTACCAGCTGAAACTCGAGTTTGAGGGTACGCACTTTGTATCCGAATTACAGGCATGACACTTAAGATCTTTCTTATGTGCAAGTCTCTAGCTCCTTTTGAAGTCGTTTACACAACAAATAGCATGACTGTTACGTGGTGTCGTTTGAATCGTTTAATTTGGTTGTGCTAAATTAAGTGTAAACAATTATGGAAGACACGAGTGGCGGAGTAAAATTTTACCCATTAGTTAACATGCTGTGTTGACACATGACAACATTTCATTGGCCATAGAACAGCTGCAACACAGGAATAGTATAAAATCATACCTAAAACTCCAAATTCACATGGCGTCATGTGACTCACATATGTATTGGAACTCACTCATCCTCTCGTAGCACATTAGATAAGTGGACTAGATCGCATATACACAGCAACGTGGATCACACAATTTCAATTTGGACCATTTTATTGGTGGAGCTTCTGGTCTCAACTGCTCCCCGGTATCTCATCCACATGAAGTCCTTCCACATTAGCCAATAGTCACACCCCCACATGACTAATCGTAGACATGCAAGCGTTTTTCGATGCTGATCAGCTCATCAGGTAGGCCGCACATGTAGAGAAAATGAATGGGTTAGATTCTAGCTCCATTATTTCCTTACAAGGTTTGCCGTTAGATTCTAGCCGTTCATATGAGGTTATGTTTAATGATCCAAATGTTTTAAATATCGGCTCAAAAACTGTGAGATCCTCAATATAAATGGTCTGGATCATCGAAATATGGTCTCAGATCCAACCGCTACAGTCCCGATGTAAAAAGTAGCAGTATGCCCGGATGTATTGTAGCAAACCAATTTCTTTCTTTCTTTCTTTCATTCTCTCTCTCTCTTTTTTTTTTTTTTAATTTAATTTAATTTTTATTTTTTATAAACTTGGGAAATGATCACATGCATTCTAACGCATGATAGCACTATACATTTCGAGCTGTGAGGCCCACCGCAGTTTTTGTATGCCATCCAAACCATGCATTAGATGTACCTGTTGATGTTAGGCCTACATCTCAATACCCAGCTTGATCTATAACTCAGGTGGGCCATACCAAATAGAACAATGGGGGACATCAGGGAGGGGACACCCTCATGGAAACGGATTGGCTACTCCCCTGCCACCAGCCAATGGCTGATGGTCAGTTCTTTGTGGGCCCCACCATGATGTATGTGTTTCATCCATGCCGTTCATATATTTTAATAGATCATTTAATGGTATGAGACCAACAATGAAGTATATCCCAATCTCAAGTGGACCACATTAAAGGAAACAGTGTTGAGTGAACGTAGACAGCCACAAAAGTTTTGGATCAAGCCTATCTTTGTTTTTTCCCTTCATCTGAGTCTGTATGACCTAATCAACGGATTGGATGTCAAATAAACAGTACAGAGGGGCTTAGGAGGATTTTAATGGTGGATATCCAATCACTATTGTTTTTCTGTGGTGTGGTCCACCTTAGATTTATATCCCTCTCATTTTTGGGATCAAGCCCTAAAATTAACTGTAAAAATGGTGATCGGAATGGATGAAACACATACATCATGGTGGGACCCAAGAGCACCGACCACCAGCCACCGGGCTGATGGTAGGGGAAGTAGCCAATCCGTTTCCACCGTGGGCTGGCGTAGAGCCAGACCCAGCCCTGGATTAACCAGCCTGCCTGGCTGGCCAGCAAAAATAGAGAATAGAAAGGTGGGTCCCACATGGGTGAAGGATCCCAGCCATCCCTAAGATGGGTCCTACGGCTTAAAAAAAATCATGCCACTTCACAATGTAGGTCGCCACGAATTATAAAACAAGTGAATTACCAAGAAAATTAACCAAGTTTTTCCTAGCCGTCCATTCACCGTGGCCCACTGTTTGAGTGGCCAGGCCTGAGTTTCAGGCCAAGGCACCTATAAGGTGGGACCCTCGAGATGACTAGATCTCGGATTTGTGAGAAACACAGATTGGATTCATGTTCAACCACATGGGTGCAATTCTCAGTGGCCTGCTGGACCATTCATCATTGGATGGGCCCTGGCCCAACCCAGAAGTTGGGTCTTCCGGGCCCATTTCCACTGACACAAGTTTCCTTTTTAAAAAAAAACACTGTAGGCCTACTAAATGTAAAATCCACTCTGTCCATCATTTGCACCAGGCCATTTTCCTATGTGAACCTAAAAATTAGGTAGATCCAAAATTCAAGTGGACCACACCACATAGGAAAGGGGAGATGGGTTGCCCACCATTGAAAGGCCCACCATGAATGGACGGATAGGAGTGTGGACGCCATCCTAATCATATCTGAAAATGAGACAGGATGTAGTGGCTCACATCATCCCATTCAATAAATGAAGGAAACACCTGAAAAAAAAATAAAATCCGTCCGCCTCGATTTATAGGGAAAGTTACCACCCAAAAGAATGGTTTTGACTAGAGAAAAAGATAGGTCAAATCATCATCATCGACATTTCCATATATAACACTTCTGATTAGATGATCGGAACCATCCAATTAATAGCTTATGAGAAGACAGATGGTTAGAACAAAATGATCAGTATTTAAAGGGTCAGGATCTTCCCATCCTCAATGCAATGGGAAGCGGATTTCATACTGGGTAAAATATGTGGGGCCCACTGTGATTTATGTATTTTATCCACTCTGTTCATCCATGTCTGTGTGATCTTATGAACAGGTTGGATGATAATTAAACATCGCTGTGGGTCCTAGGAACGTTTCAACGGTGGAAATCATTATTTCCACCGTTTCCTGTAGTGTGGTCCACTTGAGCTCTGGATATATTTCGATTTTGGTATTAACCCCTGAAATGATCTAAACAAATAGATGAACAGCGTGGATAAAAGACATACATTCACGGTGGGCCTAACAAGTTTATTCGGTACGGTAAAGTCTACTGAGTAACTTAGTACCGAATCCAATTTCAATGCAATGGGAGGCACCTGGATGGTCCAAAAATACAACAGGATAAAATATTAACAACTTTTGCTAGGTGGTCCCTCCATTCTATTGTACGTCAGACGCACATTTCATGGGCCACATCAACGACTGAAACACACGAACTATCGTACCATATATATATATATATATATATATATATATATATAAAGATCTTGACCGTCCATTGGAATCTGCCGGTCAATGTAATATTTGCGTGATAACCCATGAACTGTAGTTCCATCAATTGGAGTATTCAAGTGCCTAGATGCAATTAGTGCTTTGGAAAGCTAGGTATTGCTTTCGGCAATTAGAGTGCAGTAATTTTGGGTGCATTACTCTACTGTTTCACCTGTCACATAACCACTTTTTCTAAATAGCTATAGCTTGAGTTCTCAGAGAAAGTGGTTGTTTGCCATCATTTGGCATCACGATGCTTATATTGCAACTATCTTCATGGTTTATGTTTTGAAGGAATATGCTCAGAAAGAATGTATAGACTTCGGTAAGACATTCACTGATGTTGTCAAGCAGGTATTTATAAGATTTATGTCGACGGCGATTGTTCAATCCTATATAAATCAAAATACTTGTGGAGATTTGTGTGGGAAGTCCTCGTAAAACTTTTTCTATACTACGTTGTGGATTATTGTTGGCATGTCTCAAGTCTTCAATATTTTTGCAAAGATGGATAGCTTAAATTGAATTCATCCATTTGGTTCGGTTTCCTCTTCCTCTTGTCATTAGAAATCAAGCTTGATGCAAAAAATCAAACTTGCTCTATTAATACTTGATGCAACCTTATGCAATTGTAATGAACAACAATTGAAGCTTGACAAGTCTAATTTCAAGAAGAAATAAATAAAAAATAAAAACAAAACTCAAATGGTGCTGATTTTAGGACGTTTTAGATCTGTCTAGAAAATCATTGATTTCAAGTAGTTGGTACTTCCGGAATTTTAATAATTTTTCTAAAATTTGGAATGTGATGAAATTAAATTTGATGATGAATTATAACAAAAAAATAACTAAATAAAAGTATAAAAAAATGTCATGACCAACATACCTGTCAAAACTTAAAATTTCTATAACTACAAAATGCCGATAAATTGAGAATTACTTGACTTGTGTGGGTTGGAATCACTCACAATCAAAGAGAAATCACTCTACACTCTCTTCTACTGAAAATCTGCAAGAAACAATATGCTTTTTAAACTCAAAATTTGAATTTCTTTTCATTATAAAATAGGTCCTTTTTTAGACTAATTGCAACCACCCTTCATAAATACATTAATAACAACCATGTGTTTCTAATGTGTTACTACATATCTCCAAAATAAAGAAACAACAATAGTACTAAATTAGACATTTCCAGGACATGCTTCAATTTCAAACTCATCCATTTTATATGCAAGCAATATAGTCTCAAAGTCATGCATCATGAATGCACTTGGGCTAGAAATGATGGGTTGATACCAACCTAGTTGATGGGTTGGGCTTTCTCCTTAAATTGGGCCTACATCAGCTGTGTCCCAAAGCTTTTTCTTCGCATTCTTGGTTATTGTGTGAAAGGGGTCTGACTCATATATAAAGTATATTTTGATTTTCGGAGTCACCACTAGCCAAATAAAGTTTCAAATCTTTAGCTAGTTAGAAACCATAGAGTCACTTATGGGGCGAGGAATTGCAAAATTCTCTGAGTCGAATTATTCATATGGTTGATCCACTACCGTAGATCCTGTAAAGGTCTAGGTAATCAAAGAAAAGGGATTAGGCATCTTCTTCTACCTGCACAACATGCAATCTTTACTCTGCGTGCTTTTATGACTTTCAGAGGGATTTGGTAAAATATCGGTATTATATATCTAGCCATGCTTATATAACCCATGAAAGGCCGGACATGCAAAAATAAAAAAGAATCTTAGCCTTACTTTGCGGAGTCGAAAAGGCTCTATGTATACAATATAAAGACAAGTACAATCAACGAAATGAAATTCTTGTCTTACTTTACATAGTTTAGGGCTCCAGCAAGACAAATGTAATAAAAAAGAGATGCAAAGTAAAAGTAAATGCAAGTGCGATATGATATTGCAGGTATATTAGGAATGTGTGAAGTGAAATGAAGTCATAGTTTGATTGAGATGTGAGAAAGAAAATGAGTGATCAGACACCCTTATTTAAAAAAGATGGTCGGATATCTCCGATTTTAACCATACTCTTTACTTCGCTAGCTTCTTTTAATGTGTTATTTTTTAAGGGGCTGACCTCCTAGGTTAGGTGGGGCTTTGGCGTCGGTCAGGAATCTTTGAGGTTTTTGAAAGACAAGACCCTTCCCCAATGTTTTATCTCAGCCTCTCTGCATCCCCACCCCAAAATGGTAGCTGCCATACTGCATTTATAAACCGAGATTGTCGGCTCATGGCGAGCTGATTGTGTTATCACGCATTCTTGCTTTGAGATTTTAGCATTCGGACAGTTGGGTAGGATTTTTATTAGGAATAAAGTAATGTTAGGTACATTGTCGGCTCATAACAAGTTGGGGTCTATCGTGCCCATCTACTGGGGTATTTTAGGGTTTCGGAGGCCTAGGTGCACTTCTAATCTTGGCTACCATCGTCTGAGGTTGGTGGATTAGTCTTGTTAGATGTTTTTGGAAGGTGTCATGGTCTCTTTTGGCCTATCTTATTTGATTTTTCACTGCTTCTTAGGGTGGCCAATATTAGGTTTATTGGATAGATGCATAGTCAAGGCTTTTGGGGAGTATGGATTAATAATGGGGATTTGGTTTGTAACTTTTAGATCCGCCGATCAGGTTCGTCAATTGTTCTAATGATGTTTTGTGAGTCCTCATTTGGTCAATTTATGTGTCCAATAGTTTTTTGAGTTGCCCATGAATAATTTTATTGAAGCCTAATCAAAATTCCGGAGAGTAACTTTTTCTCAATTTAGGTGGGGGTGTCTAAGACACGTTGGCGTCAGCATCACTCATCTACGTTGTTAATTAAGTACAACCCAAGAAAATCATCTCGATCAGGTGCTCCATCCAGTACGTGCGTGCTACAATGCATGGAAGGATAATTCTTAAAATATAGGTCCAATCACCAATGTCTAAGACCAATTGATGGCTATATTCTTTACCTAGTAGTGGAAGAAAGAGTGGACAAAACCTAATAGACAGTTGGGAGAGGTGATGTGAATGCCAAAGTCCAAAGGAAGCTACTTACACACCTAAAGGTTTTCATACACTTCTGTCACTGGATTATTTATCTATATCTAATATAATTTCTCTATATATAATTAATATAGAGTTGGGTTAGGTTAACTAAGACCTTGATGTAGAGAGGGTTACAGACAGTTTCATAGCTAAATGGATAAAAAAGGCCCGGTCAACGACAGAAGTGATCCGAACCGTCAAACCTTAAATCGGACGTATCTCGCAATCCGGAATGAGTTACTCGACGTACCATATATATTTTTGGGGTAAGACGAGCTACTTTAGCCACCCAACCCCTACGCCGGGTTGCCTGCGCCGAATTTGCGAAATACCATCATATCAACTGTCGGAATCCTATTTTATTTTTATTTTTACTATTTATAGTAAGTTTTAGTTTGAGTATAACTCTTCATCCGTTGGACTTTGGGAGTTGCGCCTAACATAAAAAATGCTTTAGAATATTTAGGATAACATCATGGTTTAGCCAAATAGGACACTTACTATTTTTGGCTGAAAACTATGCGCACTAGTAGACATCACGACTGTCTATAAATAGTAAGATTACTATTTATAGTAAGTAGTGATTTCTAGGAGTTTTAATTGTAGTTTGATTCCAAAACTTCTCCCATAGCTTAGTATCATATTTAAAGGGTGTGAACTTGTTTATTTCATTCATCAATCAAATTACGAATTTTATAGAATTTATTTCTATATTTCTTGCCTTTTCCTTGTGGATTCGAAAGTCTATGTGAGGTGTCCAGATAAGCTTCGTGGATTCGGAGTAGTTATCCTTGAGAAAGACAGTGCTCGACCTCATCACATTCATCCTTGCGTCACACCTCAACCCAATCTCACTTGGACTGAGGCTGGGTTGAGGCTTTTCATTGCAACCCAACCCAACCCAACCGAAACCTCGACTGAGGTCAGGTTGAGACTTTTTACCCCAACCCAATCTAAGTCAACTTAACCCAACTCAACCCTAACCTTATCAAAATTTCAGGTTGGACTAGCCAGGTTGCTACTGTTTAGCCTGACCCAAGTTTCACCCTAGATTGGAGTTGGTGTCCCACTGCAGTGGGGTCCACAATAATTTAAGAGTGCTCATTTCACCCTATGTAATCACTTCAAATGTCGACACCACATGTGTGACGATTGCACATGAAGCATGGCATGATTGAAAGTGACACGAACCAACATGTATGATTGAGACACGTACGAGTGACATTTAACTTAGAGGTCTTCAATTTGTCCAATAAAGATTTATTCACATAATCACATCTCACATTTTATTATGTTTTTATAACTTCTCTCTCTACTTCTTTTTAGTTATCAACTATTTAATTAAGAAATTACCATCTTCTAAATAAATGGCTGATATTAAAGGATTAAATAGGCCATCGCAAAGTCCTTGATGCGATGCATCTAG
Source organism: Magnolia officinalis (assembly GCA_021015155.1). Taxonomy (NCBI): domain Eukaryota; kingdom Viridiplantae; phylum Streptophyta; class Magnoliopsida; order Magnoliales; family Magnoliaceae; genus Magnolia; species Magnolia officinalis. The sequence continues at coordinate 87,863,444 of JAJHSJ010000005.1, forward strand.
AGTGTATCAATATAAATACGTTATCAATATTGTTGTATTTAAAATAATTTAATGTTTCAAAATATCCGTTAGGACGGGCCATGACTGTAACCATAGGTGCGCATGTGCCCTACGGATGTGTCTTTTCGCTTAAGTCTAAAAGGTTGCATCCTTTCAATTTTTGTTTTGAAAAGTTGTCTTTTGAAACCTAAGGGTCGCACTAATTGGGTTTAAACCCAATAGTCACAACCCTTTTTGAAAGAGTGTCTACACCCTTAAGGGTGTTTTCACAAAGTCTATAAATAGACTTTCTCTCATATGTTTTAAATTAGTAAGAAAAAGTTTATTTTATGTTAAAAGTATGGTTTAAGTGTTTTCTAGTTCGGGTTAACACTACAAGTGGTTCGAACACATGTATAGTGAGTACACCACTGGGACCGGGTCATAGTCGTTGTATCCTGGAGGTCGATTGCTCTGGAAACTTGTTGCACTTGGACGCTGTTCAAGAGGAGCAAATTCGATTTCAAGCCGAGTGACTCATATCACGCCTCGACTTCTATAAACCGATAAGTTTTTTTTTTT